>CM052204.1:1881350-2282037 GCA_028455805.1 Lasioglossum figueresi | reverse complement strand
TGGTCGCAAGGAAGGACAGCGTATGGGAAAGAAAGAGACACTCGTTCTGTCCTTCTCTATGTCCGGCTTCTCCTTTGAATTTCATTCTGACCTACCCCATGTTCGGACTCTCCTTTGAAGTAACAAAAATACGATCGCAACACCAGGATTACTGTCCACCAAAAATACAGCTGTTGGACGGTAAACCCGATTTTACTGTATAAACAATTTCACTTTCAAGTAGCGTATATCGAGGGTCTCGAAGAAGCGAGACACCGTAACCTTGGTAGGGTGTGTTTCGCGATGGCTGGTCGAGGGCAGGTTCGACTTATCGATTATATTCGCACGCTTAATGAAATACTGGCGCGCGCGGTCGAGCTTTAATTCACTTGAGGCGGAAACGTCGGCCGTTTCATCTTCCGCAAGAACAACCAACAGTAATCCGGGCGCGCATTAACGGGTACCAGGTTTCGGTCGTTCGTCGGATTGAAATTCCCAAAGATTACAGGCGTTTCGTTGTCCGGCGCGTTGTTGGCCGGCGGCACGGCGTGTGCAACCCGAGCTAGCGGCCCGCGTTACTCTTCACGCATGCTTGCTTTTTCGATAAGCATAGGCCGCTCGCGCGAACGCTCCCAGGATTTCTGCCGACGAATCGGACTCGAGGTCTGGGGTCCCAAGCCCTAAGCCGGTAATGGACCAGCTAGAAAACATTTCCGGATTACATGCCGGTGATTGCCTGCTGTTTGGCTGCGTAAGTAGGCTTACGCGGCGATTCTGCCATACGCCAGGATTTACACGCAACTACGACCGTTTCGAAAGATTAGCCGATGCCCCGCCATCCTGCTAAGTCGATTTCCCGCTGGCCGACGGAAAAGCTGGCCGTTCACGCTGCCAGAAGCCTCCCGGATGCTCTGTCTCATTCCAAACAGGCTAAAAATCTTGGCAGGGCTCAGATCGAAGAACGATGGTCGTCGACTGACAGTCATCTGGCGATGATAACGGATCAATTTTTAAAAACGTATAACTTGTTCAAAATTGATACCTTTTCTTAACGTCTCAATAAAAACCGAAAATGTTGGGTCGAATCTTAAAAAAGTTATTCGTTTTTAAAAGGTGTACGAATACATTGTACACCGACCGCAGTAAAGTTCAGTCGGTGTTCAATTTTATAGCTTCCTGAATCTATAAAACGGTATAACGAGGACGCTAAGACCCGTTCTTTTAGCATTTTATGGGAATTCGATATAGTTGGACACTTAGCACCCCAAGATTTATATTGTTGGCGAATCTTGTGGACGTGGACCCCAGTCCAGGATTAAGTCACACGTCGATGACAAGCCTAAGCGACTTCGGCATCGGATCGGCCATCGTCGAACTGAAGCTCATTCGCTCTTACCAATTAATGTAGACATCTAGGATTGCTCGACGATTCTTCGCCTGTCTTTAACTTCATGGTTCCACGGGCCAATTAAACGCCGTAAAGCGTTTGCTACAGCTGGCGATGCGCCTTCGCCCTACCCAGCCAGGAGCGTCCTACGCTTCTGAAAGCGAAAGAAGAAAGGGTGCGGTAAAGAGGAAGGTGTTCAGGTGCGCGCAGGGTTCTCGAACGGGCGCTATGAAAACTTGGTAATCCGGAGGAGGCGCTATTAGTCAGTGTCGGAGGCCGCTTTAAAATTTCTAATGATCCGTGAACTTAACGAAATGTATCCGTTGAAGGGGTCATTGATCGCGGAAACTTTTAATGGCGGCTTTTTTCTCGTCCCATGGCCGCTATTTTCTGCCACGGGGAACGCTGTACAGTCTCTCGAGTAACTCCGCGTAACCGGCAGTTATTAAGCGACGGAGATTAATGCACCCCGATGGATTCAGAAGTTTGCGACGCGCTATGTTTTCAAATAACCCCGATGGAGCATCGATCAGCGCTTCCCCAAATTCTTTTTCGCGGGCCCCACTGCGTTACGCCAATGCCGATGATAGTTGGTGAACAAAACTCCGCCGTTGGTCTGTCAACGGTGTTCTGGCGTACCGACGAAAGCTTGCAAGTTCAGGGTCACGATTCGCGGTTAAAAGAAGCGAGACGCAGTTGTCCCGGTTAAAGTTCGGGACACGGAGTCCCGAGGAAGAGAGGGAGCAGGAAAATTGCCCGGACTCCCATTCGACTCGGCGTTCATTCATCTCTGGAAAGAAGCGAAGGAACGATCGGCTTTCGAGGCGATCAGTTATCTGCTATGAAAAACGGAGCCTCGGATTACGAGCGATGTAACAACGGGAACGTGGAACGGAAAAATACAACACACCGTTGATGCGCACACAGAGAGAGATAGAGATCAATGGAGAAACGGAAGAGAGGTGCTCGAGAGCATTATTCCGTACATGGCAATTCGTGCTCGGTACGAGTTCGTTCCGTAAATCGGATTATACAGTCGGTGGATGGAGGGTCGTAAAACTATCCGGCCCTCGAAACCGGTCGTTTCGCCGGTGTAATTTCTCTCTGTACACATCTTCTTCTCCGTTTTCTTCTTTCCGGGCTCCTTGGGCCATTCGACGCGTTCAGGATGGACGCCGGCACACCTTCACGGGACGGACCCCGGGTCAGGAATTGTAAAACCGGTCGTAACGTTCCGTCAAAGAACGTAAACGTAGACGGGAGGCCGGGCACCCTTAACGTTTACGTCTTTGGTCAAATCGAGGAATTCTTGTTAGGGCCACACGCTCTCGCGTAAACGCATCGACCTGTCTGCCGACGCCCTTTTACCACCTGGCTCGAGCCCTGAGCCTCCCCTTATTAAACACCCGTAACCCTACAACCTTTTAGGGGTCTCCTAGGCTGAATGCTGTCGTTCCGACTTTTCATTTCCTCTAATTACGCTCCCGAGTTACTACGATACTCCAAAATACTCGATCGGTTACCGTGCGTCTACGTAACTGGCTGCGTATCCTCACGATCCATCAATTCCTTCAAATTTCCCGGACACCTTCGAAAGACCTGTAATTACGATCGCAGTTTGGGATTACAACGGTATTTGCGCAATTAAATTTTTGTTAATTTTTAACTTTGGATAGAATTACGATTTCGGCATGTAAAAAAATTTGGTTGGACTTCTTAGAGAGATCGACGAATACAGTCGCGAAATTTGAAATCGATGCGTCGAATATCGCTAAGGGGGACTCGGAGTCCAGCAAGGCCGTGAGGCACATTGGAATGTTGCGGAATTATTGATAATTTCTCAATCACCGGGAAGACGAAATTGTTATTGTGCCCCTGTAGTTTGTGTTATTCAATTCGGAGGACCATTCAGGCTGCAGACCACCCTCAAACGTCATCCTGTCCGCTCACGCCACCCCTTTTCATGGTCACCGTTGTACAGCGACGACGCGGACGCTGTTGTACATATTGATTGATGTAACAGTTATTAATTCGCGTTCTCGATTATCGACGCGCGGTATCTACAACGCCGGTGCCTCCGTAATGCAATAACGTGCAATAATAGTAACGTAATTTCGCCCGTGTCGACGTCGACGATCCGCCATTATTCATGATGTACACGCGGCAAACGACACGGGGAATACGACATTATGGTTTCGGCTAATCCTCTATCGACGCTCCCGCGACCGAGTTTTCCCTCCACCAGATCCTCGAAATCCCAAAATATTAATAAATTCACATACTTGCCTCGAGAACATGTTGTTTCTGTCCATTATCCAATTTCTAAAATAATTTATGACTCGAGGTTCAATCGCCTTCGGTGAAAAGTAATTAAAATTGGTCCTACCCCCAAATTTAACCCTCCACGAAATCCTCGAAATCCCAAAATATTAATAAATTCACAGACTTGCCTCGAGAACATATTGTTTCTATCCATTATCCAATTTCTAAAATAATTTACGATTCGATGTTCAATCGCTTCCAGTGAAAAGTAATTAAAATTGGTCTTAACCCTCAAATTTAATTTTATTGCTCTTTACAAAGTTTTGTAAACCTCAACCTTCGCATGACCTCGAGTAAAAAATTATTTCTGCACCTGTGGAGAATTTTATTGAAAATTTTGGAACCGGGTGAAGAGATTTACGTCCATGTTTGTGGATTAGTTTTTTTCCCGGGATTCCTCTGTGATTATTCCGACTGAAATCGCATGAATTAGGTCGAAAGATCGTTCGGGAAAATATTCGGTAAAAATTACACCGTTGTCGCGCGACCATTTCTCGACTATGCGCGCGCGCGCGCTCTCCCTCTCTGTCCCGAACACACGAGCCTTTGAGGTCTTGATTTCCCACGGGACTTTTCGCGGCGGCGCTGGCTGTGTCCGTTGAAAAGTCGCTGGGCGAAAAAAAACCGCGAAGGGAAGCGTCGTGGGCCGCATATCGACACGGAAATTATGGTGATCCAATTCGAGAACCGCGTGTAACTTATTTTTAATGGATCTCCGCGTGAACTCTAATTTTTCGAGCCTCCGAGTGCAAAAAAATCAACCGAGCGGAATTGAAACCGAAACAGGGAAATAATTCCGTATGATTTTTTAAGTTCCGCGGCTCAGCGTTCTTGTATTTCTTGTCAAATATCCGGAAACAAAAGCTATGGCTCGCCCTTCCCAACACCCACCGCCCATCCCTCCAAAAAGCGATATCAAATAGCCTGTCACCGATAGCAAACTGTTTCGAGCAGACGAAATAACCGTCGACAATAATTAAACAAAACCACGCGTACGCGCAGGCATATCGGTGAGCTCGTGCGCGCCGCTGGCGAAAGAAACGTCATCGATTTTCTGCAATTCATAAATATAATCCGTCGACCGGTCAGGAAATTCGTCGAATTTCCAAGAACCGATTGTGCTAACACTGTTGTTAATTGTCGATATAATTAATTACGTCGAATATCGCGGACCGTTTAAGCCGGATGTTATAATTATATCGAGTGCTCGTTGCCGTGAGTTTTCTGACTTGTTAACATAAAAACAACTCCGAGTCTCGGAGCCAATTCAACCGAATTTCATTTCAATTCTAAAGTCCAGAATATATGAGAACAGTTTCCCAATATACAGTTGAGAAAAGGAATGCACTTTAAAATGCACTTTGTTCCAAGTCGATAGCTCAATTAGTTCTCGAGATACGAGGTCTTTAGTTGTAGCCTGCCCTACTATTAGTGATAGCAAGCTAACGTCCTTCGCTAGCACGCTAACTATCGCGAGGTGGAGGGGGTTAGTTAGTGTTAGAGGGGGTTGAAAATCATGGTTCTCTTTACCCAACGATATCTCAGGAACTGGAGGAAGTGGTATCGACGTGAAACAAAATGCATTTTAAAGAGGAAGCTTCGCCGACCCTAACGATTTTTACCTTATAGCTCTATCTCCAGTTCAAAGATTCAACACATTTTCCGCTCGTATTTTACAGAATACAGTAAAGTCGGGTTTACTGTCCAGAGTCAACACAGGATTCCAAGTCCAGTGCCTACTTATTCGACTGGCATTCAACTTTCTTCATTTTCATTATTTTTTTTATAAAATTTCACTATCGTATTTCTGGCATTTTTCTGATTAATATAAGACCGAACACGATATAATTCCAATTGTATTTAGCGGTTAAATCGACGATTCAAGTTTCGGTCGCAAGGAAGGACAGCGTATGGGAAAGAAAGAGACACTCATTCTGTCCTTTTCTATGTTCGGCTTCTCCTTTGAAATTCATTCTGTCCTTCTCTATGTTCGGACTCTCCTTTGAATTTCATTCTGACCTTTCTCTATGTTCGGACTCTCCTTTGAAGTAACAAAAATACGATCGCAATACCAGGATTTCTGTCCACCAAAAATACGGCTGTTGTACAGTAAACCCGACTTTACTGTAGCTCTATCTGCAGTTCAAAGATTCAACACATTTTCCGCTCGTATTTTACAGAATATTACGACAATGGCATAAACTGTTTCAGATAATATATTTTACCGTGCTTCCGTTAATTGCTTGCTATTGATTTGAAAAGGTGAAGGTACTATCTCTGAGCAGAGAGTTCTCGTAATTGAGTGGTCCATGAAAATTTGATATACACCCCTTCCGTAGCGAATATTTCCGTCCGCGATTAACACTCGGAATTCATCGCAGCGTGTCGGTGAACGACGACGAAGAAGGGTCCCGTGATTTCGGTTCGAGCGGCCGCACACATACATAGCGCGGAAATGCGACCGACAAAAATTCAAATGGCAAAATCGAAGCGTTGTCATCGTATCAATGGCCCCGCAGAAACACGTTTCGCTGCTCCCCGTTTTTCACGTTTCACGGGTGGAAATCATGCGAATTGTTATCGTGCGTTTTCGGGGGCTAGAATCGACGAGAGGATCGGCGACAATGGCGAGTACCCGCGCGTGTTTCGATAGAATCGTTGTGCGACCGCCAACCGTTTGAATATTTTTTAATCGGCGAGGGGACTGCGGCAACGTGACTCTGGGGGACCATCGTTTAACGCAGAGAAAAAAGAGTGGGATGCGACACCTAACCTGGACCTGTCAGGTTAGCGTGAAAATTTAGTTAGGTCGAGCAATCGGATTAACGTTCGCCGATTAAAGTGCTAATTAAATTTATATCGAGCTATTTCTTGGAAACGAGATGATAGTCTTCCGTTTTCGGCCGCAGTGTTTTCATGCGAGGATTCGCGATGAGATTATCGAAAGATCGTCGAGGTACGTCGATTTTTCATCCGCGAACGACGCCGCTGAAACTTCACGGAATTTACAACTTCGCTCGGCAACGCGATCGTCGTAAAAAAACGTACGGTGGTGTACTTTCCCAGGGAAACGCTTGGGGAAAAACAAACAAACAACCTGGACACAAAAACCGAAGGATTTGCCGGCGTTCGGGGTGGGAGAGAGGAGTGGGGAGGAGAGGAGCGCGAAAGTTTTTCGCGCGCGAACAATCATCGGGGACGAAAAGCGCGGACGTAAATAGAGGCTCGGTTGAATAGCACACGGCCCGGTCTCGGGGGCGAAACCGAAAAAAGGTGATGTAAAAAAATACTGAAATTTGTCACGCGAACGCGAAACGCCGACCGGTATTTGCGTTAATAACGAGCAATAACCGTAATGGTTGTACCGGGCCGTTTAAAAAAAAAATAATAAAGAAAACTCTACAGATTTTCCTTCGGTATCCGAACTTCACACCGTGTCTCAGAGACACCGATGCGACGTTCACAATCGTATGACGAATTTCCGACAAAATGGTGACCGTTCGACTAATTATCGCGACGCGGTTTAAAAAACCAAGGGGTCCCCCGTGCGTGTCGCGCGTTTCCCGTGAGCAAATAAGAGCCTTATGAAAATGCATGTCGCGGATCGAGGCGAGAAATATCTGGAAATGTGAATGGAATCGCGAGGCGCGTAAGAGGATGGATTTGCGGGGGTGGAAGGGGTCGCTAATGCAGCCAGTATCACGCATTTTAGCTGCCATCGAATATTCAATATCGCGCTCCGCGGATCAAATGAAGAATTTATTTTCGCGCGACGATGAATCGGCGCGGCGGCGGCGGTATGAAACCGAAGGAAAACGAGGGAAAAAAAAACGCCCGAACGAAAGGCTTCCGGATCGTTAATAATCTTTATCTGCCGTCCCGTGGTTCTCCATATTGGATCTTCGCCGCATCGTTACCGTTTTCATTTCGTTCGACAATTATTTATTCCACGGATCGGATAAATCTTTGTAATTTTCTTGGAATCCCAATCCCGATACCGGTAAACTTTAATTCGCGCCGGAGCCCTGTAAACGTCTCTTTGAAGTTGGAATAATATTCTTTCCGCAGGGCGGAGTAGGGATCTTCTTCTCGCCGCGCGAAGTTTCGCATAACCGCGATAATTCCGCCGCAGTTGCCTGCGGTTAATGTTTCCGCCGTCGTTGCGAATTCGTTTAGCCCGATGAAAATTGAACGGCGCAGTCGATTAGGGGATATCGACGTCGCGCGCACGTTTGTTCCGTTAACGGATTTACTTGAACGCAAGTTGCGATGCTCGCCGAAGAGTTTTGAACTAATGACGTTCATTAGGTGTTCACGGTGATTTTGACTCGACGGGGAGGGGGCCGAGCGCTCGGCGAACCAATTAATTCGAATAATTCTCGTAATTGCACGAGGATTATAGAATTTTAAGAAGCTTTGTGGAGATACCGAGCGCCGCGCGCGGCGCTTTGTTGTACACGGACTTTTGAAAACTCTCGCCGAGGATAATTGCGAGGACGCACACTCGACTAATTCAATCAATTATCGCGGCGGGCGACCGTTAAATAAACTTGCCGCGCTATTAAACAAACGTTCCAGTCCTTCCCAACGAGGTTTATCAATAAACGTTAATTGTAATTTTACGAGTACGGTGCCGCTTCTACAATTACGCTTTCTTCGCTCCGTCGTTCCTGTTGTGTGCGCGCTTTCCGTAACTCACTACAGTTAAACTCGCACGGTGATAAAAATTAGTGGACTGTATTGTTTTGTTGGAACCTTGTTTATTTAAAACTTGACAGAGTGGAACGTGATCGTGTAATATGCTTAGTTGCGAAATCGAAGTGTTTATGTTGTAATACATGCTAGTCTGTGCTAGTCTGGTCGATGTGTCTTGTCGCTATGTTCCTTGGTAGTCATGAGCGTGCTTGCCGAACACCGATATTTAAGGTGAGTTGTCAATAGGGTGTGACTTGCACTGGACCAATGACAACAGATAACTTTTTGGAGGCAGTGACAATTTACTAACGATGACCACCGCCCACGCTGGTAAAAAGGCGGTGGAAAATTGGTGGTGGAAGGGAGAGACGGAACCTTCGGCAAGCCACGTGTTGGCGGAAAATGAAGGGACTCGGGCCTGGTCGCAGGTACGGCCCGTTCGGTAACGCGTGACAATAAAGCTAAGTAATTGTAAAAAAAAAGGACGAGACGGCAATGTCAGAGGTAAGAACCCGGGAGGTGCGCGTGTAAAACAGCTGTGGAGCTAATAAATAACTTCCCGAGTCCTAATCCTCGGAGCGAGGAGATTCCATGTTCCCGCTTGTAAAGTAATATACAAATTCTATTCTCGTCACATTTGTTCGCCAAATGTGCGAAGCGGACACTTCGTTAAAAGCCTAATAAAATGACCTTCGAGGGTCACGCACAAACGCTACGCGACAGTTCCCGGGCCTGCGATTCGATGGGCGGGGCTTGTTCTGGGCGTACCTATATAAACGATAATCTAACATTTTTTTTTTTAAACTAAGTGGGTCTCCAAACTGCGTGGTAAAATTCTCAGAAGATTTCTGTCATTTTTTGTAACTGCGCTTCGATCGTTCTTGTTTAAATAGGATAGTTAAAAATTGGTGCGTGTAGTTCGCAAAAGGATCGATGCAAATCACCCGAAGCGTCGGGGGGCCCGGACGAAATTTCGGCTGGTATCGCCCAACATTCGCAGTCATGTTCAGCATCGAGCCTCGGGCTAATAATCGCGCATGGTCTCCGCCGAACACCGACGTCATTGTCATGAATTTTGCCGGGCGGAGTGGTCGAACGATTGCATTAATAATACCAGGCCGTATATTTGTGCTGGTTAGCAGTTTCGTCATCACCTGCGTGAATTCCCATTGAGCGACTCTGTTGGGGGCCATCCTGATATTTCTTGCTGATGAGGGGTTGTACAGGGTGTATAAAAAGTAATGGTCGTCCGTCATAGGGGTGAATCTGCACCTCTGGATCGGTGGACGTTTGTAAGAGAAACTCGACGCAAAATTGTTTACAGTAAAGTCGGGTTTACTGTCCAACAGCCGTGTTTTTGGAGGACGGTACGATCGCAAAGCAAATTGTTGGTAAAGTTTGTTTTGACATCGATACCTTCTACACATCTAGAAGAGAAAATGTTTGAAAGGAGCCACGTGTCGCAAACGAATAGTTATCGAGATATAAGCTGTTAAAGTACTTGCAAAATTTGATTGTGCAGAATTATACGTATAGACAAAAGCCTACTACTGCAGTCCACGCGACCGTGTCGATGAGACAGAACATGATTGTGTGCGTGCCTTAAGCCAAACGAAACCTGAGATGTAAATGTTAACTCATCGATTTGACTAATGTAAGAAAACGTCGAAAAATAACCACTGTGTCAATTCGATACTGAAAGACAGATTTATTTCGTGAAACGAGGAATGGTTTATGTTCTCGGCCCGCTAATTTCGTGTCGTTCGTCGACCGATTCGCGACGTAAAAAACACCGGAAGCGTCGCGAAATAGAATGGCAATCGGCGTGACTGCGGCGTAATTTTTTAATTACTCCGGAGATAGAAAGGGAATAGAGTTAATTAACGGAATTTGTGTATGCCGGTTACCGGGAAAAATTTCACCGAGCAATGTAAATTATTCCGCGATCTTGAGAGCTTTTAATTGCGTTAATGTAAATGAAAACCTCTCCGAAATAAATTAACAATATTAACTGCGGTGGCTGCTACTTAAATAATTCGCAGTCGGGGATCACAAAAAAATGGTCTCGTACGAGTTCAGGAATGTCCACCCTGCTTATTTGCGCTTCACAAAAATAAATTCACGTGGACACAAATATGCTAAGCTTGTACAAATCTTGACTGAACTGATTATAAAAATGTAATAGAAGAATCGAATTACCTTCTAGTACCGTCGCAGCAATTTTCTATAATTATTTGACGTCGCATGTCGAAATGCTTCGCTATATGCTCATCCCTGGTTCCGTACGAGGGCCTTGTATCGAGGCACGACCGATTTATTATTTCTAACACGAGTGTCGTCCCTTTCTGTTGCAGATATTCACACGGTTCGGCAAAGTCCTGAAAATCGTCACCTTCACCAAGAACAGTAAGTACACGTCTCCGCTTCGTACCTTTCTAATACATGGACAGTAGTCATGGAACCACCCTGTATAGATGCCACTCTCGCGGGCAGACATGCCACGGCACTTTAGTACTTCAGTGTGCTTGACGTGTACATTCCAGCCTGGCGACGTCGACGCCGCTGCGCGCATTTTCGTACCGTCAGTACTTTCGGTATTGCGCTCGAGTGTTGCAAAGGGTGTCTCGAAAGCACCTGTTCTTACGTTTCTATTTTCAAGCCGGGCTAGAGGGAGTCGGGACGACTCGAAATCTGGACTACGCAAATTTTTTCTACGAATTGCTGTCTCCAACGGTTCATTTACTTCGAGGCACATTTGGATGTTGTATCGAGCTCCGAAAAGAAAGAACACAAAAATGTGTGAATAAAATTTTTTGTGACATACAGGACGTGGTAGAATCATTGGAGTCGAGCGGGCAACGTACACGCGGCAATTGTTTCGGAAAGTTCAAAGAAAGACGTTCAATCAAACGACAGCTCGCCGAACAAAAGGAGCAGCAGATTTTCAAAGTACAGTCGGACAAATAGTCGTTGATTGGCGAAATCAGAGAGGCATAGGTCCCAAATTGAAGCCAAGGCACACTCGCAGTGTCCAATTAAAGTTTCATTCGGTCAAGTGGCTGCTCGCCCATTCGATCTTCATATCCTTTTTCGCCCCTTTTCACCCCTGTCCGGCCAGTTGCCGATTCGATTCCGAGCAATCTTGGCTTTTATTTTCGACACCGTCCGCTAGGTCTGCAGCCAGTTTCGATTCGAAACTATCACAGTCATTTTCTACAATCTCGTGCTACAAATCATTTCTCCGTGCACGTTTCTACAAAGCTAGTCAAGCCTACACACGCAATTGTTATTTAATTCTAATAACTTCCTTACAATTAGATTAACTCGTTCCACTGTACGAGACGATAATCGTTTCTTCGCAAAAGATGCTTGAAGTTTCGACCAATCGTGCGACTAGGACGACACGCAGCATATGTTTTACAGTTGGTTGGTCTCCCGCGTATTTCATCTTTTCTTCAAGTTAACGAAATGATAAACGAAAAAATTAGACTTTGTGCAAATAAATTTCGTTGCGAAACTTTGCCCCCCCCCCCCATGATTAGCAGTTGAAATTGTCGATGTTTCTGACATTGACAGGATAGAGAAACGTCCGCGATCCGCCGCGGGCATTTTTCATTGTGTTTTTCAAAGAAATCTCGGGGAAGAATTTCAATTTAAGAGGCACTCCTGCATCTCGGTGTTGTACGGCCGCGCTTCAAATTAAAAACACACGCACAACTCTCCCAGCCCGGCTCTGTTTTTTTTTCCCCCGCGTTCCGCGCTCTCTGTACGCGAACTGCGTGGCCCCGGGGCCACCGGAGATTTGTATTTTTCATTTCATTTCATTTCATTCCATTCCATTCCATTTGAAACACGCTACCGAAGCGGATTCAACGCCGGGAAACATACGGGGGGTTTGCTCTACGCCATCTTCGTCTCTGTCTTTGACTCGAAATTCGTAGAACGCACGATCCGGTTTGTTCGACCCTTTGCCGTCATTTATTCGGACGAAAACGCGCCGGGCTGTCAGCCGGTCTTTCCATTCACTTGCCTTTTTAGAATTCGTTTCGAGCATTGTTCGCGGAATGTTTCAACTCTCCGAAAATAGACTCTGAAATCGTAATTGGAACGATTCATTCTTAAAGCTAAATCGCTGCCGGTCAGACGACCGGTTTTATATTTTTCATTTTACAATGATTGAATACAAATTTTTGTAAGCTAAAACATTCGAATCCATTTTAACCCTTTGCACTCGGAGCTATTTTAACTCGAAAATTAAACATTTCTTCCTACCTAGAATAATTCCATTCTATACCATTTATTTTTTTCATTTTATGGATACGAAATTAATGTAACACCTCCTACAAGACCTAAATGTTTAGCAATTGATTAGAAATCAACATATTTAATAATCTAAACAATATTTTGAATAATGTTGCAGCAATTTTTAGTGGCGCCTCAGAGTCGTCACTCGAGTGCTAAGGGTTAATCCTCGGTAGGTTTAGTGTTAAATTCTAACTTCGCGACGAAATACATATAATGTCGCTACCCGATTGCCAAAAACCGAGGAAGCGGTCCTCCAATTTTCCTAACCGCAGAAACTGGTAAAAAAACTGTCGACAGCGATCGCGAGCGATGCGAGCGAATAATAATTCACGGAAACCCGAATTACCGGCGTATTTTCGCGGTGATCGGATATAAATGCGTTCGGTCTTCTCTGTTATAATAAAAAAAAAGTGCGACCAACCATCTGGCGTCCGGGGTAAAAAAAGAATGAAGAGAGTTTAATGGAATCGTCGCCGACTGGTCGACCGATTTTCGTTTCGTCGGCGGCGGCGGCGGCGGTGGCGGACGAGCGGGCGAAAGCGCGCGGCGTCCCCACCGGGGAATATTTATGACGTTAATGTTGAATTTCATCTGCATAAAAACACCGGGTGACATTTTATTGCCGATATAATGCGACAACGGGTTATATATAGAGTTTTTCGTTCGGCTGACAGCAACGTTATTCAATTTCCATCGTTATTCGATCGTGCACGCGGCCGGCGGACGGATACACCAGGGCCGGTGATAAAAATTCTTCGCGGACGAAAGAGTGGCCGGTGCCACAACATATTACCGTAAATCGTGCACTCTTTAATCCCATTTAATTTCTCCTGTATTTAATATCCACCGCCGCCAAGGTGCACGCAAACACATCGTTGCGAAACCGCGCTCGGTTTTCGAAATGAAACGCCGCAATACCCCTGCAGCAATTATACGTTATTCCGGGCCAAAACTGTTCCGATTGTTGGCCGATTAACTCTCGCGATCAAACTTTCCGGGCCCCAGTTATTCTTTTTAGATTTTAGATTGACACTGTTAGACCCCAGAGTCGACGGATCGACTCGAGTTGAGGGGACAAAGTTACCCTCGGTCTGCCTGTACAGGTACGAACCGCGTCACGTGACCGGGGCGGAAGGGTGGGGGAATAGCGTCGTGGAAGGAGAAGGTAGAACGTGGCCTAACACTGTCGGAAACGAACCCAGCTCAACGTGGCCACGCATCATTTGACCTAAAACTGTACAAATCAATATTTTACCGCGATCGAAGCTCCGCGACTCATTTCTCAAAATATCCGCGTTAGAAATTAGCGAAACGTAATTATTGATTTTGAAGTGGCGCGTTTAAACGTTCCATGACTGTCCGCCGTTTCAAGTTCGAATCAGACATTCGAGTAGTTTCGTGTTCGCGAACTCGATCGTTAAAAATATCATGATTAATTAAACGCGAGTCTTAACGTGGCACGATAAAAATTTAAATTCTCTTCTGTTCCAGGTACTTTCCAGGCGCTAATACAATACGCGGACATGCTGTCGGCGCAAACTGCTAAACTCGTGAGTATCCACTCGGGGCATTTTCCCGGGCGTTTCCATTTTTCCCCCTTTTCTCTCTCGCCAATTCCTTCGCCTGCCGTGTTCCCGAGGACGCTGTTGTTCCCGAGCGACGTGTCCCCGGAACGGTCCCCGATCGAAATTTTTCGTGGAATATTTTCAGAAAACACCGTGCCATCCATTAAAAGCTCCAGCTGTTACGGTGGGAATAATGCAAATTTTAATTCGTGCCCGGTATATTTCACCGCGACTACCCCCTTCCTCCCCTCCGCCCCACCGTCGGAATTGCCCTGTTTTTATTAACGGCGAAGGATACTTCGTGTACTCGACTGGCCGGGCCGCTTATTTGCGTCGGCGAATTAGTTTTTCATCCCTGCTCGATGAATTAGTACCGCGCCGCTGGCTTAGTTAGTGGCTCCCCTGGAACCGTAGGCGAAGGGTTATTTTTAAAAAATTACCAGAACCAATTATAAAACGGTTCCAGATTGATAAACGGTTCCGAGGTAGTTCAACGAAGGTCGAACGATCCTGCGGGTCGCATAGGTCTTGAAACGAGATTCGCATTAATTTTTAAAGAATTTTTTTTCGAATTTCTCGTACATAATCAAGTCAAATGTTTCCCGAATGTTATTCCACGGTTTGTACACAGTCGGGATTGCTGTAATGCGAAATCTACAGTGACGTAGACGTCCGCAAACAGTGTCAAACAGGCTCAAACACGGGGAAACATGTGCGAGCGCGAGCATCGAAACGAAGCCGCGCGCAATCAAATGAATTTCTACAGCGGCGCGAGTCAGTCAGTTTATGATGTCACTGGGGAAACCTAACTGAAAGGGTGCGGGGGGCACGCGGCATGATTGGCAACGCATCGAAACACGATTTTCCGTGGACGGCTCTAAAACGGCGGATGCTTTCGGCGTTCGGATCGATCTGTAATGCGTTTTACAGCGAAAAATCGTCGCGATGAGCCGCAAGTAGCAGCGCGGATTTGCTGTACACCGTGTCCAATCTGGCCGACGAATAACTCGCGTCCGGAAATACGAAAAAATAAAATGGGTCCTGCTGTAGAACGTATACCATAAATCAACTTATTTTAATCTGGCCCATAAGCCCACTTCGTTAAAACTTTTTCCCACTCCTGCGAAACTTTGTCAGATGTGTATCGTCGAAAGGGTGGTTGTGAAAAACCGGTGGCTTCACGCGACCTCGTTAATTACCTGAAATTGTGATCGCGGGAATAAAACTTCGGCCTAATGATCAAAATAAACCGGTGTCGCAAGTCTCCAGGTCCTCGCGTGTTTTGGAATTTTTCGGAAAATAAAAATACATGGTCGAACACAAGCGTGTTCCGACCCCGCCTTGGCCCCCGGACCGAGTCTATTTCAACCCCCTCTTTGATGTTGCAAACCCCGGGGTTTGCGGTTCTCGGCTTACGGGAAGACTACAACTTTCGACGCCTGCATCCGCGGCCCTCGGAACAACGCAGCGCCGGCCACCGCCCGCAAATAAGCTGTTGCAGTTAATTTGGGCTGCAAGGAACTGTTCATTACACGAAACAGCCTGCAACGAGAAGCTAGTAGCTGGTGCCTAGACGATTTAACAGGGAAAGGGTAGTTAAACAGGTTGTTCGCAACAGCACGGTCCATAGAACCGCTCTATGCTCGACCCTCGTTATATGCTACTTGATTGAGTCAGCCGAGTAGCGTACTAAAAGGACGCACCGAGTTTCGCCGCCTCAAATCTCCTGGACAGCCATGCATTTTTAAATTGGCAGCAACATGCTCTTACGTGGTGTGATCAAAAAGTAAGGTGACTTTTTATTTTTATCAAAAAATATTTATTTATTCGTCGATATTTATCTTGTTCCCTTCAAAGTAATCCCCCTCGGATATAACACACTTGTGCCAGCGCTTTTTCCAATCCTCGAAGCACTTCCGATAAGCACTTCTTGGTATAGCTTTGAGCTCTTCCAGCGATGCATTGTTTATCTCCTCGATCGTTGCAAATCTCCGTCCTTTCATGGGTCTCTTCAGTTTTGGGAACAGGAAAAAGTCGCAGGGGGCCAAATCCGGTGAATACGGTGGCCGAGGCACGATCGCGGTGTTGTTTCTGGCCCAAAAATTACTCGCAAGCAACGATGCGCGAGCAGGTGCATTATCGCGATGCAAAATCCATGATTTGTCTTTCCAAAATTCCGTTAAAATTGCTTGGCACGAACCGAACGAGATGCCGACATCATCGGCAACTTCTCTAATGGTAATTCGACGATTCCCCAACACTATTTTCTTCGCTTCTTCAACGTTTTCATCGGTTGTCGACGTGCTGGGCCGTCCAGGGCAAGCTTCATCGTTAGCATCTTCTCGGCCTTCTTGGAAGAGCTTGTATCACCTATAAACATTTTGTTTACTCGGAGTACACTCGCCGTATGCCACTGTCAACATTTCAAGCGTGTTGGAGCACTTAATTCCATTTCTTACACAAAATTTGATGCAAATTCGTTGATCCATTTCTTTCGACAGCAGAAAATCGCCGAACACGCAAAACACTTCTAACCTTTATGCTTCTCGCGAACAAACAAAAAATGCTATATAGCTGAAACTGTGAACATATGTTCGGGACGAGTGTACCAGCATAAGAAAAAAAAGAACGAAAATCGACTGTAGGTATCCCGCGAAATTCAAAAAGTCACCTTACTTTTTCATCACACCTCGTACAGCTTCTCACTCGCTTACAACGAGAGTGGACAGAATTTCTGCTTCAAAAATCCTTTTCTATCTTTCTAATCGCAGAATTACTTTTACATCGTACAGCCTTCCCACTCTCTTGTTATAAGCAATTGAATTCATACGTCCAATTGGCGTATAACGGGGTCGTGTAAAATTCCTATTTTTATCCCTACACGCACCAGAGCTTTGACTTTTCGATCGACCAAACAATTTTTCTTTCGAACATTTCTTGTCGACTATATTATCGAGACGCACAATTGGACTTTGTTGAATTTTTTTGTTGACTCGTACAAAGCTTTTTGCGAGGAAAAAATATAGGTTATAATTTGTATAGATTCAGCGAGCTGCGAATTATTGCAGCGAAACACCGGGACGAAGCCAGTCGTACGCGATATTGGGCGCGGATTCTAAATTGCGACTACGTCGAAAATCATGGCGATTAAATGTCAATATCGAGCAATCACAGGTACAAAAGCCGTCCCTGATCAACAGTATTGGCGGAATTATAGCAGCGGACATCAAAACCCGATAAAATCAAGCCCTCGACACTCGCGATATTAATCATCCGTGAGAAAAATTCGTGTGACGGGTGAGCGTTGGAAGATTAAAAATTAATCCAGGAATAAAAAAAAACAGTCGATATTATTGCTAGTTTGGTGAAAACACAATTTTTGAAGTCTACGATGTAGTTTTTCGATATGGAGTTATGATGCTATTTATCGCGTTTCCGTTGCGATTGAAAAGCGCTTTGATGTTTTGGACCTGCCACGTGATTTCTCGATCAAAAGCGAGCAGGAAACGTAGAATGAAGTTTTCTCGTAGAACCCGTCTTGTACCTTAGAAAACACGCTTCGAATCGTTTCTGTGCATAGGGGTACACGGTTCTCAACGTTGACATAATGCGTTCGTTCGTCCCCATGCCCTGGTGGATCTTCGCTCGTAAAAACTTCATTTTACAATGTTGCCTCGGCCCGGTCGCAAAGAAAGTTCTCTTAATAGCTCGGCAATGCTCTCTCGCTAATTTCATTAAAAACATTGTCGCTCGGAGTGTTTATCCAGGGCAGTACCTTAAACGGATTATATTTTACAGCGTGCCGCACCGGACACCGGTTGAAGCGCGTTTTTAAAATCAAGCTCGCCTGCGAAAAAAGACTGGTTTTCTCGCATATTATTTTGGATTTGATTTTCCGTGCGCCGGTGATCCTCTTAGATGGAACGACGTGGCTCCATCGGCGAGCACGATCGATCAAAGTTTATCGAGACCCGCAGTCAATCGAAGGAAAACGTTCTTCGGTATTATTTTGCATTTCGGATAAGCTTCGGCTTTGTTCTCGCACGCTCTCGGTCACGCGGAACGAATCGCCACGACCACTGTTTCGAGTACGGTCATTTATAGCGCTGAATATTTTATTTAACGCCCACCGAAAGCTGGCTAATTAATTTGACCCGAGATAAATATTTAGTTCCACTCTATTATAGACCGTGCATTTGTCGTAGAGTAGTTTGTCCGGTGACAAAATTATTAGCGAATTATTCTACGCTGAAAGAGTTATGGAACAATGAGGATTTTTCTGTCCCGGCCTCGATTTCCAAGTTAGGCGAGGGCCCGTGGGATTCACGGCACAGCAAATTTTACAAGCCGCCCGATTATTTACACTCCCCTTTGTGAAGCCGCTATCGCGACTTCGTTTACATTATTATTCCCCAATGTAATTGCCACCCCCCGGATCGTACCGCCGCGCATTAAATTAATATTTACGCCGGGCGCGTAAAAAAGCACGGGCAAACTCAAACAGCTGCGATTACAGCCCGATCGCCGCAAGACTGTGTTCGCTTCGAATGGTCAGCGGATTTTTTATTCTTATGGCGGCTGTTTTACAACTTCGGGGGCAAGGAAGTTTCTCGGTTTCCTAAATTTCTAAGTTTGAGAAGCTGGTTTATCACCCGCGGGTCGTTAACTTTACTAGCGGAGATTTCATTCCACTGCTACCGGCAAATGAGGCGCTAATCTTGACTAAAACACATCTGACTTGGACGCGTCTATTTTAGATGCTCATAACCTGGACACGCCTACTTTGCATCCATCCATCTTGGACACGCCCACCTTGGGCCTACCTAATCCGAACTCTGATGATCCTAGATGAAGTTTCTGTGATTTTCAAAGTTCCTAACCTTACGTACGCCCGCTAGAACGCGAAAGGTTCGGCCAGCAACCGAGTTTTCCACGCAACCGGTAAAAGAGAACGCGCCAGCGGAAGATATGAAATAATGCGGACGTTTTGCGGGTCGGATTCGCAAAAACGTTCGGCCGGTTCTTGCTGGCCGGTGAGAAACGGTTCCGCCGGGTCGCTTTGTGGTCGTGTTCCCGTGACTTCCGCTAAATTGCGAAATCGCATTCGCGAGTCCGCCGGCAGAAACGAACCGACAAAGGCTTTTTTCTGGCCGGAGGATGGGTGCGCTGAGTCGCGAATCGGCCTCCGGGTTCGGGGCGGAAGGACGCGAGGGGCGGCGATACAGGAGGAGGGGCGAAGAGCGGGGTTTGAGCCCCCGCGAAAAGAAGAAAAAAGCGGATTTTCGCTCGATTTGAGGGCAACAGGAGGAGAATAAGGGGGCGGCGGGGAAGGGCGGTTGGATGCGTGGTAAACAATCGATGCAGGAAGGGTAGAAACTCTGCCGCGGTAATCGAATTTCTTCGGTCGTTCGAGAGCGGACGAACGAGTTCTCTGCGCTGCCGGCGAATTCGATTACAGCAGGAAAATTCGAATCCGCGCCGCGTTTTATTAGCCGGCGTGCTGCGCGCCGCTAGACGGCTGCGAAAATTCGCGAAATTTCTCGGTAGCCGGAAATCACGTTTCGCGCGGGGGGGGGGGGGGCAACCCGGTGTCTCGGTGTTCAGCTGGAACTTTTGATTCGATATCCTCTACACGAGCTCGCTGACAAAACCGATTTCCATAAAGATCGGCGAAATCTCGGACTCGACCACCGGTAACTCGGGAATCATCCCCTAACCAAATCTACTTGACAACGATCAAGATTTTTCATTTAGAGATTTTTCTCGTGCAATTTCGAACAGGACTGCGAAGAAGGATGAATATTTCCGAAAGATTGATTATTATCTATAATAAGAAATCGATTAACACCAGTTAACAGTTAAGCGGCGATAGTATCGGAATTCGTAACTTTCGCGCAGGGTAAACTGAAATTGTTAATGAAATTTGGGAGATTGTTGGAACGGGAAGTTTTTGAGGAAAATTTCCGGGTATAGAGGATAGGGGAACGCTGTGTCCAGCAACTTGCAGCGTTCCGCGAAGTTCCTTTATTCGATTTCGAATTTAATCCCGGCTGACTTTCCCCCCCGAACTTTCATCCGTGCCGGTGTCCCGACCAGGGCGAACTGTTTATTAATTCCCGTTAATTTCGGGGCCGAAAGAATTCCCCGGGAAACGTAATTATTAACGTTCGCTTTGCAGAAAGCGTCCGGTTGACTAATTGGTTACGCGGGGACTAGGGAACCGCTGAGACCGAAATAATTTTAAACTGATTACGCGCGGCCGTAAGAGAATTCGGGCTTGAAAATTCATTAAAAAAATCCGATGTAAACGCGGCCGGACCGCCTGGAACGCAATATCCTCCCACGGTCTTTTTTTGTCTTTCGTTTCATTTCTTTTTGTTCGTTTAATTCTGTCGTTTCTCCTGTTGTTCTCATCGGTCCGGAGAAACGACACGCGATCAGATTATTGAAATTAAATTATTTTAATGTCGCGGCCAGTTTAGATTTGCAAACAGCTCGCAACGTTCGGCGAGATTAAATCTAACAAACAGCTTTGGATATTTTTCATTCCGTCCGTGCGCTTGCCTCCGGAGTTTGTTAAAATATATCGAAGGTGTGGGATATTTCGTATTACGGCGCGTACTCGGCTTATTTTCATCGTACCGCGAACGCCGGTAACCTGATCCCTCATCTCCTGATGCCTGGAAGGGTAACGCAGAGGCAACGTAGGGTAGTCTTAACCCTCGAGTAACGCCACGGGCCACCTGTACGCAACCGGTCCGGTAATTATGTATGAAATTCATTAGCCCGTGTAAATGGCCGGCAGAGAGATACAGCGAAACGTGTAGTCCGGTCGCTGGCGCACGTGCATGCTTCAACAATGCACGGTCAGCGGTGCATACGCAGGTCAAACACATGGCTAGGTTTGCTTGGACATGCTCCAGGCTGTGTGTGCATGTACCTATTCATACGCAGTCTTGAACCTGCATACACAATTAGATCGCCTCTTTCCAGCCTAACTGCATCGTTGCGACTGCGTTACCCGGAGGATCGCGAACCCAATTCCTTTTCAATTTTCTTCCACAGCTGTCGGATGCAGGAAAATTGCATTGTGCGAGTGCCAAACCGGTTTGACGCGTTGCCGAAAATTTTCGAATTAACGTCGTTTGGTGCTTGTCCTTTACAGTCGCTCGAGGGCCAGAACATCTACAATTCCTGCTGCACGCTGCGCATCGACTACAGCAAGATGCAGAACCTGAATGTGAAATACAATAACGACAAGTCGAGGGACTACACGAATCCCACGCTGCCGACCGGTGACGCGAATTTGGACGCTGCATCGCTTGCACTTGGAGGTGAGCTTCTTCCACAGTTGCTGATGGGTGCTGGGTCACAGCCACGCGCTAGAATACCCGGTGAGTAGCTATGATTCGCACAGATCGATTAAATTTCATTCCGATTCAATGAAGTCAGTCTTGCTGCAAACACTATCTCTCTTCCGCCGACAGAAAACGTTTCAGAGTTACGATCATGTTTTATCATCCCTTGAAGGAGGTATACAGTTAAATTGATGGATCGAGTAGACCGAAATTTGAAGTTTCAAGGATTTAATAATCGATGTACGAAGGACCAGGCAAAATATTTTTGAAAACGCTTCGAAATAATAATCATTTTTCATCATCTCTTAAAGAGGTGTACGATTAAATTGATCGATAATTGGTTCGATTGAAAGTGGCGAGCATAGAAGTTTGAAGTTTCAAGGGTTTAATTATCGATATATGAGGGCCATGGAGAATATTTTTAATGCAAAAATAACGATCCCGTCGCCGGTTGAAAATTTTTCTATGAAACTCTCCCGAGAACGGCCAACTAATTTGACAATTCCCGCAGAATCTCCGCCTTTGTACAGCAACTTCCGGCGTCTTTGTAACTCCTCCCCGCCATTCATCGGCCGGACGAGGCAGGACGGGCGTCGTTAAGATAAAATTTAATTAACACCTGAACTAGGTGGACCCCGACAATAATAGCGCGCGGTGTACAATAACGAAGAAGCAACTGTCTCGAACGAGGCGAAGTATCTATGAAATTAAATTCCCCGGACAAGTTAGTAACCGGGCCGGCGAGTTTAGCAGGAACTTTCCAGAACGTGGCTGTTTTTTTCATTATGAAAATTGAATTCCGTCGGATTTTCATCATCCGTGCGCCGTTATCCCGCGCGTTTCCATTACTCCGCTCGCATCAGCCCGCGGGGCTGCTCGGTTCGCTTTTTAAAACATTCCCCCTTTTATTTTGCTTATCTTTCTTTTTTTCTGCCGTCCTCTCGCGCTCGTCGAAGAAGAAGAAGAACAGCGGAAATGTGTTTTTCGTTAGCGCGGTGTGTGTCTACTTTTAATCACAGCCACGGTCGCGATCTAAGAACGATTCCGCATCTGATCTTTCGTTTGATCTCGGCCGCGCGGCAAACTACGCCTTTGTCGCCCGTGTGACTCGTTCATGGCTCGCATTTACCACTTTGTCGAATTTAATAAACCAACAAAAATCTCGACTGTTCCACGCGAAAAACAGCTTCGCCATTTTTTGTTTCTCAGAATCTACCGCAGCTATCGATTTTTAATTTTTACTGCATCCGGTACCATGCCGAATGTACATTTTAGCCAATGGAAATTTCGAAATACCGAGCAGAAGAACTTCTACAGCCCTATCTACAAAAATAGGGTTTGCAAAAACTGTCCTGTAGTAAACAAAAGCGGTTTGTAAAAATTTAATAAACGATCGCGTCTTTCGTTCGCGGAAATGTTAACTATTCGACCCTTGATAATGGATTTTCTATTTCGACGGAAAAATAAGCGGTGGTGGCGGGGGGGGGGGGTGAACGAACGGGAACGCGTGTAGGAAAATTTACAAACAATTCCGGGCGCAGCGGACGGGAACGGATTACGGAATCGAGTAAAATGCACCATTAAATTTTACATGGTGCCTCGGCATTCCGCGCGATGTTTTCACGAAGTCAGTGACCACCGGTGCGGATCGATGGGGGCGCCCTTCTCCCCCTGGCCCGACGAATCGATCGATCAATTAGCCGTGCGATTTCCCAGCGTTCAGTCCATTAGAATTAATTATATTAATAGCAATACCCGACCCGTTTCTGTCATTCGAACGTTATGATAAATTGTTATTTCGTGACTGCGCCGACAGAGAGAGAGAGAGAGAGAGAGAGAGAGAGAGAGAGAGAGAGAGAGAGAGAGAGAGAGAGTGAGTGAGAGAGAGAGCCCCGGCCTCGGCCTCGCCGCCATGTCTCCCTGCTTCCAATTTGCCGGTCGTTTTCAGCTCCATTTTCGAGCGGGATCGAATTGCGTGCGGTCAGACGGTATTATTTCCTCGGGTAAATTAATTAATTGCGCTGCAACGGGAGAACACGGATACAACGCCGATCGATGCGGCCGAATGTTTCGACTTTCCGCCGTGAACCGCCTTCCACCACCCACGAGTTCTTATTTACCAACTTTTTATATTTATCTTGACCCCGGGAACTGATCTCCGGTCCTGTATCGTTACACCGTGTGCAATTGTTTCGCGAATTGTTATCATTACCCTCTGCGGTGGAACTGGTTTTCTGCGAAGCAACCGTTTGTCGTTCCAACACGATGTTGTTCAATTAGCTTTCCACTAACTCTGAAATGTTGTGTTCCTTTCATTATCTGACCTATTGAATCAGTGAATTGATCGATGTAGATACAGTCTGGTCGGAAACGGGAAATTCGTCGAGAAATAGTCGTGGCCTATATCGGGCTCGAGGCTGCGAAAGCCCATGCTGAATGGCCTTGAAGTTTCAACTCTACAGAGATACAGCTTTACAATACCGTTTCGATTCGTTCGATTAGCTTGACATCTTCGATTCGCTCTGAAGTTGAACGTACCTCGATTCTAGAACCGAAGTTCAGAAACCTAAATTCTCTGCTCCGGGCTGCGAAAGCCCACAGTGGACGACCTTGACGTGAAAATGTACGAATCATAGCTACTCAAAATTTTTATAGCTTCTTTGCGACTAATAACAGCACGGCAAGCCCATGGACAACAAATTTTGAATCCCACGGTGGTCCTGAAATGTGCTCCCTCGCCATGGGACACATTGATTTATGTGATTTTGTGCTACGGTAGATACATAGGACAGTTTGTGGCCTATAGTCTGTGTCTTGTCTGTGATATGTCCTGTATATTTTGCTATAAATTACGCTTGCTAGATCAGAGTGCAGGAGTTCTTCAATACCATGGGCTTTCGCCACGATACAAATTGATTTACTCGATTCATCGCTATATTAGCTAATTAAAATAATTCAGCTTTATAATTCAGCCTTATAATTCAGCCCATATTGCGTGTATATTTTGCAACTGTGCTTAGTAGAGTAATGTGCAGTGGTTATCGATACCATGGGCTTTCGCCAACGAAAAAGATTATATAATTTTTTCCACGTCGCTCGAGCGTAACAACCTGCCTTGCGTATTTTTCCTTGGCGATCGTCATTTGTTCAAAACAAACTGTACAGGTGTTCTCGACGAAAAAATTATATAATTTTTGCTGCGTTACCTAAGTAAAAGGATTGAGCCTACAGGCTGTGTGTATTTTGCTGCCAATTGTGATCTGCAGAAAAATGTACAGGTGTGTTCGCAACTGAAAAAAGTCAGCTGGTGCTTTTGCTGCGGCAGCTAAATGAAGGATAATTCAGTCGGTATAATTTTCTGTACATTTTGCTGCAATCTGTGCTCGGTAGGCCAGTGTAAACGATTACCAGGCCAGACTGTAAATTAAAATAGTGTGCACCTCACTGAACAAAGGCCGACAAACGATTCTAACGACACCTTGTAAATTTCCTGAAGTAGAGTCCATTGCAGGGGCACCGGGTGTGCTGCCCACGCCCTTTGCAGCCATGCACGGTCTACCCTCGCCCTTGGCGGGTCCCTACAATGGGGTTCCACCCGCTGGAGGCCTGGCTGGACTCGGTGGTTTTCCTCTCGGCGCCGCAGGTCTTGGAGTGCGTGTGCCAACCAATGCGCAAACCTCAGCCGTGTTGCTCGTCAGTAACCTGAACGAAGAGGTAAGTGCTGCCCGACGGACGTTCGCCTGATTCGTTACGAAATTAGTGGCTCGATTACACGGGCGTCCGAGATCGAAGCACGAAGAGAGGATTCGTGCGATACGCGAGACTACGTTGCCAGCAATTTAGAAAATTCCTGTTCTCGAGGATGGTCAACTTCCGACGTGATTATTGAACGCTCAAAAATATCTATAAAATTCGTTACGCAAAGAAATTTTCTCAACCGGTCAACCGTTGGTGCTTTTACCTTGGTCAATTTTGATTTTGGAATTGTCGAGAGAAAATCTGGGGTGTCGAGTCTCGCACAGCGAAAGGCTTTCTTCGTGGCTTTTTATTCATCCACCGGAGGGCGCAGGACGTCGAGATCGACGAACTGTGTATCCTCCAGGCTAATTTTCATTCAACACCGAGAGAAATGGTCCGGTGAAATCATTTTACAGAAAATAGTCTGCAGCGGTAAGTTCGAAGTGTCCCAGGTGTATCGCGTTCGAATGAAACTCGATCGCGATGCGACGTTTATTCAAGCATTCGGCCATTTTTCTCGGTGTCTGCCTATGTAGACGAAACTGGCTTAGGTACGTACGTATGCAACGAAAGTCACACAACTACTACGATACGTTCGCAACGTAGTGCTACGTAGGCAACCCTTGCAGTCTCTCTCCATCCCTCGACTCGAGCTTCCTTTGCCGAACGCGGTCCTCGATACTCTGGTCGTATATTTTTAACACTGTCTACCTGCAATCACCTTGGAGGAAAAATTGATCAAGTATGAACCAGTAAAGACTACGAATTTGTTCATCTTCTAGTGTCGGAACCAACGGTATCGAGCGAACGTTATCTTTGGCAATTAGGGATCTCGTAGTCTCGATGCGTATGCCACCCTTCTTACGTCACGAGCCCTTTATATCTTATCAACGACCCTCTAAACCACTCATTCTCGAAACACACATATAGAAATCGTTCCGAACGTCACCATTCTCTGTCCTGAGCGAGCTGTAGCGTTGTTGGCTACGGCCCCACTTCCCAAGAGGTGTCTTTCGTTTACGAGAACAGCAATCTTTCCAACAGATCATTTTTTCTCAAATATTCAAAGCCTGAACCCAGCCTCAGACCTGAATCTACTCGTGCCTAACAAAACCCTGAATCTACTCGGGTCTAGGTTGGGTTAGGTTATCCGATACGCCTAACGAAGATCAAAAATCTACTCGGAACCTTGCGGGCAGACAGCTGTAGACGAAAGGCACCTCCTAAAAAAAACTGTGTGTCGACGCAGTTAAACCAGATCAGGGGAATCGATCCGAATCGAGGGGAAAGAGTTACCCCCTCTCTGCCAGCACGTATCAGTCACGTGACCGTGACGTTGGTGAACAGCGTCGCGGAGGGGGAAGGGCAGAGTGGGAGACAAGTGTTAATCTGGCGACTCTGCGTCGACGTCACACTTCGCAGCTGCAACTATTGTCACTACTGTACTATAACTATGTGTACTACTATCGTTGCGCCGCGCGCACAAGCTTCCGACCAGTGTCTTCTTTCCTCTGGCGAACAGCAGACAGGTACACCGAGTATACCTATATACAATATTGTATATCTACATGTCCCTTTCCCCCCTTCTTTTTTACTTTGTATCCTTTTTTCTCTCCTATATTTTTTTTACCCTTTCGCGAAATCATTCCCGCGTTACGAGGAACGACAAAACCACGAGGGATTCATATTGACGAGAAGGTCCCGGCTGTTTCTCTGCTTCGCTCCGTCTCTTTTTCTCCCACTTTCTCTCTCTCTTTCTCTCTCTCTCTTTCTCTTTCTGTCTCTCTTTCTGTCTCTCTGTACATGTTTCCTCCTCTCACGATCGCGGAGGGCTGACAGCCGAAGAAAAATCGACCGGAAAACTGAGTTCCAGCTCTTTCGCTGCCGCTGACGTACATATATCGTATGTACCGTCGGTGCATTTGCGAGTCGCGTCTCGTACATACTCTCTTCCCTTCAACAGTTACCAACGCCAAACAAATACTCAGAAGTTTTTATTCACTCGTAACGATATCATTAGCGTAGCTCGTTAAACCCCGCAACGTTTGCACAAACATTAAACGTCCTAGACATTTTTCCGAGACTGAGAATTCACTGAAATCATTCTGGACACAACTTCCCCCACTTGATACTACAGAAGACGGCGGGGGAACGTCCTTGAGCGATCATTTTCTTGTTCATAGAAATTTTTCTAGAATTTTTTGTTTTTAACCTCTCAACTGCGGAATTTAGTTTTAAAAATCCCCGACTGAGTGCGGAATTAAAATCAAGCAACGACGAGTATACACGTTGAACGCAGGGCAATGTGTCCTATTATAAATTTAATGAAAAACGAGGAAGGATTACATTTTTATTTGATAAAAAATTAACAATTCATTCTTGAAAAGATTATTTATTAGCGATAGAGTTCTGGATTGACGTGTATACACGTCGAACGCAGTTATCTGGTCAAGTTGTTTCGTTGTTGATCGTTGAGACGCGACTCGAAATGGAGTTTTTTGATCAGCGAAAGGTCTGGAAAGCCCCTAAAAACGAAGGCATGAGAACCGTGAAACTTGTGCGCGTGCCAACACTGTACATTGAATCCTATTTTACTCGCTGACTACTGACTGGACTCTGTCTGTTCTCTGTGTAGATGGTCACGCCTGACGCTCTCTTTACCCTGTTTGGTACGTCTCTACATTTATATTATTAATTATATTACATTATTAATTATTATATTTACATGCGTGGACACACACTGACACCGTCAAACCAACGCACACACACACACACACACACACATACATGAAAACATAACAAGTACACCGAGAAAAGACTGACACGATTTTTCCACGTGTTTCCGCGTGTTTGGAAGCATTTCCCGGAGAGTGAAGAGAAAGAACAATCGAGTTTGCAAATTCTTTTTTTTTTGTTACGTCTCTTGTTTTTCATTCGCCTGGAATGAATGATTCGCACGGTTACATATCGAAAAAATATATATATATATATAAATAAAAAAAACACACGAACAGGAAAATATAGTATCGCTATCGCGATCGTCACTGTCGACGTTTGTGTCATGTCGCAGAAAATGTTTTTCTTCTATTCTGATAGTAGAATTTTTCGTTGGATGTTTCATTTCTCTTTCTCTCTCTTTCACACTTTATTTTATTTTTTATTAATACAGATATCTCGATCATTGTCACTCTCCTGTTCACGTGTACATGAGTATAGAGAAGGTTTTTTGTTTTTATTTATGTTTTCATTCGTTTTCTGACATTCTCGTTTAACGTTTTATATTTTTCCCCGATATTTTCGTCACTTCAACTTATTTTATTACTACAGCTATTTCATTCCATCACATAATATTCCGCCCCATGTCATGCTCATTGATAATCATCGACCGCCTGAGCGACACATTATTATTATTATTATTAATTATCGTTATTATTGTTATTATTTCACGTTCTTCACTTCCAAGCATCTATACTTCTAAATTCGTTTCGTTAATATTTTTATTAATATCAGTTCCAGACACCTTAATATTACAGAAAGCTTTCGCTTATTTTACGTAATTCCATAGGAGCTCACTTCTCGGTAGACGATCGGTTCAACTGTGATCTTATTTCTATCCGAAACCGTGCAATCTTTTTATACCAAGAAAAATCATGTTCGACGATGTTTGACCGAATTAGCAGTTGAACCGATCGTCTCGTTGCATGCCCCATATCTTACAATTAGTCCGATCGTTTCCCAGTCTCGGTCGACTGAATCTATTGTCCCGATCATCTTCGACGATCCTTAGAACACCGCCATAAGATATCTAGCCTCTGGTTAGCCAGTTGAATTGACTAAAGTTGATGTTTGCGTGTTGTGCATGTAGGCGTTTACGGGGATGTACAGCGTGTGAAGATTCTCTACAACAAGAAGGACTCGGCACTGATTCAGATGGCCGAACCCCATCAGGCACACTTAGGTAATTACAACGAACCTGCCGTACAAACGCTCGTTCCGAAATTCATCTCGAGAACCAAGTGGAATCCGTCTTTCAACCGTATTTCTCACGATCCCTTCTTTGCGACAGCATTGACACACATGGACAAGCTGAGAGTGTTTGGGAAGCAGATCAAAGTGATGCTCAGCAAGCATCAAACTGTTCAGTTGCCGAAGGAGGGTCAGCCGGACGCTGGTTTGACGAAGGATTACACCAACAGTCCCCTTCACCGATTCAAGAAACCTGGCTCGAAGAATTATCAAAACATCTACCCACCGAGCGCGACTTTGCATTTATCGAATATTCCGTAAGTGACCCGTTCCCAAACAGCCTGTCGATCCAGATTGTCGTCACAGTTTCGCTAACGACTACGATGATTTTAGTAACACCGTAACCGAAGAGGAAATCAGGGACGCTTTCACTAAAAACGGCTTCACCGTGAAGGCTTTCAAGTTCTTCCCGAAAGACAGGAAAATGGCGCTCATACAGATGCCTAGCATGGACGACGCTGTCACTGCTCTGATCGTGAGTATTCTTGTCATATTATACCAGCAATTTAGTCTTATTGTGCCTAGGTAGCTACCGGTGCAACTGGGGGACCCAGTAAGTTCACAGTCTAGGCCAGTGCTGTCCTCGGATGTCACCTGTGGCGATATCGTTTCCACATTTTTAGATCCGCATTCCACTAATAATAGAAATATATGTATCAGGTTGTCCTACAAGTTTCTTTCGCTACGTGCGCATTCCATATTGTCAGATAACATCAGCATACGCAAACGACACAATCGTTCGTTAATGTTTTATTATTCCGTAACACATTACCGACCGGTGATTATCGCATAATATTGAAAAATCTATGATACATGGCGAAACACTTTTTAATGGAATCTTCAATAGCAACAGGAATTATCATCGTGAACTAACAAGGCACCCTGAATAACATCGTTTAATAGTTTAATTTAAAATTGCAACGTAAAAGAAAATTTCTATGCTTTCTTTTGGCACAGCACAATTGTTGAAAATCCTGTTAATAGGCTTCCGGTAGGTAAAGCGCGTTAAACTTCCTCTTTCTTAACCATACCATTGGTTTTCTTAAAAACTACTCTGAATTTGCACTGAGCACATTAATCGAGAACGAAACGAACTTTTGGGACAACCTGATACAGTATTTTATCGATAATTGTCCCCAACACGGGTCTGCTCAGGGACAATTAACCGCCAGGGATACTATTCTTTGACTTTTGCCGAACGTAAAAAAGGACAGCGGAGCTCGAGAGGCCTCGGTCGCCGAGAAGCGTAAACATAACTACTCCGATAACAAAACTTGTTTATTTTTCATTATTTATTGATAGGATTTTGACCAACATATTCGTGGCATTTTTCTAATGGAAATGACACAAAATATGATATAATTCCAATTACATTTATTTGTGTAATGAACGATGAAAGTTTTCGACGCAAAGAAGGACAGCGCATGGGAAAGAAAGAGACGCGGAGAGAACTTCCCATACACTGTTCTTCCTTGCGTTCGAAACTTTCATCGTTCATTAAACAAGTAAATATTATCGGAATTATATCATATTTGGTATGATGTTCGTTAAAAAATGCCACGAATACGTTGACGAAAGTTCCATAAATAGATACTGAAAAATAAAGAAGTTTTGTTATTGGATTAGTGTGGTTCTTCTTGGCCCCTCGATGGGGTACATCCCGCAGGAGTGGGGATAATTCTGGGACAATTGTCGGTCAGACATTTGGGACATTTATCGATAAAATACTGTATAATGTAATTTTTCCGAAGTTTACCGATCCTCACCGAACGGACCTTTAAATCGATTGATTTCTAAGTGTCGTCTCTTGTTGCATCCCTTATCTATGGTCCCGTAGCTCGAAAATCAGTGCAGCACAGACCTAGACCCAGCTTATCGGATGAGTGCTCGACTAACAGCCGCCTTGTTCCAGAAAATGCACAACTACCAGCTGAGCGAATCCAACCACCTGAGAGTATCATTTTCCAAGAGCAACATCTAACAAGAATCACAACCAAACGACCGGCAGTGGTACCAGCCCTACGCCCTAGTCCCCTTTTGGTCACCCGGCGCAGTGTATGACTGATGATTCGCGGGATGGGTCCAGTCCGTTGCTCATCCGTTCCTACAAAGGCTGCAACCCCATTGACTGGCCACCAATTGTATCGTGCTTCTGGCTGGGATAGAGCGAGAGGAACCGAGAAGTCGAAGCGCAGCATGACAAAAAAGCAAAATATAGGAAGCGGGCGAAGAACCCGCCTTCCGTGGATGGGAGCCACGATAACGCCGAGCTTCTTGGTGTCCCCCGAAACACAATTTTTGGGGGCCCGAACGCGAACACGACTAAAAGGGTGCTCCTCCCTCAGGGGGGAGTGCCCGACGTAACTGTGTACATCCGTTTCTATGTTTTTTCTCATTCGATCCGATTAGACGCTAATAAGGGGGTTCCACAACTCACACACACAAACACACCGTGGCCCGCGTGGCACGCTCTGGAACACAAAAAAGGATTAGGGCTGCGAAAACGGAGGAACCGCGAAAGGGATGAGATCGGGGTTTATGGGGGTTGTTTGCAAAAGGGTGGGGAGGGTTTCAAGCGAAAATGTAAAAAGCGGCCTCTGTATTCGGGAACCGGTGCTGGTTTTCCAGGCAGCGAATACGATGAATATAACCTGGCGTGGCGAACCGGGGAACGATTTAATTGAAAGCCAGAACCGTTCAGAGAGAAAGAGAGAGGGGAGAACCCACGTGTCTCCCGCGTCTAACGAAAGAGAGACACATAATTATATACACACATGCGAGAGGCGTACACACGAGTATTCTGAAGGGAGGAGGGAGAGACTAGGATTAAATAACACAAAAAAAAGAAAAAACAAAATAAGAAAACGATAAGAAATGGGTACGAAGAGGGACTCGGTGAAGAGCCCCGCGTCGGCTCTTTGTACAGAGTTAATCTTTAAAGCATAAGGTATATTATATATATACATATATATATATATAAATATATATTATATATTTTACAAGCGTGACGCGCTAAGCCGGTCGCGGCCGAGCGAACTACACCTTCAAACTGAGTAACGTGTTAAGGATTTTTAAAGTTAAACGGAAAAAATATGGAAAAACAAGAAAACGGATCTGGGAAAGGGAGGGGGAGGGGGACGACGACCGTAGTGTCTCCCTTGTTCGATCGAATCGATGATATTCGAGCGTCTTTGTTTAGCGTGTAAGAGAAAGATATGATTGTCGGCGATTTTTTGCAGTCGGCACGTGAGCGACGTGCACACAGTTTAGGACAACAAAAAAAGAAAGCGAGAGGTATAGCGGACGGAAGCAAGAATGAAAGTAAGGGGGGTACCCGATGATGAGTGAAGACGACGACGATGATAATGATGATGATGATGATGATGATGATGATGACGGTGATGATGGTACCGGGGATTTGTCGCGGTTCCATTGAACGGCTTAATTGTCGGGTACTAAAGAATTAATTGTTAGGGCTGATTGTGAATGGGACCCTTAAGCAGTTTTCGCGTAAGGCGCCTGCTCGCGCTTACTCTTCCTCCAGCCAATCGGCTGCGCTCTACGTGGTCGACTGGTGGGGAGAGGCGCGAGCAGTTATCGAGGTATTCCCACGCCACGCGTCGCAGCCGGTGCTTCTTCGTGGGCCACCCGATTCTTCTTTCGATTCTTTTCTCCGTCGATAGACTTGATTCTGTTTTCTCTCCTCCACGTCTCCGAAAAGTGTACCTTCAGTATTCTCGACGGCTGTATCCTAACTAGATATCGGCGTCGACATTTATCGGGTTCGATCGTGTATTTAGCTCGACTGGCCACGTGGCGGGATCGTTAACGCTGTCGTACGTCGTTGCGGGTGGTATTTTTATAATTTGTATGTTCGACGATAAGTATTAATCACACAAACCATACACGAACACGAGCACACAATCTCGAACACACTCCGACATCAACATATACATACTCGAACATTATGCATGCAAAGACTCTAACGCGGACACACACACACACACACATACGGACAACGACGACAAACACGCGAAACATAGACACACTGAGACGCAGGTTTCTTAGCTGATAGGTGCTTAGGATTGTGTAGAATCTTTAATCGTAATTAAATAAGGGTGAAAACCACACACGTATATTGACAAGGAGGAAGGAGTGAACCGTTAAACATATCGCTAATTAAACAAAAAAAAAAAAGAGATAGAACAAGTTTGTACATGCGTAGAGTGAGAGAGTGAGAGAGAGAGAGAGAGAGGAAAGGGGGACTGTATCAGTGGTGGGGGGAATTCTGGAACGCCTGGATGACGACGGTTCGACCTCGTTTGATTCGATCCGGTTTGACGAATTAGTTCCTGATCTCCAAGCATTCCTGTCGACAGGCGGCGCGATTAGGGTCGCCCACCCCCGCTATAGGTGACGTTTAGCCAGAATCCGGTCAGAGGGCGAGCTAGGTAGAGATGATGGTCTGTTGTGTTTTTGAATGGTGTTGAACTCGCTGGTGTCGTAATAATGATAATAAGGTAATGAAAGAAAACGATGAAACTCTATGATACACGTAGCCGTTACACCGCAGAGCGTAAATATATTATATATATGAATATATACTATATTAATGGAAACCGAGGGGACGTTTTTTTTCTGGCCGATGAACGAAGAGGGACGAGTTTTCTACTCGCGCGCGCGAGACGCACCTCCCACGGACACTTAAACAGTACACCTTACTCAAGATGAGACATACCACGTGTGAGCCAAGAGGCATAGTCCTAACGCGCCATCACGCGAACAAATTTATCAGTAGTGTCGTAGCGTCGTGATGAACTGGCCCTCTGTCGGGACGTCGCGACGGAACCGTGGGACGCCACTTATCCGAGACATCGCGATACAACGGCTCCCAAAGTGTCGTCGCAACGTGACAACGGACGCCCGGAAGTTTTTGTCTACTCGACGTTCTGTTGGAGTCAATTAAATCTTATTAATATACGTATCGACTGTAGAAAGGTAGCGGTGGGAAAGCGCGTGAAAGTGACGTGGATGTACGGGGTTATGGCTGTGTATGTGTGAGAGGATCGAGAGAATGATCGAGGATGAGAGCGAGTGCTGTTGCGTGAGCCAGAGAAAAAGAGACTAATTGCGACGAGGTATGAGAAACAAATAAACAGAAAACTACAAAAAAATATATTTAACAAAGCGAGTGCCGGCCCGGGCAGTGTTGTTTGTGCCAAAGTAGGCTAGCCGTTAATTCTAGGAGGGGGTCTCTCCGTCGGCTGTTCAGGATTCGGCTCGTTGCCATCGTTTTTCGATCAAAGATCGGTGCACAGGCCCCGATTAAATTCCTACCAACCATCCAGCTTCGGATAAGTGTCCTGAAGCATCCCCAGGTCATCGTAACTCCACCAATAACCACCCAGAGAGACCTAGATCGCCAAGAGACGAATCCTGAGCGGCCGAGGGGAGTGAGAATCGACCAATCAGTAGAGACGTAGCGAGTAGCCGGCATGAGCGAAGGGGCCAGTCTTTGCATCTATGATCTGTCTTTCGAATCTCCGATATATTTACATTATTTAATCTGACGACTGCATTTATAGATTCTACCGAGACAAGGAGGGGAAGCGTCCGTCGTGCGAGACGCTGATTCGTCACACACGTTCACACCGGGTACACACGAACACACACGTTCCTGTTTTTCGGTTCGTTGGGTTCGAGGACACTTTTCTGTGAGTTACTTGGGGATAGTGATCTTTTATATCGACGTCGTCCACGAGAACGCACGGGGGGACTTTTTGAATCATTTTTCATTGTTGACGAACATTATCTTCGTTCGACCTGGTGCGAAATAATTGTTCGTATCAAGGAGAATATCGACTATGTCCACGAGAACGCCCGGGGACTTTTTGAAACATTTTTCATTGCTGACGAACATTATCTCCGTTCGACCTGGTGCGAAATAATTGTTCGTATCAAGGAGAATATCGACTATGTCCACGAGAACGACCGGGGACTTTTTGAAACATTTTTCATTGTTGACGAACATTATCTTCGTTCGACCTGGTGCGAAATAATTGTTCGTTTCAAGGAGAAAAGACACCTGTCGCGTTCAAATGAACATCGTCGTTCGAATCGATCGTCTCGCAGTGAATCGTGTTGTCTTCTACGTTAAGGTTCTTCATTTTAAGTATTAAAACAGGCTCTTTCAATTGTCCCGCGCTGATCGCCACGAATAGCACAAAACGAACGAACATCGTCGACGATAACTGTGGCCCCTGATCTTCATCGTTGCTCTCGGGGAGCAACCTCTTCGGCGCGAAGGAATCAGTTGAAGGCCTCCCGCACAATAGTATTTCCGGCACAATGTCTCGTAAGCGTACCTGAAATGCCTGTAAACGTCGCCGGACCTGTGGAACCTCGAATTTCGAAAAAAAACGAGGCCCCACCGTCCGGCGTTACCATTCTGCGTTGATTTTACCGACGTTCTCTAGGAGTTTCTCGACACATTCCCGTTCACACCTGATCAAACACAGACACACACGCACACACACACAAACACGCGCACATACACCCGTTATTTCGTACAATTGTTTCGCGTCGAAGTTGATCTAAGGGGGATCGAACAATAGAATTATTATTTATCGGAAACATAATCTTGCCATTTCGTCAAAGATCTTCAGCGTTTATTGCGATGACAATGATTTCCACTGGTTTCGCCTAATTTTAGGAGGACCGCCTCTCTGCGGTTCTCCTCGTTTGCGGCAAAATGAGAGATGAAACTTCTAATCGATTCTCTAAACGAGGGACAGTAGCGAAAGCTTTAGAAAAAGATAATCAATTCGGTGAATCAAACGGGCCAGCCGTACCGGGTTGTAGATTATCCACAGGGTGTCCGGTTTCAAGTTGAATCGTTTTAAACGTCCCCTATTTCTTCCGTGATATCTCAGAAAAATTAATTATATCATTTCTGGACAGTAGAACTCGTCAGAAGATTTTCGATCAATTTATAATTGTTTGTTGTGGATGTTTGTGAAGGTTGGATCAGGTTTTCGGTGGTTGGACTGTGTTGAGGTTTGCGGAGACACCCTGTGGACGATTTAGATTGAGTATATCATTAGCTGGGTTGAGGGGGGCCGAGGTGAGGGTTGGGATAGCCAGCACTCGCTACATGGTGTCGCGGATACTCAGGCTCCGAAATTTCTCCAGACCAACGTAAACTCCTTGCGAAATTCTAGAAGAGTTGTTCTAATATATATATATATGTATATGTATACATATTCAACGTAACTTCCTCATATAGACGACGTATTTTTATATACTATAGAGACCAAATGGCAAGGCGACTCTCGATTGCTCTGATCGTCGTTCGAAGCGGCCGCGAGTGCTACGTTTATTCAAATAGATCTCGGCAAACGCACCACGAACACTCTTTCCATTCCACCCTTTGCGGACGATCGATCATTTGGTAGATCACACTCGGCTATACTTGAACGATCCACAGCTCCTTTGATCTCCCATTACACCAGGGGATCGAGGCTACCACTATCTGCCGACCTGGCCGTTTGCCAAACATCGTTAAACTTGAAAATGATCGAATCCCTGTTCAGACCAAGCCACATAGTTCGCTGCGAGCCCAGAGGAAGCATGAAACTGTGACAATCAAGCAATCGGATCTCATCAAAACCGCGTCGAACCTCGTCGAACCTCGTAAAACAAGACCGCGAGAACGCTCTAAGTACAAAGTATTCCCTGAGTAACAATCTACCAGCTATGAACAGTAATGTCCGGAGTCCCAAAGGGTCAGACGCTGAACATGATCAATGAACGATCCCATTTTTTCCCGAATCGATGCTCCACGGATCCCTGGAGTTCAAAGTAGGACGACGTTGAACACCGATAATCGAGTCGAATCCAAGCGCAAAACCTGAGCAAATTGAATAAAAAAAACAAACTGTTCGGACCAAGGAAATTCGGGGTCTGGTTCGAGCCACGCAGTAGACGAAGCTTAGCCTACAGAGGTTATTAGTGACTATAGTAAAATGTTAAATAAACAGACACACAGACACGGCATGTATGTAAAGACAAAAGAAAAGAAACACACATTCGAACACGAACAAACACGAACATGTAGCAAAATCAGGTTAATGGAAACGCAAAACGTACACAAACAAACACGTACACTGACACACGCTACGTACATCTCCTACATAATATACATATATACATACATATATATATATTTGATATATCGCATTGTAACAGGTGTGTCCAAAAAGTGCGCGGCGACTGCATCCCAATAATCTATATTTTATTAATAACTGATAAGTCTAGGGTTACCGACGTTACGGATTATGTAATGAATTAGATGAAAAGATTAATCTATTAACGAGTATATTGTATATGCGGTAGGAGTACGAGTGAAAGAAAGAAATAGAGAGAAAGTGTATTGGAGTGAGTAGTCTGGAGAGAGTGAGAATGAACGATGAAAGTGTACGAGTGTCGATGAGAGCGAGGACCGCGTGTAGAGCCAGGATTAAAATTAATTGTCGGTATAATTGTGTAAAATATATCGTTGAAGTTCAGGACTGTCTGCTTGCCTAATCGGGGCCTTAGGCGTCGTTCGAACCGGGATTAACAATCCGGGCCAGCCTCGAACCGTCTGATCGAACGGGTCTCATCCAATCGATAGGCCTCCGTCTTATCAAACGACGATTCAGGGTCGAGCCCGATCACCGTCTTTTCTTCTGGATCGGTAGGAGCGAGTTAACGGAGCCTGTTTAGAAACAGGCTGGCGAGACGAGGAAGAGAAAGAGAGAAGATACGTTTAACGAGCACCCAAAGCCTCGGTCGGGCATCGATGGGTGTCGGTTGTTGACTTAAGCGAGTATTTAATTTTTCCTACGAGGCGAAAGCGTTTAAAAGACACACAGGGTCAAGCAGTGTGGAGAGAGGCAAACTTCGAGAGAAGATCTCGTCGGCCAGGATACCTATGGCGTTCGTAGGCTAGGGTGGAGCTGACAGGTTCGCTGGAGGAGCCAACGAACCGGTTCCAAGATGTCCCCAGGGTTATAGAAGAACGCAATCATTCATAGAAATACGTGGTCCAGGTTTTGACCTGGTGCCTATCTCTGGTATCCTACCATCGTCCTTGGGAGACTCGACATATCAACAAAAGGAGCCATTTTTTAACATTTTGGAACTTGGTTCGAGGCTCCTCTGTCTAGGATCTCCGACTTGGTGGGTGTTCGCTGGTGTGCCCGTTGACCGAGTGATTCCACGATCTTCTTGCCTGCTTTCCTCTTCCATGGAAGCCACGTTAGACTGTAGATCACGGCCCCGCGTTGGTCTCGGACCTTCTTCAGCCGGTTAAGAACCTCTCGGAGGAGGTGCGGGCCCAGCAACCGGGCCAAAGTAGGTCTCGATCGCTCTATTATCTGTTAGTTGATCGTTAGAATCGCTGTCGCTGTTGTAACATCGATGTACCGCCAAACAGAGCGGAGGAAAGCCGAAGATGAGAGAGTCGGAACGAGGTTAATCGGCGCCGAGGTCGGGAGAGGCGTACCTTTCGAGGCCCGACGTGACACGACACCTACTGACAGACCCCGATAGGACCCGCGTGGTTCAGCTAGGATCAAATGAGACTCTGGAGGTTGTCCTCGGACCAGGACAGCCCAACCAGCCGCGGAACAATCTAATTCGAACGGGGGGGGGGGGGGGGGGGGGCGATCAGTCGAGACCCGAAGATATAATTCGGTTCAACGTTGGTCCCAGTTTTGACGAATTTTGAAGGTGGTTGTCTTCAGGGTCGCGTCCGACGATCGAGTTAATTAAATGAACGTTTTCGTGTACATAGGGTCGCGCGTATGATACGGTAGTCCCGTTTTTCTTTGTTTTTTGTTTTTCTTAAAGGAGACTACGGCCACCAGCCCCAGAATAGTTAGCGTCGGATCACCGGTAGAAATTTATCTAAGTAGTTGTTAAGTCGACCAGGTTGAGAATCGGAGACACGAAGAACACGGTCGAGACAGTTCGAGACAGTTCGAGACAGATCTATGACACACGAGCCGCGCGACAGTAGTAGCGAGGAGCCGACGATGATTGATGACGATGATGACGACGATGATAAGAAACAAACAAAAAAAAAATAACAATGTAGCGTGTTAGAGATCTCGTGTAGCGAATCCTTTCTAATTAAGCCTCCAGAATTTAAACGAGTACTATGTATAGTTAAACGACAATCACTCGACTCTCTGTATCGATATCATTCTCTCACAGGGAAGAACATGAAAGCGAATCCTTGAGACATCGGAGAAAAAGCTGTCGATTATCCTTCCTCGCGTCACACCTCGTTTCATACACATCAACCCGTTTCGGTTTGACGCGTCGCTTCTTCTGCGACGTGCGCGCGTACTCTGTTCGTATTCTTGCCTGCCCCCAAAAACAGTGGCTTCCTGACAGTTCGTTTCTAGCGCTACGAGTCCGACAATCCTTCGTCCAGGACGTCCTCTGGTCGTCGATAGGTCGTTTCCAATATTTCCTTCTCGATTAGGCCCTTTCCCATAGCGGTCCTTCACGGCGGGGACCGTTCTTCATGCTGATCGCTAAAGACAGCTTCACCTGGTCGCGTGGAGAACCGTCTCTGATCGAAGTTCTCAGTATTCCACGAGAGACAAATAGCTACCTGTCTTCGGGACTTCCAGTTGGCGGTGTGAACATTGTTAGAAATTGTTCCAATAGGTTGCTAACGATACAGCTGGCTTCATCTATGGCAGGCTACAGCTATATCTAACCGAAATCCTTATGGCGCCTAAGAAAAAGAACATCTAGCCTAAATTCAGCCAGTACCCATCAAAGACCTAGCCCACGACCTAACAGAGGCCTAACAATTCAAGATTTTGGTCTATCCGAGCTGAGGCCAGCTACGAAATTAGCAAAGAATCCACCGTTTCTACTGAGAATCTCGAGGGACAGTATTCTAACCTTTGTTCCAAGGGAAATCGAAGTTCAAGCCAGACATGAGGGGGACAATTAACGGGGATGCAATTGTGGGCCAGGAATTGCGTTGCAAGTCACAATCAGCTCGCCTCCGGCAAGACAAATCAATTTTTTCATTTTGTACGAGGAACAAGCGAACCATTTTACTGCGAGAATCAATTGTCAGGGCGGGCGTTTTTATGGTTAAGCTCTTTCTAGTTGGTTCGATTAGGAAATTAGTTCTCGTCGCGATGAGATTAGGTAGCTAAACGACAGTGGGGAGGGAGGGGGGGGGGTTTAAAAACTATTCCCAGCACAAAAGAGAAAAAAAAAGAAGAAAAAGAACAAAAAGCGGAGGAGACAGACGCTAGAAAGAATCGGTTCTCACCGCACGATCGCTCGCTATTGAATTGTACGCTGTTCCGGACCCTGTCCGACTCACACGAGCACACGTAGCACACAATCACACACGCTCACACACCCACGTACACCTTTCAGTGCCAACATATCGTGTTTCTCCCCAGTTTTGTTCATGGATTCGCTGAATTTCGTGGTACTCTCGAGAAAGCGAGGAGCCCCGTAGACGAGTTAGGCTTAGACCCCAAGGCCTAAGATCTCAAGGTCCGGATTTCTAGGTAGATAGTTTCAGTTGACACGAAGGAAATCTCACGTACCAGGAGTTTAGACAGCCAGTTTCCTCAAGCACCGGTCTATCGTCAGCAAGCAGCCTGACGATCCTAGATCTTGTAGAGGATCCCAGGAATCACAGCTGACGATCGATCGAAACAGGATTCAACTGTGTTCGATCAATGTATAGTTCAATGTCGACCGATGATTCCTATGAAGCATTTACACCGACGCTCACCTATTTCACCGGTTTGCATTTATACACACAAAAACACACTGAGGCACACACACACAGGCCTAGACACTCGCGCGCACCAACGCAACACACATACACACCGAGACAGAGAGCCACAGGCGCACATATTCGGCAGAAGTATGGGCACATACCGATCGCTCTTCCACGTGTCTTCTTTCGGCACGACGCGATTTATTATACACGATTTACTACTACGATTTTTATACCTCAATTACAGAGCCTCCCTGCAGAAAGTATTTTCCGAGTTATGCGAGTTTACGCGCATAAGGCGGCCCCGGAAGAGACCCTAACGCGTTTTCCGTTTTCGTTTCCGCTCCCCGAAACTCGCCAATGTGATATCAGTACGAAAAGAAAGAGAAAACGCGAAGTACAGGGCTGCCTCTCTACGAGGTCACTCGGTTACAAGCTCAGCGGCGTGGAAAGGCCGTACAGGACTTGTAGAGAGGCCCTCCTGTATTGAAACTTGCTATAAAAAAAATTGTCAATCATTTTTCACGGAAGTAGTATAGGAATACCACGACCAGACCGCGAATTTTATGCATTCACACGGGTGAAAAAGGGATTTTTCTTTTTCTTTTTAAAATGCGGTGAAAGTTTTTGTACTTCTGTTCATCGTTCTTGCATGTTGAAAATACTTGTTTGCATACATTTTTCCGGTCCAGCCGTGGATGGGGGATAGGTTTAATCTCGAGCGGAAGGGGTAGCGGAAATTTTCTCGGTTCGAAACGCATTGTGATCGTGTCTGTAGTTGTCCTTGAACCTTTGTTCGCGTATAGATAGTGCTATGGCCGCTTCCGGGGCGGGTCTTTCGACGTCTTTCATTGCGTCTTGCGATGCGGACGCGCCACACACCTTCTTCGAACGAGCATTTTTTCATCGACGTTCTACAAACAAACCCGTACGTTGACTTCCGTAACGTTAATTTTTTTTAGCGTCGTTCTACTTTTTTGTTTTTTTAATTATTATTTGTTCCGCGTTTGCGTCACCCTACTTTCTTAACTCTCCGACGTTTCTTTCTTTCTGTATTTGTTTTTTTTTATCACTCACGATTATTACTATCTACTACTACTACTACTACTATACTAGTACTATTGCTATTTACTACTACCACTATTACTACCACTATTACTACTACTTACTACTACTACTCCTACTACTCCTACTACTACTACTACTACTACTACTACTACTACTACTACTACTACTACTTACACTACTACTACTACTACTACTACTACTACCACTACTACTACTATTATTATAATTATCGCTATTTTTTAATCGTCATCGTTCGTTACTATTAATACTAGCGTCTAATTAATAATTATTACTCATTTATACTTTACTCTACATCATTATTCCCTAGTTCGTACCCTCTATTTACTATTTCGTTACTCTGTTTTATTTTTTTTTTTTTAACGAATTCTCTAACTCTAGACCTTTACTTGCGTAATTAGTTCGAAAGCAGAGCACGAGCTTAGTTTTTATGAAAAAAAATGAGATAAGAGATGAGATCACAAAAATGCGAGAACTCGCTACGAAACGGAGCGATGTAAGAAAAAAAATGGAAAACGAAAAAAAAAAAGAGAAAGATGACGACGAAAGGAAACGAGGAAAACACACATACACGCGACACCTTTTTTTGTAAGATGAGCGTTTTAATTTTAGTTGGATCGTAGTTTAGGCTCGTTAACGTTTTTTGACTGATCAGCGCTACTCTATCGTCTCTAATCTGTCCCATTCTCTGTCACTTCAGATTCTCTCTGTTCTATCACGCTTACTTCTCATAGCGATTCTATCCTGTTTCTATTTCTCTCTGTCTCTGTATCTATCTCTCCCTCTATCTCTATTCTTTCTCTCTCTTTTTCTCTCTGTATCTCTTTATCTCTCTCTCTCTCTCTCTCACTCTCTCAATACGTACATCGTATACCTTTGTATTACTTCTTACTCTTATCACTGGACTGCTGACAATTATGCACGCAAGAAATCGGAGAAAACATTTTGCAGAATTTTTTTAGAAAACCCTTGGTAAACGATTAAATGCACTTTCATGTGCATAATCGTCGGCAGTTCATTTATTACTATTACTCTTACTATATCTACTACTGTATCGTCTACTTACTACTATTACTACTAGTAGCGCTACTATCTCCGCCTTTAGACCTAAGTTGCCTCGTCTCGTTGACGCAAACTTGGAAAACGAATATTATTGTTTTTGTTGTATCTTTTTTTTATAGACCAATTACGCTTTCGTGACCACTTTTAATCACTGTTTTAACATTTAACGATTCAAGATGGCGACTGTGATCGATGCGTCACTGTACGTGGTCTCGAGAATGTATAGTTCAAGCCACGAGAAAGAAAATTTACACTGTATCCAAACACCCTCTGCAAACCAGTATTGAATAAAAATTGTCTCGAATAAAATGATTAACGGTACGGTAGAACCTCGATTATCCGAATTGGATAGTATTAATAAAGTTCCATCGGATGTCCAGAGTTCCGGTAATGGTGGTTCTACCGTGATTGAAGAAATTACTGCTGTTGTCGATGGAATTGTTTAAGTAACTCGAGTGATTGTAAGTGATTGTAGAATTGGAAGCAGAGGGTGGAGCCAAGTTTGCGACCAAGGGGACGGGGCGATTGAATTTTTTACCACTCACTGTACGCCATCGATTTTTGCGACAGAACGTGAGCCTGTTCTTTAGTTTCTCGCCTTATGCTCGCCGAAGTTTTCACCCCCGCACACCCTTTCCAATCCCGCATCGCAAATATACTATCCCGAATATTATGCGAAATCGATGAAATCTTTTTGTACACACATATTACACCACTTATAAAGATCTATATATATATATCTATTTTATTTTTTTTTGGTTTTCCTTCTCAATCGCGTTTCGAGCGTGCCCTATCCGACGAAACGTTTCTTTTTTTCTGTTCTCGCCTGTATCCGAGTGACTTCATTTTCATTTGTTTTTTTCTCTCTCTGTCCTAACTGGTAAACACTGAGTGTCGAAGGAAGGGAAGGAAACAAAAAGAGAAACAAAAAAGATACAATATATATATAACAGAACACGAGACGTGATCATCATTCGCTAGCGAGCGGGCAAAGAACTATACATATATGCATATAGCCGATTTGTCAAGAAAACGCAAAAATGAATGGAAAGATAAATAAACCTGTCCGTTTTTTGTGTTCTTTCTGTGTGTCCAACTGCACTCTCCTGACACCCCCCACTTGTTCTTTTCTGATTCGACAGGGACGCAACAAATTCTCCGTGAAAATATCAATTTTATGGTGTCACTCGATTCTCTCGATACCTTGTATATCTCGCACGTTTTGAATATGTTAAAACACTCACGTACTCAACATTTTTTACAATGTGTATACAGACATTCCTTGAGCATGCACATTAATTTTTTTAATTAGTTTGACGTTGCTGAAACGACGTAGATTCACTGAAAAATAATTTCTTGCGTCCCCACCCTCGCACCTTTCACACCACTGATAGTCCGAGCTGATTCTTTTGTTTTTAAGTAAACATCCGCCACGACAATCGATTATTCTCGATGTTTCGAAGGAACAGATCGAGTCTGCATCGATGTAATTACAGAACAATCAGCGTCAGGGTCTCTTACCAAATATTTTATTTTAATACTCCTTTTCAGAGTTTCATCGACGCGCTATTTTTAACCCTTGAGACTGCCATCGTTCATGATTGGACGAACACAAAAATTATTAACAAACCTTCAACATTGTTTATTTCATGTCAATCGGACGACTTCCGAGAATTCGAAAGAAAAAATTTCTGTTCAACGATGAACTCTCGGATAAATCTTTTCGGTGTCGAGTGAAATTTTTGTCGGTGTCCAATTTTGAAATTTGCGCAGCCCGAATCTCAATTAAGAGGTCCGAAAACTTTCTCTCACACACCATTTCTCTTCCCCGTGGCGTTTCGGGATCGTGCGAGTCTCGAGGCCGCAGATTTTCTAGGTCTCCGCGAGGCGAATTTTCCAGGATCGATTTTCCCGGGGCTTGCAAAATTTTTCTAAACGAAATCGACCAGCATTTTTCTAGAGAACGTTTTCCATGAATCGCAGCAGCGGCGCGAGGATGAACGTCCTCGCTGTCCTCGATAAAGAGGTGGATTTTTAAGGGAGTCGTTGAATTGAATTTCACGGTGAATGGCAGCAAAGATTTTTCGGCAAACGATTCCGTGAAAAAAAAACCGTTTAATTAATTCGAATGGCTGCGAACGAAATGTTCTGATTTATTTTTTTACAGGCAGATATCCAGGCGTAGGAAATTCGCAACGTTGAAAGATTGACGTCGAAAAAAAACACAGGAGTAGTTTTACTGGCTCGGAAAAAGAAATTTTTGGAAATTCGTCAATCTTCGAGAACACGTTCGAAAGTCTCTCGAGGGATCTAGAAGACCGAGGATCGATGTTCCAATGTCCCGGAGACGAGAACGAGGAAAGAAAGACTTTCTTGCGCACAAGCTTGCCCAGAACAATCGTTAGGAATCGTGCCTAGATATTTAAAACGCGTATTCTATGGGATCAACGTGATTACCTTTTTAGAATCTGATGAAAATGAGAGAGAGAATGTGTGCATGCGAATTCGTGCGAGTGAAAGAGAGAGAGAGGGAGAGAGCGAAAGAGTGTAGAGTGGATCGACGATTAAGGAAATCTGCGCTCGACAATGAAGCAAATCGATCCATCGAGCTGTGATCGACGGTAGATCATGGCCGATGGATCCGTTGGAGAATCGACAGGTCTGACAAGCAAAAGTGAACCGGAAACCACGTGTCCAATCTTTGCATTAAAGAAAATATCGCAGAGAATTCGGTGGAATTATTTTTAAAAATTCCCTTTTATTTTGTTCAATGTAATTCCATGTTCGATACTGCGATATTTTGCCAGTACACTGTCACGTGTTTCCGAGTCGTCAGCGGTCATCGACAGTGCCCATCATTTATCAATTCTGTCTGTTTTTGTTACAAATAAAAGCCGAAAAAAATGATATAGCTCGCGGAAAAGTAATTGTTACGTTCGTATTGATGGAGCGCGCTGTCTTTGTACCTGACGAGCTTGGCCATCAACCGCGTTTTCATTTTGCATTGTCAACCACGGTAGCATAAATGAAATCTACTCGCTTGATGGCACACCCTATAATTTTCATACTTCATATATTCTGTTCTACTTGTATCTATACCTATATGTAGCCCTACATCTGTCTGTATACTATTTACAAACTGTATATCTATATATATATACGCATATCTCGATGTATATACATATAATGTGCCCTTTTCCCTTTTCTACCTGCATCTCCAGCACGAATTCTATAGTGAAATAACACTGGAAGGAAATTGCACGACGTTCGTCGTTTCACTGTTCCATCGAGCGCAACATTGCTACCAGAACATCATTTTGGTGGCTCATTTTCCGTGAAAACGGTACGACCGAAAATATCTCTCGATGCATTTCCTTCCAACTTCTCTTCCAGCTCGAAACCGACCACAATCTCGCTATTCTACTGCCTATCATGGTCTTCCTCCTCTTCGACAACTTACGAACGGCCTACCGCTGCGTTTGGCAGAACTTTTTACAATTTATTCTTGCAAAAAGTTGACAACAGTCTGAAAAATACATTTTTACAAACACTCTCGGACGGCGGAGTCTCTTTTCCGCGAAAGAGTTAACGTCGGCCTAAAAATTGAACGATTTGACCGGAACGAAACTTTTTGCAGGAACCACTCTATTTCACTGTCGCTATCAGTGTCACACGAAGCTTCGACCTTCTCAGACCTTCGCTAGAGCGATTGTCTGCCACTGTTGCTTTCGTAGAAACATTTTCCATCGACAAACCAACGAATTATTCCTCTTGAATTGGACTCGATATTCCGAAACCGAGCATAGCTGAAAGATAGAGCGCAATGTACTCTTTACGATGCATTTTGTACCGTGTCGATAGCTCGACTGGTTTCCGAGATACAAGACTTCAAAGGTTGTGCTGTGCGCGGAACTCGTGGTTCTCTCGGGAACTAGAAGAGACATCGACGCCGAACGAGATGCATTTCAAAGAAGAACCTTCGCCGCTTCGAGCAGCCGCTGTCTCGTTAACGTAGCTCTACTAGTTTCGGAATGAACGATCTTTGAACTTCCCTAAATTTCAATCAGCTTTCCTCGTGAAATGGTCTGCGAACCAACAGTGGCAGGTAGCTCCCTTTTTCAATCATTAATGGCAATCTGTTGCATGATGCTGTTAGAGAACCGAACACGTGTAGGATGTACTTTAGGGACGCCTGTCTCGATTTTAATAAGTAGACGGTGGATCTCGGGCCTGAACAAAAATTGATCTCGGCTATCACAAATTAAACTAATCCAATGTCGCTAGAATTTCTGTTCAGGTGATGCGAACGCACAGAGATCGCGGTCTATCGGTACGTAGCGTTAGTGAAAACGAAAATGGGAAGAACATTCAGATTATGCGCTTTACGAACACGGGATAGAAGGTGGTGGAAATTGGAAATTAGACATTCAGATTGTATTTAATGTTAGATTCCGCCGCGTCATTGTCTTTCTGCGATGATCAGGCTATCTCGAAGACGGAGAGTCATTTCGTCCGGTGTTTATTGTTTGACGGAGGAAAGGGGAAATAAGGAGAGAACGGTTTGGTCTCTTTTCGACGTCTGGTATCTCCAGAACGATGTCGGATCGTAGAAGTGTCCTCGTGGCGGTCCGCTCTCGTGGCAGGACACAGAAACAAGGACTATAAAATGATCCCCCCCGAGGAGACTATCCTCCGAGCGTGTGAATGGTGGCGAGCGAGGAGAGAATGAAAATACTCTTTTTCCGTTTCTACTCGGAACCCGAGTCTCTTCGGGAACGCGTCTGAACACTTCGGTATAGAAGTATAAAGTCAATTGCCCGTAAATTAATCGTGTAACAAAATGTCGCGGACGTCCGCCCGGCGACGATAATTAGTCGAGGTAAGGTAATCGATACTCGCAACAGTATTGTAGATAATATACGTTAAAACGAGGGTCAATGCTGGCGGTTTTGCTCGAGAAACTCTTTTTTTAAATAATATTGCTCACACAGAGAAAACTATTCCGAACGATTGTCTACACCGCGGCGGTGTTCAAAAGAATGATTCGCGTTAATTTTTTTATTTTTTCACAATTCGAACAAATCACGAGGGAAATCGATTTTATTCGATACTCGCCGCGGCGCGAACAATCGTCTAGAATGCAAAAAACAGAACGTGAACCAGTATTGACGAACACACAGATAACACAGGCCACACGTACATATATGTATGACACAGGAGGATAAATGAAGCACAAGAAACAAGCCGATAAGGAACGTTGTATAATGTTTTATTGTCGCTCGGATAAGTCGACGTAGCTTCGCGAATTATTAGCAGGTAATTAACGATTAAAGAGCGATATGAGAAACACTTGCCGAGCCACTTTTTACGAGCGGAGAACCGTTCTGTTCGTTTTCCACGGTGTCCCGTGTGCAAAAGAGAATCGACGCGCATTTTGTCCGAAAGCGAAGAGAAAGCTAGAGAGGTTACCCGTTCTATTTTTGCAATTGCACCGGGAGGTTCCTTTGTTCCCGAGCTAAAAAGAAAGAAAGAAAGAAAGAAGAAAAAGAACAGAAAACATGTTCATTTCGAATTCCATTAAGCTCTCCGGCTTTTGTAATCAAAGAACTGCGGACTGGACCGGAAAAAGTGGCTCCATTCTTTCGTTGACGTACAGAGACGGAATACCGCCCAACGTTAATTTAAAAAAAAAGCACGAGGGGTATGAGGGGGGACGAAGCTCACCTAAACGAAGAGAAGGAGACGTTGGTCGAAGCATCGGTCTATATCATAGCGAAATTGAATTAACGAAACAGTGGAGAAACACGAGGAGTCATCGAAATGTATGTTCCTCGGCGGAGGAGGCCTTCCTTTCTCCCTCGGTACTCACTTGATTCTCTCCTTGAAAAAACACATTTCGGTCCATCGGAGGACGAAACTTCCTTCGGAAAGTCTCCGAAAAATTGGACATAATTTTTGCAAAATTTTTGTTCGATCCTCGACAATTCGGTGAACACTGTTCGTACTCATCCATCTTCGCTTTACGCTTTGAAAAATTTTCATTCGAAGTACGATTGATCATAGGGAAATGGATGAATTAAAAAAATTGACGTACAAAAATCAATTTAATAATGCTTGAACATTGAATAAATTACATAAAGGATGTTTCAGGGTGGATTTTAGGCCTCCGACGGACTCGAATGATTTGAGATTAAAAGTGGAGGAGTGCTGTGACGAAAGAAGGAGAAAGGGAGGGGGTGAAGAGCGAGAGAGGGGGAGAGCATGAGCAAATTTGACTTACCAATCAGATTTGGCCGCGTGGTCGCGAGACTCGCGCGTGTTTAGGACGAATATGTTATATATAAATATGAATATTATAAATATATATTAATATTTAGATTTATATTAATATGTATAAGGGAATGTTACTGTATTTGCGAATATAAAACAGACACGGTGGGGTTAGAGACGAGCGACCTAGATACGACGTTCGCGTCTTTTATATTTTTCTCAAAAAAGAGAAAAAAGATAACAAAAGAAGGAATGAAGCATTTCGTTGACGTGATTGTTCTCTCGTGTTAATGTAATTAAAGGAAGATATAGAAAGAAAGAAACAAAAAAAGAACGTTTGTCCTCGTTATTATCATGGATCGAAGACAGAGAGAAAGGGAGGAAAATTATGAAAAATTCGAGCGGTGTTGATGGCGATGAAATCAAGTAATGTTCAGTATTAATCGACGAGTGGAAAACTGTGAGAGACGAGGAGGCAGCGTAGCCTGGTTAAATAACAATCATTTATTAAGCCACTTTCTCGCCTCGTATGCTGAGGGATCAATTATTAACGTTAACGTACGAGGAAAACAAATATCTCGAGAATATTAGAAATATATTTCAACCAAAATATACATAAATATATGAAATTTTGTCTTCCTTCCCGATCTCTTCGTTTCTGTGAATTTCTCGACGATGGCTGCGCTGGCTTCTTTAAAACAAACGGACATTATACGTCACTTCTACATTCCAATTTTTTTTAAAGAAACCAAAAGCGTGTTTTCTCGACCTTAAATAACAAAAAAATAATTCCATTCCTTCCCCCATTTCACTGTCTGCGTGATCGTCGAACGATAAATTTAAACAAGCCAAAACAAAAAAAGAGAAAAAAATGTATAGACGCTAAGAAGTTAAAAAGAATTACAATAGATCGTAACAGAACAAAATAAATAAATAAATAAATAAATAAAAAAGGAAAGAAGAAGAAGAAGAGGAAGAAGATAATGATGAGATATAAGAAAAAATCGTATTGTTTCGCGATTTCGTTCGGGCCGATGAATTATTGTGTAATCTTCATTCGCCGCCGTTTTACAAAATCGTTCGTTTCCACGATGTAAATACGTTCGTAAGCTTCCTTGCAGCATAAGAGAATAAACGCCTAGCTAATGTTAATGAAATTACTAAGAATAAGTTCGCTGTTGGACTGTTTTTTATAACGCAGAGTTTTGTGGCGATACACACAAACAGACACGAACATACACGGTACATACATACCCTATACATACATTATACAAACACATACCGTGAACGACGATGAAGACTTAGCATTAATTTGTCCGCAATTGCCGCTGAACGTTGATTATGGATCGTGTGTAACCTTCGTTTCTTTGTCTAATGGCAGCCGATATTATTTTGTAAAGATAAAGAGAAATAAATCGACAAATGTATAACAATGAGGTTGTGACAACCCTTCATTACGTTGACTACGAGTAAAATAAACTTCTTGATGCAAAAGCACCCAAACTACCGATTCTTCAGCATTTTATTCTTTTCTTACGGTCACAGGACTGGAACGAATTCTTTTGTGAAAGTAAAATTAATTTTTATGGGGTCACGAACGAATTCTACAAAAATGCAAATTACTTAATAAAATAGTCCCGTATTTAATTTCTGAAGATCTATTCGGATTTGTGGATTAGAATACAATTAATAAAAATGTAGATTACAATCGTATTTGATGAGAGTCAGTTAATCCTCCTGCGATGCTTCTTCCTCCAGTATCTTTTCCGGATCAGTCAAGACCTGCTTCGGTCCTACAGGACCTAACGAGACAATAAAAAGCAGGTAATTATAATTTCAACATCAAAACAAAAATAATATAAAAGCGATCTTAAAATTGTGATCCGCAACTTTGATCTCTGAGGAGACTGTAAAGTCTAAGGAAAACTGTTTCACTCTGCGAAAGCGAGACCGAGACCCCTGTGTTATTGAAAGATCATTAGTACCGGAAATCGAGTGACCTCGAGAGCAAAATGATCTCTGGAACTCAGAAACCTGTTACCGGTTCGCTTTTTTATTGCTCGATAACAAAACTAATTGAATCGTCTTGGCAATTTTACAAGTGCATAGGTAGTAAAAAATTTCATAATACTGACCGGTACGCATCAATCCCCGGTTATTTTACGAGTACAGTGGTGACTGTAAAAAAGATGTATCAATTTCAACAAAATGGGTTACCAAAAAATATTAGTCTGAAATATATTTGTCATTTGTACCGTTTACTTTTACAAGCTCTTGTGCGTTAACATCGTAGTTTTCATCGAGGCTTTTACTGCCAACTTCTACATTGGCAGGTTTTTCAGTTATATTGTTTATTAAATTTTTTTCTTCCTCTGTCTTTTCCGTAACGTTTGACTTCCACTTAGCCGCCAACTTCAATAGATACTCTACCTTTTCTCTTGGTATAAATATGTCTTCGCTTATTGATGGATTTTTTTCTGATACTCCACTTGGTCCAATCTGCAGAAATACATTAGTCACCCCAATTCTCCTTAGAGAAATAACTAAATCAATTTATTTACCAGACACGTATTTCGTGGTGGCAACTTTGTCTCCTCTTTCTTCCACGTCACGTTATTCTCACCGTGGCTAGCCGTCTGAGCTACGGTTTGGCTTTGCCATGGAACCACTACCTCTGGAAGCGGTATCTGTTGAATTGAATTTTAGTGTTAATTCTCACACGTTGCAACAATGGGAATGAATTTGAAATGGTTCCGTGATTAGGTCAGGTCTGTTTTACGTCTGGATTATGTTAGCTTAACTTACGTCGATTGGTGTCAGAGCAATATTAGAACCTACAATCCTGAAACCCAGGTCGTCGTCGGGGTGATGTATTACCCCGTCCAGTGTCGAAGCATTCAACTTGATTCTGTTGCGAGTACTGAAGTCTACACTGAATCGACCATTATTGTCCCGATGCTTGCCTACTGGGGTTGGTAGGGCCAAACCCGTAGCAAATAAACAGCAGGCTAACGATAGAACCTAGAAGACACAATGATTGCCCAAACATGTCATTCGCTTCGTATAAAAAATCTCGAGTGAACTATACCTTGAGTAACCAGAAATTTTTAACTTTTTCTTGTGTACAGTATTTTATCGATATAAGTCCACAACACGGGTCTGCCCAGGGACACTTATACGCCAGGGATACTATTCTTTGACTTTTACCGGACGTAGAAAAGGACGGCGAAGTGTAAACATAACTAACCGAATGAGACAAAACTTCTTTGTTATTCATTATTTTTTTATGGAACTACCACTAGCGTATTCGTGGCAATTTTCTAATTAAAATTATACCAAATACGATAAAATTTCGATGATATTTACTTGTGTAGCGACCGATGAAAGTTCAAAGAATTTTTATTTATTCCTTAATGAAACTTTCATTGGACAAGTAAATATCGTCCGAATTAGATCATACTTGGAATCATTTTCATTAGAAAAATGCCACGAATGTGTTGGCGAACGTTCCATAAGAAAATAATGAAAAATGAAGAAGTTTCGTCGTTGGATTAGTGTGGTCTCACCGATACACCCGAGCCGTACGACGTCATACTTCTCGGCGACCGAGGTCTCTCGAGCTTCGTGGCCCCTCAAGGGGGTACACCCCGCAGTAGTGGGGATAGTTTTGGGACACTTATCGAGCAGACATTTCGGACATTTCTGGATAAAATACTGGAATACCGTGGATATTGGCGAAAAAAAATGCCAAAAATCCAAGTTTCAATTCTAGGAGATCAGTGGTTGAAAAGTTATGAGTGTTTGAACTTGGACAGAGTCTACAGGACAACATAAGAAATGGGCAAAAATTTCTGGTTACCCAAGGTACAGTTTAACCAGAATCCCCAAGCTGATACTTGTACACTTGTCTTCCGAGCAATTGAAATTCCACGATCACCGATCGATACTATTCTTCTAAGACCCCATCAGCTATCACTAGTCGGCGGATTTTATGCGTTTATGACAAACAATGAGTAGATACCATTTAGAACAATTTAAAGATACGATTAAATTATTTTCGACGTATTAAACATATCAAGAGACAGAATAAAATTATCTATTTTACCCCAGTAGACCCTCTATTCTACCATACCAATTCCCAACGCTGTCTGCATTCCAACACTATGTCTCCCCGAACGTTTATTTCAACTCAAGCTTCAGAAACACCGAACAAGAGCCACGTGACTCCCACGTCCCATCAAGATAGCACTATTCTCGAGTAACAAAACCAGGGATGATAGGCAGCAGTCGCACCCACGCTTCAGACTTACGTATGCACTCTTCATGATGATCCAATCGGACTTCTTCGATAGGGAATGCGTACAGCCTATTTATACGGACGTTGAGGATGAAAAACCACGCCCGTAGCGATAATACTCATTTTTACGTCTATGAGGAAAACTGAAGGATCAAAGGACCAAAGAAACTATCGGCAGACTGGTCACGCATGTCTCTTCAAGGTCCCCGGCTAGTATCCGGTTCGGAAAGCATTTCTACCGAACCTTTTTTACCAACGGCCAAACCTGAAACACAGTCGATGCCCTAATATGACGTAGTTCAGGGCCGTCCGGGGAGATCCGTGTACCAGCGTAATAACCCATTACTCAAGAGATTCCTACGGGGGACATTCGGACCCAGGATACGGCCAGCTATCATTTGACTCGTATTTTCCATTTATTCGCGGCGCGACACCGCGGGGCACCGCCTCGCTAGCTTTTAACACCGCTGCGCTATGGTCCTGGAACCCCGCTTTTTGAGGCCAAAAGTCAACTTTTCCAGATCACGATATCGAACAAAGTTTTTCGTAACATAGTAAGAACCCTTGAAAGCTTCCAAATCCAAATGATTGGGATGGCATCCAAGCGATTGCGGATTTTGTCAATAGGTGGTCTTAGCACATTCTTTTGTTTTGTCAACGTGTTCAAAGCACCTAACCCATATTGTTTTCTTGTTGTTTGGACTTCCGCCTTTAATTTAGTTAAAAAATTGTATCGATAAGTTATTTGGTTTGCGTTTTTATCCCGATTTAAAAATGGAAGAGCAAGACGCGCATTTCAGACATATTTTATTGTATTATTTCCGAAATGGCAAGAACGCATCGCAAGCGCACAAGAAGTTATGTGCCGTATATGGGAATGAAGCCTCGAAAGAAAGGCAGTGTCAAAATTGGTTTGCCAAATTAAAAAAAAAAAGAAAAAACCAAACGATTAATTGAAACGTGTACGTTGAACAACTCGCCAAACTGAGCGATGCAGTTCAAGAAAAGCGGGCAGAATTGCAAATCGTAAGGGTGTTGTTTTCCAGCTAACAAAATAACGAATTCATCCATGTAACACAATATGACCTACGAATGATCTTCAACCCAGAAAAATGAAATAAATAATATTCAACGTGTAAGATTCTTTTGCTTCATTTCTGTTGCGCAAAATGTTCAAAAATATTCCCTCGAGTTGCTATACATTCGTTTAGCCGTGAAGTCACAGAACGTACCGATGTGTAATTCATTTCTGAGGGAATCGACGCACAAGTCCTGACGATTATTTCTTTCATGTCGTTTACAGTGGTTGGTGGTTCATGATAAACATCGTCTTTCAGTTTTCCCCATAAACCGTAGCCAAAACTATCGATCAAGGCGCTCGACGCCTCAAAGACGATTTCTCGAATCGCCCCATCTCGTATAGCCTCAATTAAACCTTAAGGGGGTAGACTCGATTTCAGGATCGCAATAAATATAATACGAGGTGTGATCGAGAAGTAAGGTGACTTTTTGAGTTTCGCGGGATACCTACAGTCGGTCGTAGCTATTCTCATAAAGCTGCGACAGCTACATGCTGCCGAACAATGAAAATTATTCGATCGTGAAATGGGGGACGGACGAGGATTAAAAAATATGATGAAAGCAAGGAGAAAATATGAAAAAATGAAAAAAAATATGGAGAAGGGAGATAGACGAGGAAGAGCTTGTACCACAAATGAAATAACAGGCGAAGGTCGAGCAAAGGTCAGGGAAGGTTGGTTTGGCCAACTTAGCTATGGGAGTTCCCAGACCAAGAAGAAGAACGGTGACCTCGACAACGGTTTGAGACAGTTTCTTTATTCCAACTAAAGACAACTAATCATTGGTTATAATCTATAGTAATTCCCGCGTGAGTTGGGCCCTCTATCTCAATAAACAAGCCTTCCGTAGGTCAGACCAGGTGCGGCAACGGCGAGAACATCTGCGGATCTGGCCGCCTCGTTGGCGAGGTTCAGTTTCTCGTTGATATGAGCGGCCGCGTGGGCAGCCTTCGCCACCGCGACTTCCACCGTGTCCTGGACTCTTCCATCGGGACCAATCTGTGCTCCTGGTACCAGGACAGTGCCGCCAGCCACCAGGGGTACGGAGAGTCCAGCTTGGCTAGCTGTCACGAGGGTTGCAGCCCCGGATCTGGCAGCTTCGTTGGCTAAATTGATTCTCTCGTTGATTTGAGCTGCTGCGTGGGCTGCCTTGGCTGCTGCCACTGTCGGAGTGTCTTGCACTCTACCGTCGAGACCCACCGTGGCTGCTGGAACTCCTGCTGTCAACAATCCGCCGACCACCAGAGACGCGGGTCTGCGACACAGTTATTTCGATTAGGATGGGTTACGATCTGGAGCAGGGCTGGCTAACCTAAAACCTGCCGCATCGGATGATTACAAGTGCTATAACTTGCGCTATAACTGAACCCATCTTTACATTTTCAACGCTTGAGTGCCATCGGTTCGTATAGCCTTCCAACTCGACGGTTCGTTTCGATGTTTTGACTGTTTAAAATTGTACGATGCGAATTGAGATAATTTTCCACGATTGCAGATTGGTGCTCCAATAAACTTGTATCTTTCGAAGCAATGAATTTAGTTTGAATCAACGAATTTAGCGAAACAGTTCCTACCCTTATCGCTATTTTCCAATCTCAACGACGAACGCGAGAAGGTAGAAAAGTGCTCGAGTTGCATCTATGCGATCGGTAGCCTACCGAAGAGGATTGCACCGAGTACCTGAATCTTACCGAACCGAGAAGATCTACCCGTTAGTATTACATTTTGAGTCACCTGTTCAAGTCTGCCGCGATGGATCTAGCAGCCTCGTTGGCCAGGTTGACCCTCTCGTTGATCTGAGCAGCAGCATGAGCAGCCTTGGCGACAGCGACGTCGGGTGTATCTACAACCCTTCCATCGGGTCCAATGGGTGAGCCAGGTACCAGTATAGCGGGTCCAGCGCCCACCAACGTAGAAACAGGATTGAGGACAGTGGCTTGCACAGCTAGGGAGGATCTAGCAGCCTCGTTGGCAAGGTTGATCCTCTCGTTGACCTGAGCGGCTGCGTGCACAGCCTTGGCGACAGCAACCTCGGCTGTGTCTACAACCCTGCCATCCGGTCCAACTGGTGCTCGAGGTGTTAGGGTAGCGATCAACGGGCTGGACAGTATGCCTGGTTTTGCCAGGGCGACAGAGATCAATCCGACGAACGCCAAGCCAACTGGTGACATGATCGGCGAACTTTTAGCCTGGGTGACTCGATGGCTGGAGAGAACGTTGCGATCGAGGAGGAGGATCGTTCGACACGTTCGACTTTGAGCCGGCTAGTCCTAGAACAGCTTTTATAGGCCGACCGAGTGACGCGTAACACGGCTATCGAAGCTGTTTAGAAAAATCATCGCGGATGATGGAGAACCATAAGCAAGACCAACAGCAGCCCGCCTGTGTTTCCGCTACTCGGGGCAAGGTAAGCGTGTTGTAAAACGAGTACGAGTCTGCGGGTGGCGGCGCTCGGGAAAAATCTAAAGGAGGGCTCAATTTTCGTGTCTCTTACGAGGCCGGGAAGACACCCGATCCCGTTCGTCATTTCTCCGACTACTAGGGTTTCGCCCCGGTCGCCAAGGTCAATCGCCACGAAGGACGACGCGACGCGACGCTCGCGTAACTGAAGCGTCGAGCCCTGTTTGTTGTGTTCGATCACCGACTGCGTTTTTACGCACAGCCGCCGCCTCCTCGCTTTCCCACGCACTGTCTTCCGTCGCCGGGATCGACTCTTCGGGTCCGCCGTTGCGTCAACGATTTTTCAATTTTCATTACTTCTTGCGGTTTCATTCAAAAAAGTCACACGACTATAAACTTAAACTTACTATAACACTTAACTGTATCAAAGCTCGCTGCCTCTACTTTCGCACTCGATTGATTATTTTTCTGTAAAATATTCTTTTACGAAATGCCGGTCGGAAACCCGAAGATCCACCACTTACTTTATGAAAATTTTTCCGACTTATTCCGATATGCTGGGCTTTTAGAGCAATCGCGTTGATTGGGACATCAGAGGGCCCCAATGCCTAGTCGTTCCTGTTAATTTTCTAAGGGTGCCGATAAAGGTTCTCACGATTAAGAAATTTTTGTACGATTCGATCAATTTGGCAATCAAAAGCGAATGCTAGGGAAAGGGCTAGTTGCAACAGAGGCAAGGCATCAACGCTTATTGCAGACGTATAAAACACGATTCGTTGCATCATGCAGTTTCTTGTTACATCTGACATCTAGTCACACACACACAGACACGTGTGTGAATCATTACAAACATGCTACATCACACAAGAAATTGGGTCGTCTAGAGAACGAGTTTATCAAAAAACTATGGTAATAGACCCGGGTGACATGAATCGTTATTATAGCTGTGTGAATCGAATCGATGGGCCACTGTGTGCAATTGTTAATAATTAGCACTGTGACCGCAAACATATTGCTGGAAATTATACGTATCGTTTCCCGAATGCGCTCGTCCTTAAAAAGACGACAGACAAATTACAATCAACAAGCTCGCGATGCATAACAGTTTAAAAATCCGGTCGGATTTCAGTTTAAAATAAATATTCCGATCGGATTTCAACGAAATAAAGTAATTCTGTTCGATGTTAGTTTACGAACGGAGAGGAATTTTCGGGGCTCCCAAAAACCGATTGCACTCGCAGTCAGCGAAGCGTTAAGGTGTCCCGAAGGTCGTCGGAGAAGGAAATGATCGGTCACGCAACGGTTGGGTAAGAAATTCGATTGCTCGGAGAAAAAACAGAACGTTCCGAGTGAATCGGTTGTAATCGACATTTACGACAGATTCTGTTTGGCGCCCTTCCCCCCCACTCTCTGTTTCCATTGTACCCACCGAGGACGGGGGGCGAAAAAGACGGTTCCTGAACGTCGTGATTGGACCAAATGTCAATGTCAGATGTATCGGGACTGTATTGGACAGGGCGTATCCCAGTCGCGCGACCTCCCGATGGGAGAACCCATGAAGCGAAACCTTTTTGCTCAGGTGCTATATAAAGCCCATGTGGCGAGGAGGATACCATGAGACCTGTCCAAGGCACCTTAGCGAGTACTGAGATTCAGATAGCGCTCAAGGAGCCCCCGCAAGCACACCATGAACACATTGGTGAGTACTCGTCGAAGTAATCATTGTCACAGACAAATTTCGCTTCTACGGTTAGTCTTCGAGAACATTATTTTATTAATTGATGGGCTCGACATGCCCGAGACAATTGATCTTTACGCTGAGATTGTCTTTCGCGACAATTTTCAATTTTTCAACCAAATCAGACTCGAGTAGTTTTGTGAAAATTTTGAGCCCAGAGTGGTCCCTCGATAATAAATACTATTTACTTAATTTTAGTTACATCGTCTAAACCAAAAGTACCCTTCAGTACCGTAATTTTTGTCTTCTATATTTTTTGAAGACAACGTTCATACATTTTTTGAAGAATTTTGCAAGCAATATTTTTGCGCGTTAGAGATTTTTGACGATGTTCGACGACGTTTGCTGTTTCTGCTGCAGATCATTTTGTCCAGCCTGTTGGCGGTAGCAGTGGCCAGGCCAAGTTTGCTGTTGAATCCTCAAATAGCCACCCTGTCAGGCCCAATTCTGACGAAACTGGTCCCTGGAGCACCCATTGGTTTAGACGGCCGCGTAGTGGACACACCGGAAGTGGCGCTGGCTAAGGCAGAGCACACAGCTGCCCACATCAACGAGAGGATCACATTGGCCAACGAGGCAGTCAGATCTGCTGACCTGATCGCCTACGCATCGCCTGTTTTGACCACCGGCGATCTGAACACTGTAGCCATCGCTAAAATCGTCCCTCCAGCGCCCATTGGACTCGATGGCCGTGTCGTCGACACACCGGAAGTCGCTCTTGCCAAGGCGGAACACGCTGCTGCCCACATCAACGAGAAACTCGGTCTGGCTGCCGAAGCCAGCAAAAATGTCGAGCTGCCTTTGGTGGTCTCCGCGTACTCCGCTCCACTGGTCCAGAAGTACTTGATCGCTTAGGCGACTCGGCCAACGTCGGCTACGCTAATCGTCTCGTTTTGTACATATGACTTCGGCTGATTTAATAAAGTGACCTTTCACCTGTACACTTTCAATCTACTACAATTTTCAACGCTCCCCGAATCCTCAACATCTTTCGAGGAAATTGCGAGAAGCTTCGGAAGCAAGATTTCCAGCTTCAGAGATTTTAAAAAATATATTTCAACTTTTAGCATCGAGGCTTTAGAGCTTACGAGGTTGCATAATTTTAGTACGAGCTTTTGCATCCAGGCTTTTGATTATTAGTGTAGGCTTGACGAAATTCGCGGAATAAAAAATTGCCAACTTTCGAGATTCAGCATTTCGAGAAATTTTTTTTTAAAACTTGGAAATCCTGTTTTAAGAATTTTGAGAATATACGCGGCTTATTCTGCCGGTTTTAGAAACGAACTTTTGATTTTTGAGCGCAATGCAAATGGAAATTCGTGCAATCAAAAATTGCCAACTTTCGTGCTTCGGCATTTCGAGAAATGTTTTTTTAAAGTTTGGAAATCCTCTTTTAAGAATTTTGAGAACATACTTATAGAACATATTATATATATTCGAACATTCGGATTGAGAACATACGAAATTCGTGCAAATTCGTAGAAATCTTTCTTGTCGCTGTTTCATAATCGAACTCTCTTAATCCATCCTGGATAACAAGAAATAAATTCTTTGCTACAGCAACATGCTCGCATAACAGCCCACGCAAAACATTCGATCTGCTCCAAATATTCCGACACGATATTTTGTAAATGTTTCAACAGGAAATATACAGAAAATAAAAGTTGAGCTTCTTTCACCGATTTATCCTACGATTAACCTCTTAACCGCGGAATTTAGTTTTAATAATCCCCCACAGAGTGATCAAACAAAAAATAAAAAATTATACCACATCGTTCGTCGTCTTATTTAACCTCTTAACTGCGGAATTTAGTTTTAATAATCCTCCGCAGATTGTGGAATTAAAATCAAGCAATTTCAAGTATACACCTCGAACGTAGGCCAAATGGTTCTATTATAAATTTTACGAAAAACGAGGAAGGATTACATTTATATTTGATGAAAAATTAACAATTCATTCTTGAAAAGGTTATTGTTATTGCACCGCAATAGAGATTTGGATTGACGCGTATACGCGTCGAACGCAGTTAACCGGTTAAATGGTATTCCGATTTATTTATTGTTTCGTTCCGTATCGATGACAAGTACTTTCGACAAGCTTAACGAGTGAAGCGCGGACCTCTGGTTCCACGGACGACCTTCAATGATGAACGCAGTCGGAGCTGTCGAAATTCACGGCCAACTACTTCGTTCCTGATTCGTAGGGCGTGACTCGGTGAAAAAAATCTTGCAACACCGAAATGCGAGCTTCGTTATAGTTGAATGGGTTTAATCAGGTCAGGCCTGATGAAATGGAAATTATTTTGTCAATAAAGTAATTTTGCGACCGTTTTTCAAGAAATATATAATATCGCAAGAAATAATTCTTGATCGTTGACGAAATCGCACTGTTTCTCTCTGTTGAAAAAAAAATCGTCGACTTTCTAGTGTAGCTCGTACGCAGTTGCTAAATCGTTTTGCAAATATTCTGCCTCGGATTGACAATTCTCGACGCCGATTGGGACACGATGTCTGGCGTTGCTTAATTTTGCGTGCAACACGGTCGCAAAAAAATTCCCACAGCTCCCACCGTACCTCGGGAACATTGTTGCATGCTATTTTATTTTTTAATTCGCAGGAAAATTATTCTCGACGATCCTACGATTTTTCATTTCGATACAAATATCTAGAGGAAAGTAAGGATTGAGAATATTCGTAGTTGGTTTATCGGTGTGGACAATTTAGCGTCACGTGAACCTGGCTTCTATCAGCGATCGAACGTTGGGTACAATAAATTGCAGGCGCGGAAAAATATTGTGGGAATGCATTCTCAGTGGAGACTGTCCTTCGGCCTCGAGTCCTTCGTTCGTTCAGGGTTGCTAAGTCATTCGACACTTGCACGTGCCTTTGTTTAAACGCCGAGAACTTCGAACGCACGACACCGTCGAAATTCAACGAACAATTCCTCTCAAAAAATTTGCAAACCCCAGTCGATGAAATTTTAAATAACTAAATTAATTTTATACAGGTTTCGCGCTCCAAATTCGCCCTTTTGCAAATCTATTTCGCATAAGAAATTAATATTTGTGTAAACGTCCGCTGTCTGGCAACGAGACACAGATAACCCAGACAGAAATTGCAGTAAATGCATCTTCTCACCATGATTAGGACCCTTTCCCAGATCCAATCGCGCAGAAATATGTCTCGTGTGTAACTTCCTCGGCAATGATGAAACGTGCTTCTCACGTGTTGCACGAGTCGCCGTGTAATTTCTCATATTAGTGACAGCGAGAAATATAATTAACTCTTCTATTGCATCTCGCTGTGAAGTGGAAAGGTGTTACGAGTTCAAGAAACAATGATGATACACAATGATACATTTTTATGTGGGTTACAACGTAGAACAGAACAACCCATTTATCGTAATAGTACTCGTTACCATTTCGATCCACTGACATTGTTGCTCGGTAATAAGATACGCTGTAACACAGTTTCCTTGTGCTCCAATCTGTTGAAACGCGAGCAACATCCACCCGTTTCCTTTGTAAATAAGAATTAAATGAAGCTCGACTTGAATTCTCCAAATTCAATTTGGAGGTCGACGAAGGTCATCCTAAAATTTTTTAAGAAAGGTATCGCAACGATATGCTGTTGAATTTCATATTTTACTGTTCGATACAACACAGTATCGTTAATATACTGTGTTTTGTAACGAATTCTTATTATTATACCATACCAATGAAAAATTTGTATTTGGTAGCATTTCGGGATTACATAAAGAAAGCTTACACACCGATTTCAAAACATAAGTATAACATTTATCGATGAAAGAAAAGAAAAATATAATTTTACGCGGAACAAACTGCAAAATTTTTATAATGTCACTTTCGTTTTACACGGATAAAGTTAAAATTAACGATTGTTTTGTTATTATTTCTATTTTAATATCTGGTGTAACCTCCATTTTTTTGAATTATATTAAAAATACGATTGGGCATCGACGAAACTAACTTTTGTAGCGTTTCTGTTTTAACGGACACCCACGCTTCGTTCACCGCATCCCTTAGTTCGCTAATGGAGTTGCATTGTTTGCAGTTTTTATAAACTTGTCGGACAACGATACCCTAAATATTTTCAATGGGGTTTATATCGGGGGAACAAGCAGGCCATGGCAAAACATTGATGTTTCTTTCAAGAAGCAACTGCTTTGTGTCCTTCGACGCGTGTACCGCAGCATTGTCATGCCGATAAATAAAATTGTCATCTTCAATATTTTCTGTAAAGGGTATTAGAACCATGTTTAACAAATCTGTATAATTTTCCGAATACATTTTGTGATTTATGTAACACATTGGAGTTTTTTTGTCAGTTTTGAACGCAGTCCATATCATTAGGGAACAACCGCCAAAGTTACGACTCGTTGTCACACTTTCTCATTTCTCAGATCATGCCAATAATATTTACAGCCATCAGGCTCATCCAAATTAAAATTTTTCTCATTTGAAAAAATGACAGTCTCCCACTCTTTCCGTTTATGTACTTCTTTTAGGCCTGGTTTACGTTGCATTTTTGTCCACACAAATTGCCCAGAAGAATTTAAAAGTTGTTGCACGCGTCTTGTTGTTACCGGAAGCTCCAATTCGGCTCGAAATTGTGCTGCATTTTTCCTTTCCTTAGCCGCAGACCTCGTTAATAATAAATGTTGTCTCTTTGACAATTTTTCATTACCACCTTTAAAATGATTTTTTCCGTAATTTTCATGCAAATTGATATAATTATTAATCACGGTATATGAACGATTAATTTTCTTAGCAATTGCACGATTAAAGCAGCCCATATTTTTATAAGCATGGTTGGATGCTTTTTCTTCAATTGTTAGCACTTTCCCTCTCGGCATTCTAATACACGCGAATCAAATGATAAGAAACAGGATTTCTATGACTTCTAAAACTAATACGTTTAGAATATTTCAAATTTTCCGCAGTTCTCTGCTCGGAATCCAAAGAAACGCTAAGTGACTTTATAGAAAATTCGCACTCGTGTTCTGCATCATGCAGAAAAAATTCAAACAAACGTAAATAGTGAACATAGCGGTCTAGAGTGCGTAGTCCCCCTATCCGAGTGTTAACAAAGCACAAGACCAGATACGACGAATCAACAGAAATGGTGATATTTTTCAAATATCTATGAATATGACTCTATAGAAATTTCGGCCACTGTACAAACGATCAATTTTCTTCGAACAAATGCACGGGACAGTCGATCCGGAAAGTGCATATTATTTTGACAGAAGGATACGAACGACCGCAGACCATTTAGCGTGTTGTCTTAGCGACGAAAGATAGTAATTAAAAAAAAAGCTGGCCTAATGTGAACGAGTGACACGTGGACGCGTTTCCCCATGCCACCGGTGGTAACCACAAGTGTCGAATTTCCCATGCACGGGCGCAGGAGAGGCCTGGAGGCCCGATCGATATCCTTCCGGTCCAGGAGTGCAGGGACCTCGCTCAAATGCCAAGGTCCTGGCGACAGGACGCCGAAAGGAGGGAGTATCCTTTTTCCTGGGCGAGCTTCCCAGGCGACGTGGTTTAGCCGATCACCTCCTAGGACCCCTCCAGGTCGCGGGGCCTACAACAACAGTGGTAGGGGGCGGATGATCACCGCTATAAATGGTACCAACTCCGTTCTCCAGGAACACAAAACGCGAGACCGGGCCCAGACGCGGGTAGCAGACGCCAGCGGAAAACCGTCGTCGCCGTTTATCCGTCAGAGCCGGGAGAACCAAGGGGAGTAGAGACCCGCCAGCAGTTAGAGGACCGATAGAGAAAGGGACCGATCCACGGCTTTTCCAGGGCGTCATGAGAGGCTTGGTGAGTCCCCCGGTTCTTAAGGCCCCCCCACTCTGTTCCTCCCTCGCGGAACACGATCGATTCGATCAGAATTCTCCCGGCGAACAAAGGAAAGTGAAAGGTTAGGGTAGATCGGGTCACTCGGCCAGGTCAGAGAAACGGCCCACGCAGCGACGGCCAATCGGAGCTCCTAACGCAACCGGCCATTCATCGATTCGTTCGGTTCTCCTTTTCGAAAATTCTCCTCCCCCTACGGTAGTATCTTTTCCGTTGTAATCTCGTTTCGGGGAGGAGGAAGTTCGAAATGTTTTTCTTTCGTCATATATGTAGTGTAAGGATTGTATTGTATAATTGCAGATCATTTTGTTCGCCGTGGCAGCGAGCTGCAGGGCCGGTTACGTGAGTCCCCCGAGCTACGCCGAGCCCCAGATTCATGCCCAACCGGTGCCCCAAAGGTTCGCGCCTCCTGCTCCGGTCGGTCAAGACGGAAACGTAATCGACACACCGGAAGTGGCTCAAGCTAAAGCTGCTCACTTCGCGGAGTTTGCTCGAGCAGCTGCCAGAGCTGCGGAGGAAGCCAAGAACCAACCGCAAACTGCCGAATACAGGCCTCAGATTCCATCGCAAGCTTACAACTATGCCTCTGCGCAGCCTACCGCTCCAACCTATCTGAGGCAACCGAGCTATCAGTCTCAGGCTCCTGTTTACCAGTCGGCTCCAGGTAACTTGGGGGTATAGCGATAGCATAGCGAGGACAGGGGAATAGTGGGAATAGCGAACATCGATAGGCCTCGATAAGGCCTAGGCTAGCTACGGTGCAGGTTGCTAAATTTCTACAAAGCCTGGTCTAGGTCTAGGCTACCAATTACGAGGGTTTGTTACATTTTTACAAAGCCTGGTCTAGGTCTATGCTACCCATTACGAGGGTTTGCTAAATTTTTACAAAGCTTGGCATAGGTCTAGGCTACTCGTTGCGAGGGGTTGCTAAATTTTTACAAAGCTTGGCATAGGTCTAGGCTACTTATTGCGAGGGTTTGCTAAATTTTTACAAAGCCTCTTCTAGGTCTAGGCTACTCGTTGCGAGGGTTTGCTAAATTTCTACAAAGCCTGGTCTAGGTCTAAGCTACCCATTGCGAGTGTTTGCTAAATTTCTACAAAGCTTGGTCTAGTTCTAGGCTACCCGTTGCGAGGGTTTGCTAAATTTTTACAAAGCCTGGCCCAGGTCTGGCTATTATAAGGGTTGTCTAAATTTTTACAAAGCCTCGGCTAGGTCTAGGCTAGCTATGGCGGTGCCTGTTTAGTTTTGGCTAAATTAGCTACATCTCCATCCTGCCGTGGATCTTCTGGGATCTTAGGACCTGGGGAAGAATAATTGGTAAATAGAAAAAGGATTGACTGCTCGAAGTCGCATAATTGTTGATCAAAATTGCAGTCCAGGCTCCATCGTACAGCCAGCCTAGCCCAGTAGCGTACCAGCCCCAGTATAGCAACAACGCCAACTATGTTGGCCCACAAAACTATGCTGCTACCGTGAAGCCTACTCCATTCGTTCCCGCTCCTCTCGCTGAAGATGGCACGGTAATCGACACGCCGGAAGTGGCTGCCCTGAAGGCCGCCAGGTTGGCGGAGTTGGCCGAGGCCGAAGCCAGGGCGTTCAAGTATGCCCAGGAGTTTAAACCGGAAGTCGGAGGCCAAGGTACGTTCACGCCTCCGGGTACTCCTTGAAGAATTTTTCAAAGCCAACGTTCGGGTCGATGGAACCCGGGAACTATATTTTTATTCGAAATCTCCAGCAATCCGTGATCGCTATAAACATTCTTTTCCGATAATAAATGGGTGAAATATATTATTCTTGATTTATTCGAATTATTGTAGAAGAACAAAATTTTTACGCCGTTCCTTTGTCTTTATTTTGTGCGAAGATTGCCAGCCTAGAAAACTATTTAAACGATACTCGTGCAACAATAGTACCAATTTTTACAGACGGTAACATTTAACCATTGGCTAGATATGGATACATTTGTGACAGCGTAATGCGATGCAACAGTCAGACTGTTGCTCAACAGCTTAATCGTTCGATTGTTCTTGTGGGAATGGCCTGCAGAGACACTAATCGTTGAGACTATAATCGTGAATTAGCCATTCTTCGTCACGAATATTAAACAGGGTCGCCGTGGGTCAAACGGGGACTTCTGTGAACAACCTCGAGGGCTCGCAACAATTTGTTAATTAAATCTCTGTGGCAATTGAAATTTTATTTTGCCGTCGGCGAATAGAAACGATCGATTTTAAGATATCAATCTTGTTAGTATTTCAACTACCGAAATCGATTGCAATTCTTTAAAATTGTCGTGGAAGGAGAAATTGATTAAATGATAGTCGGAGGAAGCGACGAACATGAAACCGGTTCCTTTTGTTCCGCTTTAACTCGAGTCCCGCTCCCAAAGGCAGCTTAAGCGTTTCGACACCTTCCTCGGCATCGTGAAGATCGAGTGTCGGATTTAAACCGATTGGATTTCTCGCGCGAATAACGCTTTTAATTGACGTTTCAATTATCCAACCAATCCTTGCAAAATATTCGTAATCAGCATTCCAGTCGAGTGACCAGTTTCATATTTTATTTTTCACATGACTTTTTGTTGCAGCCTACGCTGGACCAACCGGCCAGATCCCATACAATGTGGGACAATACAATTCTCCCGCATCTCAAGTGCTGCCTGGCCCAGGACTGCATTATCAATCGCCGCAATCTGCATTCGCGAAATCTGCGTTCCCGCCACAGAGCTATCAAAGAGTCAGCAACTATTGATCTTGGAAATTGAAGAGAAATCGGAACATCTGTACATATTTTAGGCCAATAAATTGTTCACATTTTTACAAAAAATTTCAGCAACGTCCTTCTTCATTATTTAAACAATCCTACCCATTTCCGCGTTAATATATGTATATCACTCTTACCATTGAAACTATTAAGAGTTCTCTTACAATTTTAGATAATTTCGATTTCGATTATTTTTCACAAAACATTTGTAACCTCTGAGTAAATATAATATTTTATTAATATCAGATTATTCTGCTACCTCAGATTACGTATCTGTTAGCTCGCGAATCATTTTATTCATTCCTCAATTTTTGCATTTCTTCCTTTCTCGAGCACTCTGATCTTTATCTTGTTTCTGCAGTCGAATAAAGACCACAAATTATTATTATTATGTAGAAAAAGATCAGAGAGACTTGTCATCCTTCGGTAGATTTTTAAACGAATCGAAAAATTCCCGCGATGAAGGCTTTGATATGGGAAGGGAGGCTTGTGTTGAGACATTTCGATTGCGTTAGATTTGCATCTGGCATATTTATCAGCGGCAAGTAGGTCGATCAAACGCGCAGTTCGAGGAGTCACGGAATCTATGCACCACACGCATAAATTGCGAACGCGTTTCGGTCGTGCGAGACCGCAGGTTAACCCACATTCGATTTCGCTATGCACTGCGGTTAACGTAATCCAAGAATTAGAAAGAAATCTCTGGCTGGACCGAGTCAGCGAGAACACTTCTTCATGGCCATTCGGCGCTCGCTTCTTTCGACAACTGTCGCAGCGCATTGCTACACATTTTTTTTTTCTTTTTTTAACAAACATCAAAATCATTTCAGATGCGTATATGAAATTGTGGTCAAGGTTTGCGTAAATTTTGTGACAGAACCGAAATAAAAATCGAGGTGGTACGAGGACGGATCGAACGATCGATAGATCGGATTAGAAACTGCGTCGTTCGTCGTAACGATTGCCTCGTACTGCGGTTTCCGGCAAAAAAGAAAGTATTCGGCAAACTCTTGGCAAGAAATGATCCATCGAACCTGACAGAAAAAACATTATTGAAGCACCTGGTTTCGACTTCATCGGGATCAAAACGTGCACCCGATTATGTTGGATCTGAATTCAACCTGATTAGGACCTCGACTTGACCTGAATCCTGCCTGATTCGGACCTGAATTAGGACCTGAATTGAATCTGGATCGAACAGTACCTGATTTGAACTTGACTTCAGACTAATTAATACCTGATTATGTTAGATCTTGATTCTACCTGATTAGAACCTCGATTTGACCTGAATCCAGCCTGATCAGGACCTGAATTGAACCTGGATTAAATAGTACCTGACTCAAACTTGACTTCAGACTAATTAATACCTGATTAATATCTGATTATGTTAGATCTGGATTCAACCTGATTAGGACCTCGACTTGACCTGAATCCAGCATGATTCGGTCCTGGATTAGGACTTGAATTGAATCTGGATTAAACAGTACCTGATTCGAACTGAACTTCAGACTACTTAATACTTTATTAACACCTGATTATGTCTTATCTAGATTCAACCTGATTAGGACCTCATCTTGACCTGAATCCAGTCTGATTCGGACCTGGATTAGGACCTGAATTGAATCTGGATTGCACTGTAGCAGACTCAAACTTGACTTCAGACTAATTAATGCCTGATTATGTTAGATCTAGATTCAACATGTTTAAGACCTCGACGTGACCTGAATCCAGCATGATTAGGACATGGATTAGGACCTGAAATGAACCTGGATTGAACAGTACCTGTCTCGAACATGATTTTCGACTAATTTGACTCTGTCTAACCGAGTCCAGTCCCGGACCCAATCGTGATATCTAGCCACCTCCAAAGCCTCTTGACCTAACCTGGGACTATCCCAACGTCAGTCAGTCTTCATAAATTTTTAGCGCGAAGATTTTTCATCTTTTTTGGGGTGAAGCACAGATTTTATTGAAAGGGAATTACCTTGTAGCTGCAGGCTGCCTCCAGACCGAATGTTACGACATAGGTCACCGGTGTACGAAAGACGTGAGAAGAAACGATCCGGGGAACGGAGATTCGTTCCTCCTGAACGAACTCGAACATCGTGATTCGCCGTTTTTACGAGCAGAAAGGTTGAGAATTGTAACTTATTCGGACTGGCATTCCCGAAGCAGTCGACGCGGCGATATTAAGATACCAATCAGCAGATTTTTCGATTTTCAAATTTCTATAGGAAATTAGAAATATTTCGACTTTTCTGCAACAAGAGAAATCGGGGGGATAGCGTTTGTGGGATTTTTTAATGATCGACTAGGGTAAAGAAAAAATCGCAAACGCCTGGAAAGGTTAAGCGTCTGTTTCTCAGCCTCGTTTCCCAAATGTGGCAACTTTAACAATCAACTTGGACCCAATATGCTATAATCATGTTGCAGGCAACACGGATTATATGTTATAGGACCAGGCTTTGCGTAAAACTTTTGCGCAACTGTTTCCTCACGAAAGTCATCGACCCGGTCGTGTCATGTTACGTCGTAAACAGGGAATCTGTATCTATGCTAATTAACCGAAGCCGTTCGACACGCCTGTTTCGCTAATCGTCTCGCGTCTGATTAATTTCTAGACGTGGGACTACCGTCGATAGAATCAGTCGCTGATCAAACAAAAAATAAAAAATTATATCACATCGTTCGTCGCCTTATTTAAAAAAAGTCAATGTGTTTTTTTAGACATTTTCTACTTGTAAAAATAACTTGTAATGTAAATATTGATATTACTGTTCATGTAACCAGGATAAAAAGAAAATGATTTTTTGATGACCTAGAAAAAAATGGTTCAAATTTGACTGCTGATGGAAAATGATGCGGCGTCGGTGGAGACAATAAAATGGCAGAAGTTCGAAGTGGAATCGAATGGTAATTGGCCGGACTGTATCTGGGGCTGTGTTTATAAGGAGACAAAATCTCATTGTGGAAAGAGGACTGCCTTGAAGGGATCACCGGAGGATCTATGATCCCGTCTAGTCGTCCGTGAATCAAGGCGTGTTTTGAAACCGCAGAAAAGTTCTGCCCAAGTTGCATAGCCGAGGGGTGGTGTGATGTTGCACTACACTGAAAACTGACCTCGAAAAGCCGAGTAGAAACATCAAGGACGTTCTGTAGCACTGTTGCGAGATAAAAATATATTTACAGATCGTAAACGATAATCAAATATATTTACAAAATACGTTAAATAAACGTACAATTTTTTAATTCGTGCTAAAACTTCTTGTAAATATACATAAAAACAACAGTCCTCCTTCTTAGCCGTCAATTTATTTATCCTTCCTCTCGCATAGAATTTAAATAAATATATTTATTGTTGGCACCGCTATGCCCACTTTTAAATTATAATACATTTTTTAAAAGTCTTGAGGTTGTCGAAGAAAGTTCACCGAAACGGGGAAAATTGTCGTTGGTTAAAATTTCGGTGAACTCTTGCTAATTAAAGTTCGCTGATAAAAATATGATCAATTATTTATTGTAGGATCAATGCAATGTTCCGTCACAACGAATTTTCAACCCACCCTCTCTTTGAGAAGCAGTTTTTTGAAAGTCTAATAAGATCACGGCGAACATTTCCTGAGAGAAACGAAACAATTAAGGTATCGATTATCGTCTCAGGTGTGATCATCGTAACGTGGTTGTTCGTGGTGACACCGCGACGCTATAAAAGCAAGATCGATCGATCGAACGTGATACACTCGCAATCGAGACGTCCGTTTCGTGGTCGGTGGTATCTCGGCAGCATGAGATTACTTGTAAGTGCGATCGAAAGCAATAAATTCGCTTGAATGTTCCATAATTTTTTTCAAAAATTCGCAAATCAATTAAAGAAGAGCTAAAACAAACCAGCGGAACATAATACCAAATTATCTTGTCAATTTCGAACTCATAACAATTTTTAAACGTGGTCTAAAATTAATTTCATACATTCTAGCGTGGTTTCAAATCGATTGAAACTCATTTACTGACATCGATGGAAGAATTTACGTGGTTTCACTAATTTCCCATGGGTTTCCAGATAGTTCTGGCTGCGTTGGTCGCGTCCACCACTGCTGGATCGTACGAGGACCAATATTATCGGTACAGAGGCCCGCCAGCGCCGCTCTCGAACGATGGATTGGTTATGGACACGCCGGAAGTGGCCCGCGCGAGAGCTGTCCACTTGGCGGTGCACGCCGAGGCCCTGACCAAGTTGAGGAAGGCCCAAAAAGACTACGACACGTACGACAACAGTGACACGACGATGATGATGCCTGAAAGGATGCCTGAGATGACAGAGGCACCGGTGGCTCCCAAAAGACAGCGTCAACGACCTATGATGGCGCCACTGGCACCCGATGGTCGGGTCATGGACACTCCTGAGGTGAGCAAAACAAATCGTAGTCATTCCAGCAATGTGAAAAACACTACAGAAAATGTCGTCATCCCTCGATCATGACGGAAAAAGATTATAGAGCCAGAATAAGTTGTTGACAAAATGAAAAAAGTAAATTCTGGAGGACAGAGTACGAGGTGTGATGAAAAAGTAAGGTGACTTTATATTTTTATCCAAAAATATTTATTTATTCATCGATATTTATGTTGTCCCATTCAAAGTAATCCCCCTCGGATATAATACACTTTTGTGCCAGCTCTGTTTCCAATCCTCGAAGCACTTCCGATAAGCACTTTTTGGTATAGCTTTGAGCTCTTCCGGCGATGCAGCTCTTTATCTCCTCGATCGTTGCAAATCTCCGTCCTTTCGTGGGTCTCTTCAGTTTTGGGAACAGGAAAAAGTTGCAGGGGGCCAAATCCGGTGAATACGGCGGCCGAGGCACGATCGCGGTGTTGTTTCTGGCCAAAAAATTACTCGCAAGCAACGATGCGCGAGCAGGTGCATTATCGTGATGCAAAATCCATGCATTGTATTTCCAAAATTCCGTTGAAATTGCTTGGCACGAACCAAACGAGATGCCGACATCATCGGCAACTTCTCTAATGGTAATTCGACGATTCCCCAACACTATTTTTTCTCGCTTCTTCAACGTTTTCATCGGTTGTCGACGCGCTGGGGCGTCAAGGGCGAGCTTCGTCGTTAACATCTTCTCGGCCTTCTTGGAAGAGCTTGTACCACTTATAAACATTTTTTTTTACACAGAGTACACTCACCGTATGCCACTGTCAACGTTTCAAGTGTTTTGGAGCACTTAATTCCATTTTTTTACACAAAATTTGATGCAAATTCTTCGATCCATTTCTTTCGACGGCAGAAAATCGCCGAACACGCAAAACACTTCTAACCTTTATGCTTCTCGCGAACAAACAAAAAATGCCATATAGCTGAAACTGTGAACATATGTTCGGGACGAGTGTACCGGCATAAGAAAAAAAAGAAAACGAAAATCGACTGTAGGTATCCCGCGAAATTCAAGAAGTCACCTTACTTTTTCATCGCACCTCGTATAGTTAAAATGTTATAATTAAAAGTTTTTTCGGTTTTGCCGGAAGGTGGCCGCTGCCAAAAGCGCCCATATGGCAGCGCACGCCCGCGCAGCGTCGAAGGCATCAGAATTTTACGAATTGGACGTGTTCGACGGGAGGAAAAATTTGGTATACTTGACCCCGCTGCGAGTGACGTACAATCACGCGACCCCCATCGTTTACCGAGGACCGTACGCGCCGCTGGGCGCCGATGGGCGTGTCATCGACACGCCGGAAGTGATAAAGGCGCGCGAGGCGCACATGAAAGCTCATGCACGCGCAGTAGCCATGTCCACGAAAAATGATCTATACTACTGAAGGTGAACGCGTTTCTTTCTGGAGCCGATGATGCACGGACGACTGAGTACGTAACTTATGAAGGAAAATAAAATTCACGAATATCATGCGTATATTTCTCTTTGCTGTTTTTCTGTGCCAGAAAGCATAGTTTGTATCGTACCTGATTTTTCGAACGGCTCATGGGATTTAGGTCAGCCAAGAATTCGACGAAAACAATTGCAGAGAGCTGGGGATGTTTTGTAAATAACTGTACCGATCATTTTGTATAGACGAATAACCGTAGGTTTGACTTCATATTGCCGAGCGTCGCAATTTGAATTGCCATATTGTAATTGTTAAAGAGTAAGGTAGCGTTACGCAGCGTTTAATAAATTTACATTTATCTAGCGTTTAAGCGATAGTTGATTGTTTGACTGTAGGAGCTTCGTAGCGAGGGGCGGTCGAATCAGCAAAGTTGTGTTTATTGCCACCAACATGTATTCTGTACACGGTATTACGTTTTCGTGAAATACAAATGTGGTTCTCTTGTTCCTCTTCTTCTTAATTCTCCATTTACTCGAGCACGTATTACCATGATTGTTCCTTGATGTCTCTATCAATTTTCTTACGACATGCCCTATTGTTTTAATCACCGGTGGATCACGGTAATTGCATTTTTGTTTACTCCTACGCTTATATAATTACAGTTATTTGTCCGAAGCTTCCCAATAATTTGAATATTAGTTTGTAATTGGTACCGCGTCAATATTCCCACCTAATGTCAACCGACTGGTAACCCACCACGATTTGCAACGAATGCAATATCATTTCAGACGTGACTGTGACCACGTGGGCTCACCGTGCACTTATTCTGTCATCCCACACCGTGCCAGATTACTCACGCTCGAATGTAGGCAAAATAAGCGAGCAGGTACAGTGGGCGTCGTCCAATGAGAAATCGAAAGGAAGAGCACTCCCAGCTTGGCCTAGGTCTTGTGCAACCCGGATTCCACCGTATCAGAATTCCCTGACACTTACCAGAATTCACAGCCCGATCCTGTTGACATTTGATCAATGTAATTTAGGGACACACCCAGCTAGCAATTAACACTCGAACACAAATAGTATTGCATCTATCTCGCTAACTTCAATACAGAACTTCGATAAAACGACGTCAAAAAATCGCAGAGCAAATTTTAAGGTCTCGATGTAAAGCAGAAGCTTCGATCTTTAATTTCCCGGTGGACTCAGTCTCGAGAAAAATTTTTTAACCAGTCTGCAAACATTTGAATCGGTAGGATCGTCAAAGAATGACTGTTTTTACTTTTTGATTCGTCTTTCTCGGTAAAATTTTTTCACGAAACGGTAACCTAGACGCGTTAAAAGCGGAGATTTCGCTCTTTAAAATGAGATAAGACACATCGCTCTACGATTTTTTTAAACAAAGTTACATGTAGTTTAAAAGTCGACAAATGTTTATCCAGAATGCAGCGACCCAATCAGTCAAGTATTCCAACACTAGAGGCAGACTTTTCGCTAAAAGTGACATAAAGTGCCAACAAAAAATCGTAGATCAATTTTTTTGGACTCGTTGGAAAGCGAAAACTTTATTCTTCAAACACAACTTAATTTCAATGGCGGGAAAAATATTTTCTACTTCCCAGAGATACCTGAATTTGATAAACGTTCCGAAATTGCTGTTTTCATTTTTCGGTCCGTATCTCAGGATGGAGGAACTCCAAAAAAGAAATAAAGAGAATTGAAAGCAGAGGCTTCAAGCTTGAAAATAAGTCTCGGTTCGTTACGGTCAAATTATTTTCCTGATGTTATAAAAATTTAAATATCACTCTGGGACTAGTTCCAAGAACCAGCTGTTGAGCCATCCGAGAATGAAAGCGTTGGGAACCTGACGCAAAAATTGATCCGGACGAAAAATGTATATGGGACAGGCAGGCGACCCTTGACCCGGTCCGGTCAAGCGGCAAGAAGAAATTCAGGGGTGGGTCCTTAGGCCCCCTAACCTCTGGACGTTCACTTTCCGAGCGGAGACAAGCGCTAATTTCAATATTCGCGGTTAAACAGTCAATTACGGTCGATCGACGAGATAAGGATCACGAGAAACGGCTCGTGATCCCGGTTCCGTCCGAGCAAATGATCCGTGAGTCGTGTCTGCTACCGGTGGGCCCAAGTCCGGAGCCTTGCACTTACCCAGGCCAGCAGACACTGTCGGACAGAACCGGTTTTGTATACCGAGCCGGTCAAACGTAAACGCGGCACGCCTGTCCGGGGCATGCTAGACGGTAATTCGTGTTGCCAGCAAGGACGTGATTGACCGTGCTTGACGAGCAATGCAAAGGACCTGGAGTTCAAAAGATCACAGGCTCCCAATGGTGTCTATTCTGTACACCCAAACTCTGTGAAGCGAATAACGAAATTACCGTGCACTGCCTCTCTCAATTAGAAAATCCTCTTGAAGTCTCCGCGACAGCCTGGACCTCGAAAATACACTCCTCAAAAGAATTAAAGGATCACCTCCGCGAACCCGAAAAACTGTTACCAGTTTACACGATCGTAAGTCAAACAAGTTATAAGTTAAACAATGGTTTGAAAGCGCGGAACCTCTAGTTTCAGATGTTCTGTTTCAAATTTCTGCTATGTTGCGTATTTACAAAGTTATGGCGAGACGAAGACAACATTGACGGTTAACAAAAATTTTGTGCAACTTTGGAGCATCACACGGGGTGCAACAAATTTTTTTGATAAGTCGCGTTAATATCGTTTGGAAAGGCTATCTTACCTGTGTAAAATGTGTGGTTGTTGATTATTGTGCGATTTTTTTTGTTCGAGTTATTCAACGTTGAAATAAATGTTGGCTTTTTAACTTTGACTGGCTCCGGAAAGCGAAAAAATTATCGTAGAATCTCGTGCAAAAAAGCAATAGAAAGAGCGTTTCTTTCTTTTCAAGGCACTTCTTTTGTTTTTTTCAATTTCATTAACATTTCGATATACCAAGTGTTTCTGAAAGTATGCTTGAAATATGCAAAATTTCCATTTTTCCTTTAACTCTCTGTATCTAAGCTAGAAATGATCGCGATAACATGGTCTGAACGTCAGATTAATGCAGAGATTCTGCCGATTCGATCGAGTACCCGATGATCTCGCTGCGACAATTTTTTACCTATACCGTGAATGCCCAAAAAGGTTTTTGCTAAATTGTTTTTCAGTGGCTTCAATTGTGGATCGAGATGCAGCGACGAGGAAAGTTGTCATAACGATCCAAGGCCATGTCCCCCGCTTCAGCTCGCGCTGCAGCGTGGACCGTGATTGGTGGAGGATGGATCATGGTGGGAGTAACGTGCGACGGCCTTCAACAATCGCCGAATTCTGTCGCAACTATAATTCACGCGGTGTTCACGCCTATGTACACGTGTCCCGACCACGCACGCGGCCGGATTCCTCGGCGTAATCAGATTTATGCACACTACCGTAAACCCAGCGCTGTTTTCACTGCCGTGTTTTCCGCGGTGAACACGAATCAATCTGATCTATGTCACGGGCATGTTGGTCGGGCTTGATCGCAGGATCGACGGATGCAGTGGTGCTCAACTTTCGAAATACTACAACTCTCGTTCTAGCCGTGTAAAGCTTCAGACTGAAATGTTTCGATCGTCGCGAAGAGATTGTGTCGGGGATGGATTCATAAATAATTGCAGTGACTTCAGAATTTTATTCTCGGCTTCGTCCTCTTGCAATTTTATGTACATAGCAAATTCATACTTATATATAGTCGCATAAGGGGCGGGAATAGACAAAGGTGAACGTAGACTTTCCCCGGCCGTCGAAAGCAAGAGCGATAAGGAGATCACCTTGAAAAGGAATGTGATAACGATTTCCTTCGCGAAGTGACTCGATGCTATCGGGAGCAGTCCGTTACCCGATTTGCATTCGCCAACAAACAACGCACGCTCTCCCGTTTCGCTCGGAAATTCATTTTTCATAAACAAAAATCCACGACACTTCTAATAACAAGCAGGCTGTTCGAAAGCGGCGAAACAGTGGGTAACCAGCGCGGTGTTTTCCCGATAGCGTACGAATCGACAGAGAGGTAGCTGAAACGCGACTGCCGATCGCGAGAGACAGTCGCGGTGATAGGAAAGAGTATGGCAAAGGGAAGCAAAAGGTTCGTTGTTCAGAGAAAAGGGAAACCGGCGATTTGATAAAAAAACTAAATAAATTGATCGGTAAGACTTGGTGTTCAGAGGTAGATGGAGCATGATGTTTGGAGAGGATGCCTGACCCTCTGGAACCATCGATTCCAGTGGGAGTATGATTTTAGGTTGGCATCAGTGTCTAGTAGTGGTTCCAGCTGTTGGGCTGGCCCCAGGGATTAGGGTTCTGGTTCCATGAAGGACTGGGAGGAGCCGGTGGGCCTGCTGGCCCTGGGCCCCGCTGTGCCTCAGCGTTGTAGAGGGAGAAATGCACGGCCTTGGCTTGCTGCACTTCCGCCGTGTCCACCACTCGACCATCAGGCCCCAGGGGAGCCGGAGGGCCGCTGCAAACAATTTATTAATTGTTAATAGAAAGGCAAAGTAGAGGATGCGAGGATAAACACACTAGGTCCTCTCGCTAATAATCGTAGTAGTCGGTGCGACGTAAAAGAAATAAATAAAATGTAAATATACCAGAAACGGTAGAATAACGAACCTGTAGTGAGCGTAGTTTCCAGGGGCATAGGGCCCAGCTGGACCAGCGTAGGGCCCACCAGGCCCAAGTTTTGGTGCTCTAGCATTGGCGTCAGCCAGCGCAGCTAAATGGGCAGCCTTCAGTTGCGCCACCTCCGGTGTATCTACGACTCTGCCGTCCGGTCCCAATGGCGCTGGCGCTGCGTGGCCACCATAGCCCCCTGCGTGGCCACCACCATACCATTGTGGAGCGCAGAACACTGCGTTCAGGGTGACTGAAAGAATTACCTGCACATTCCGCTAATTTTAGTACAGTGGTCAAACTAGATTGTAAAATTATTTTTGATTTGATAGAACCGCATAAACTGGCCCCAAAATTTTATACGAATTGTTTCAGCAATTGTACAGTAACCTGCGACAATAATTTAACACAGACGTCGCGATGTCGTAAAATTTTAAATATACGCATGGCATTTTATATTCCAACGAAAGATGTGTCACAAGTTTTAAATAACCATTTTTCATTAATTGTTGCTCTCTTGGAGCGCCACCTTCATTTTTGACACTTCGATTTATTAAAATAACAAGATATCGTGAAAGGTTATTCGCGATCGCTACGGTACAGTGACGTACATTAATGCAGTGGTTTAATAAATACGACACTCGTAGGGCACGAAGGGTTAGATTGTTTAAACAAACGGAAATAGATTGGTTAGGCGAGAGAAAACGGAGACAGTACTCACGAGATAGCGCAACATCTTGTCGAACCTCGGGGTACGTCGATCCAGCGACTATACTGATACAGGTTTAGATTCGCATTATGGTTTCCACTAACGTGGATCGTCCAATTTATAGGGGTACGGTCGGGCTCTGTCGCCAGCGTGCGTGCCCCACCCCTTTCTATGGCAGCCACAACAACGGGGTATAACCACACCCAGGAAAATGCTCTCCTTAAGGCTACCTGCCCAGCCCCGTAACATTTACCAGGCATTAACAATGACACCGTGTCCCGTAACCTCGTCAGGAATAAAATTCACCTCCCAGCAGAGCTATGCGACACAAGGAGCGTGGACGCACGTCATCGCGGATGCAATTCCGACGTCCTCGGTATTTATCGGGGCTAGAGCTCTGCTATGGGCGGGACTGCAATAGCTGGCCCGTCGCTAGATCACTATGCCGCTTCAAAAAAATATTCCTCAATCATTCTTGGCTTCAGAAACATTTTTGGTTCGCTGAATTCGTAAACAGCAATATTATTTCCAACATACTGAAATTGATATCAATGAGTGAAGTGAATTTTTATTTAACTTCTGCATCTATAAAATTTCTTTTTGTATAAAGAAATTTTTGGTTCGCTGAATTCATAAACAATAATATTATTTTCAACGTATTGAAATTGATGTTAGCGAGTGCAGTGAATTTTTATTTAACTTCTGCATCTATAACATTTCTTTTTGTATAAAAAAATTTTTGACTCGCTGAATTCGTAAGCAGCAATATTATTTCCAATATACTGAAATTGATATCAATGAGTGCAGTGAATTTTTATTTAACTTCTGCATCTATGAAATTTCTTTTTGTATAAAAAAAATTTTTGGTTCGCTGAATTCGTAAACAGTAATATTATTTTCAACATACTGAAATTAATATTAATGAGTGAAGTGAATTTTTATTTAACTTCTGCAAGTATAAAATTTCTTTTTGTATAAAAATGTTTTGATTCGCTGAATTTATAAACAGCAACATTATTTCCAACATACTGAAATTGATATCAATGAGTGAAGTGAATTTTTATTTAACTTGTGCATCTATATTTTTGTTCAAAAAAATGTTCTGTAACAATAATAGAGGAGAAACGAGGTTAAGCAGATTTGATTACCGAAGTTGAGGATACAGAAATAAATATAATGTACAAATTGTTGGATTTGAAATAGTTTGACCGAGTGCAGCAGTAAGAGAAATATTGTTTTAAGTAATGTTGTTTCATCGTTTCTCTTAATGAGCGCACGATCTTCTACATGGCAATCGAAAATTGTAGAACGATACTAATAATGGACGAGGTAGTCGTGACACCGACCTTGCAGTATAATAACGCTGGAATAGTCTTGATCAATCAAGCGATAAATCGGCGTTCCACTACTATAAGGAAACAGGTGATGCAAGGCAATTCGAGTAAAATACCTCATGATTATTTACACTAGCTTCTCTGACAGCGTGATATTAATTAAACGAGCAAGGGCAGTAATTTCCATTCACAAAAAGGAAATTGAAAAAATTAATTCTCACCTTCCATTGACGACGATATAAATTACAGCGAGGCTCCGCTATTTCATTCAGCGTAATTTAAAAATGTTTATGGTCGCAGAGGAATCAGGAAGAATGTCACAAATACAAGATATCGTTACCAATTTATTTATTGATACAGCTAGAAAATGCTTCATCGTCGTTCCCGTCATCGTCGCGCCGATGACTCGATCAAGCTTGACTGAGTTTCTTCGAATGCCAGTCGAGCCGATCGATCGAGCACCGTTTCCGCCTAAGCAACATGTCGAAGTGGTGCACTGAGCCTTTTCTCGTTGAAATAAGGATCGTTGCGACAGTTATCCTGGTTCAAAGACCAGCGCCTCGTGCATTGTGCGCGTGCTGACCTGAACGGGACAGCGAGCTTGTCGCCAACGCTTCGATAACGACTCGGAAGTCGGCGTGACAGACACTCGCACAACACGTGACATTTCAGGAATTCAATCCGAACACTTCGCAGTGTCGTAGCCCAGCAAAACCGACAATTTTCGAAAATATATCTGCTTTATCACTGAAAGAACGATGCAAAAAAGATCGAGGGATGACGCGAAAAGACAGAAGGTTCTTTAAACAGTGCCATCACTTTACGATCAAATCGCAACAAAACCAACAATTTTCGAAAATACGTCTGCCCGTCGTAAAATTAAAAATCTGTCGCACGCTCTCACAGAGTTTCATTAAAATTTCGATGAAACGGATATTCGGCATTATCACTGAAAGAACAATGCAACAAAGATCGACGGGTGACGCGAAAAGACAGAAGGTTCTTTAAACAACACCATCGCTTTACGATCAAATCGCAACAAAATCAACAATTTTCGAAAATACGTCTGCCCGTCGTAAAATTAAAAATCTGTCGCACGTTCTCACAGAGTTTCATTAAAATTTCGATGAAACGGATATTCGGCATTATCACTAAAGAACAATGCAAAAAGGGGTGACAGAAAAAGTCAGAAGGTTCGTTAAATAATGCAATCACTTTATTATCAAATCGCAACAAACACAGTCCCATCGAATCCAACATCTAAGTACCTCTATCTACAAACTGAGCCCGTCGCTTGCATAAATAAAAATATTGGTTAACCCTAGAACCATCGGATGCAGCAATCGAAGCGAAAGTACCGAGAAAAAGAGCGAAATTTCTGCTGTAATTCTACACAATTCCACAGTGAGCGCTGCAGTGCAGTCGGGTGGTTCGAGGCCAGTGCTAGGCCACGCCCATACGGGTGGGACTACTCCCACCGGGCCACAATCGCCACTAGCATCGCTGTAGTCGCTCGTAGTGGGGGGACGGCCTTGAGCGCACCCGACTGCCCACTGCACTTCACGTTTCACGAGGTTGTATGTAATCGTAGTGCTGTCTTCTGGTTGCTAGAGTCGACGATTAATCCCAGTGTTCACCAAAGGGGTTGGGGATAAGGCTCCGCGTAAGACAGATGAGCAATCTTCGAGATTTGTTCAGCATGAGCTGCAAGATGGGCGGCTTTGGCGTGGGCCACTTCCGGTGTGTCGACTACTCTACCATCGTGGGCCAGAGGAGCAGGAGGTCCGTGATAGGCTGCCTGCAACGGTGCAGCAGCGTACGATCCGCTATACTCTTCGTATCTGCCGTCATAGTCAGCGTAGCCGAGCGGAGAAGCTTTGGCAGCTTCCGCTGCGTGCGCTGCGAGGTGCGCTGCCTTCGCGTGCGCTACCTCTGGGGTGTCAAGCACCCTGCCATCGTGTGCCAGTGGGGCTGCAGGGCCGTGGTAACCCGCGTAGCCGGGGAAAGGGGCGTAACCCGGCAGCGCTGTTGCCGAGAGCACGAGGCACGAGAAGAGGAGCTGAAAAAATTCGAAATAAAAATTACTGGCTACATGTTCTACCTTCAATCGAACACTGGGTGCTGTAGCGAGGCGTGTAAAGTTGTGAAACAATAAGAAAAGGCAACAATAGAAATCGAAAAAGTCGAAAACCCGGTGCCCACCGCCGTAGTCGGGGCGCAGAGTGCCCGTAGCTTACGAGACGAAGATGAAAAGTGAGATTAGGTGTCGAGAGCTGTCTGAACAATGGCTACTCACGATGGACCTCATGTTTGCTTAGAGGATCGACGAGCTGATGGTTCTCTGCTGGCCGAATGGGCCGAGTACACCTTATATAGTCGTGGAACAATACAAGCGCCCACTGTGCCGGTGGTAAACAACGGTGCACACACCGGCACGCACACGCACGCGTCCCATGCCTTGATTTTCACATAATGAGCGGCCTGGTGGGGCGAGACATTTCTATTTGGCAATATAGAAAACATCTAGCAGGGCAAACGGGGTGGGGTACGGACCTAGAAGGGAGGGAAAATGGTAGCAGGGGAACACGGCGAAAGAAATGGGACGAGGCGAAATGGTGTGTTGCGTCAATGATGGAAACCCGGGCGCTGCGATCGCGATTGCCTGGATCAAGCAAAAAGAATTCGATCTTTGGCAAGAACGCTGCTCGATTTCGTATTGGACTCTCAAGTTGACCAATCGCTCTGGGAAATTTTCTACGAGCCTCGAGAAGCCTCTTGGGCTGCGGGAAGATGGTCCTACGAATTTATTAAATAACAATGATAACCATTTTTTTTTATTTTCGGATCTTGACTCTTACAGTGTCTTGCACAATGAAACAGTAATCAATGGTTTCGTTCAATTCAGGAAAAAAATGGTTCCAGCCGTGATTTCACACGCTTCACATATGGCAATATGCTCAAAGATCCTCGATCCCTATTTTCAATGCAAATTCACCGAGATTCCGTCACGTAGCGCTACGCCCGAGTTCTTAATAAGCCCCGGGGCAATTACATTTTGCGAAACACCGCGAACAATGACACCCAACGTCCAAACAATCATTTCTAACGAGCACCGACCACCTAATTGGGACAAGTTCATTACGGTGTAATAATTCCACGTCGTAATTCGCGATCCCGCGATCACCCGGCTGGTTCAATAAACATATGTTCCAGAAAACGTAATTTTGTCGAATCGTTCCTTTTGTTTTCTCGCGTCCGCGATACATTTAATTTATTTTTCATGTCCCCGCGAGACTGGCGAACAAAGGTGCAATGTACAACTTAATTGTTCTGTGAAAGAGAGATTACAGCGGTGAAAAAATACTCTTTGTCGAAACGTTCCTACCGAGAAAAAATCGATCTGTTGCAAACGGTGGCGAACCTTTGTCGAAACGTGTGGTGAACCACGTTGGGTAATTGTAACCCGCAGACTATGCTAATCGAGAGTTTCACGCACGAATGGCGGAAAACGACAGAATTCGGGGAACCATGACGACGACGGTATTTCTAGCGTCAGTTTTTCGCCAGAAAATATTTCCCGGACGTAACCACGTCGAATGTAATAAAACGAGAGACAAGCATGTGAATTATTTCTCAAGAAGAGGCATTATAAAAAAATTGCTGTCTGGTTTCAGTTTTTGAATTATTCGAATCGGATCGTCGCGAGTTGAACTCGGTGGTAACAAGCTGCGGAACGATTGCACCTTGCATTCCCAGGATCGGTAGCGTGAAAAATCGTTGCCTCTGGTGTCCCGCAAATGTCAGTCAAGGGAAATCTTGTCCGTCTTTTATGACATCCGCTACTAGCGAATAACACCGTAAATAATCGAGTAAATGTCGATGCCCGATACACACAATAGGCATTCCCTGTCGACAACCGTCCCTGGCCTCGTGCGGGGCAATCTGTACCGGGTTAGTGACACACCTAATCGTCCCGTAACGTTCGAGAATGATCCTGCATCAGGAAGGAAGAAGTCGACGTGCCCGACGTTCCGATCTCGACAAATAATCAGCCCCGCAAAAAATTATTTTGAGGAAGTGTCTGAAGCTACAACATCGTCGCAGACCTGTCCAATTAACAGCAGTCGCGTTTTTGAATATTTTAAACGAAACGTGTGGTCCGATTAAAAGTCCACTGCATTTTCGGAACATAATCAGCGACAAATAATCAGCCCCTCAAAAAATTATTTTGTGGAAGTGTCTGAAGCTACAACATCGTCGCAGACCTGTCCAATTAACAACAGTCGCGTTTTTTAATATTTTAAACGAAACGTGCGGTCCGATTAAAAGTCCACTGCATTTTTTTTTTTTATTTAAAAAATCTGCAAAAATTCTGGAATATACGTATCGGTGGTGGCAATGTTTCAGATTTTTTGCAGTCGTTAAGAATTAATGTTTTGTTGGTATTCTTTCCCTGAAATGAACGATTTCGTCGGACGATCCGAAGCCAGCTGGAAAAGGAGCGTTGAAAAATCGTTGTAACGACCTTTCATTGTTAACGCTTCCTTGCCGTCGACGGTGGGCCAAGAACGGCGCCGCCGCCCACGCAACAAAGGAGCACAGAGCTAATTAATACCCTGGCACGATGATCGTTTAGCGCGGTCCTTAACCGTACGACGAAAAGATAAGCAAGCCGAGTTAAAGACAATGCTCCGCCGGGCGTGTCGAGATTACTTGGAATTCCGTGGAAAGGGCTTTTGTTCGGCGTGGTATCGCACGATCTGAGCATTATTAAGCCGCCCACGTGGCGGAGGCGACGCGGGACACGCGACACGATTTTCTGGCCATTCCTGAGACACCTGGCATGCCTCGCGTGAGGATTGCACAGATGTTTCCTTAACAGGCCTCCCCACCTTCGCGACTCCAGAAAAACACGGTTTTTTAACGTTAATTCTGGCCGCTGCAATTATTTATGAACGAAAATTTTTCTTCGCACTCTTATATGATACCCAAATATATCCACAAAATTTGGAATTGACATGTTTAACCAGTTGACTGCGTTCGACGCGTATACGCGTCAACAACAATAATCTTTTCGAGATTGAATTGTTAATTTTTTATCAAATAGAAATGTAACCATTCCTCGTTTTTCGTAAAATTTATAATAGGACCATTTGCTCTGCGTTCGACGTGTATGCTTGGCATTGCTTGATTCTAATTCCGCACTCAGTCGGAGATTTTTAAAACTGAATTCCGCAGTTAAGAGGTTAAGAGTTTCGTTTGAAAAAATTCATCCGACAGTCGTCCTGCATTCGTTCGATACGGAATGACTCAATCACAGGACTACATAACTGGCAGCTAGACAGTTTGGCAAATTCTGACAGCAAGAAATAGTGTGCATGTGTGGTCAGAGGCATACATGCGTGACGCCTATTCTTACGCTGGGACTTTGCTAAATCCTGAGAGATTATTTGCGAATGAATTTCACGCCATCAACGCAATCATACTTTTTTCCTCTCAGGAATCCGTTGACTGCGTACTTTCGTTGCTTTCGCGCGGCTTATGTGACCCTTTTTTATTGTTTCGATGGACAAACAATATTTTCTAGAGGAAACAGTTTCTTGTGCGTACCGATGGAAGCGTACTGGACCCTTCCGATTTTGTGTTATAACTCGCACTACGATGTTTTAAATAAAAATCTGAGACGACAGAGTCGTTCTACATGAAAAAGTACATCGAAAACGTACAGTAACATTTTTCCATAGGAACCTCTGGTTAAAGGTAATCGTCATCGAAAATGAAGTCCGCGCGCATAAGCATATAAGGTAAGTAGAAACGGCCAGCCATGATCAGACAATAGCTCGGGCGCGCGACTCATCTTCAAAGGCGTATTTCTCGGAAACGGAGCCGAGTTTCGAAAAACTGCATTGCACATTTCCGACTGATCGTTTCCTACTCTTCATCGTCCCATTGTTCTTTTAACGAATACATCCCTATAAAATGAGAAAAATATTAATTATTTAATTCCATTCGATGAATTGTAGTTTCACTTCAGACAACTTCTTCCTGTTGATAAATTTACTTGATAAGAGACATTCGACGCGTTATAGTGCAAATGTGAAATCTTTTGAGAGACGTAGTCCAGAGATTTACAGAAAAGAATCGGTTTAACGTTGCCAGGTCCAGTTCTGCAGGTTTCGTTTCCGTGCGAGTTGCTTTTAGTGGCATCCGCGGTTAACTGCGGGACAAACGATTCGCCACAGTCAATCACCGAGGATTGATCATTCCAAGGAGACGCGACAACCTTCGCTCGGGAACTTTTTCCTCGGCGGAACTTATTCGCTTTAATTGCAATTCGTTTGGTCGCGTCCCTTTCTTCGCGGAAACCCGTCGAGGCCGTTTTTATTCTCTGAATAATTAAGAAATTATTTCGCGATAAAATTATAATGTCGTTTAATACGCGTTTTATCGGACCGTTCTCTTTTCGTTACATCGGTATGAATACACGAGTCGCTAAACGCGTTATTAACTGTTGTCGAGGTTTTAATTCCACTCGCCGGAGGCGTTGATTTATTGAAAAATTTCATAAACAATGCAGCATGAATGATTCAATATGCCGACGCATAGCAGTCTTTTCCTTTGCGACGGAGAGTTCTTTCTGAAAATTTTGTTGCGATGGTTTTCACTGCTGTAAAACAGCAAAGATTACGAGACATCTTTATCGTGCAGTCAGTATAGCTAGCAATATCCTTATCTAAACACAGAAGTATAAAGTATAAATAGGATAGCCCACGCCTACCAGTAAAGTTCGCTGACCAAGCCAGCGACCTTCCTCAAATTAGAGCGACAACGCCATGTCTCAAGGAGATGTACAATGGTTTTTCTCCCATTTTGCAATCATTCCGTCGTCAAGTTTTTCGTTCGGTTTGTGAGAGGATCGACGGCCATGCACCTGACCTCGGAGTGTGGAACCCTATGAGTGACAGGTCCCGCGAGGAGAAGCGTCAGGGCCCCGCGAACATAATGTCAATGTCAGCACCTCAGGTGCAGCGGCTTCAGGGTGTGGTCCCCTCCTACGGGTCGACGACTCCCTACCAGTTTCACATATATAAAAGGAGATGCGTGCTTGGTAAGGGTACAGCATATAGCACTTGGTACCCCTTAGGGCGAGTCCTGGTTCACCACCCAGCAGCGCTCTGACAGCATCGCAAACCATGAAATCGATTGTGAGTATTCGTCTGCATCCTTTGCCCTTCGCAATACAATTAAATTTGGCTACGACAGCTCGCGATTTCCCCAGACCTGACATGACTCGATGTACGCCTAACATTACTTATCATGGCTCACGCCTAACCTCGCTTGTCATAAGTCGATCTAGATCCAGCACAGCTGAATATACAATCGTGATAACACGACTCGACATACCGACTTGGTATGAGTGAATCTACACCTAACATGATTTAATATACAGCTAGCATAACTCGATATAGACCAAACTCGTGCCTAACATGATGTAACATGATTCACGCCTAGCCTGACTCAACATACCGACTTGGTATAAGTGAATCTACACCTAACATGATTTAATATAGAGCTAGCATAACTCGATATAGACCAAACTCGCGCCTAACATGATTTAACATGATTCACGCCTAGCCTGACTCAACATACCGACTTGGTATAAGTGAATCTACACCTAACATGATTTAATATAGAGCTAGCATAACTCGATATAGACCAAACTCGCGCCTAACATGATTTAACATGATTCACACCTAGCCTGACTCAACATGAGTCAACCCAAACCCAGCATGACTCAATGTAAACCTAACCCATGCTTGTATTGGCCAGATCTAGGACTGACATGACTTAACATGCACCTAGCCTGGCTCGACATAAGTCAATCCACGCCTAGCATGATTTAATCCACTTAGAACATTTTTTCTCGTTTACAGATCGTCTTCTCCGTACTCTGCAGTTTGGCAGCAGCTCAACCAGGATACCTGGCTCCATTGGTGTCCTATGGCTACCTTGGCATTCCCTTGGCATACGATGGCAGAGTTTTGGACTCTCCAGACGTGGCACAAGCGAAAGCAGCCCACCTAGCCACACAGGCGTACGAGGCTGCCAGGAACACGTTGGGTTATGCACACGTGCCTGTCTTGACCCGTCTTTTCACACCTGCAATTACCTACGGCGCGCCCATCGGCGTCGATGGCCGGGTCGTCGATACACCTGAGGTCGCGGAAGCGAAGGCTGCTCATCTTGCAGCTCACGCACTGGTAATAGCCCAAGGAAAAATGCAAAACCATTGGAACTTTGACTAATGAACCGTTGTCTACAGTTGCGTGACCGTAGACTGGCTAAGCATCCAGACTAGGCGACTTATGCTCGCATACTTAGTCAATAGTGTAGGCAGAAATATCTTTGTCGAACGAGAAGCAATCTTCTGTTCCAACCCTGGAGATTAGGCAATAGGAATTCCTTTTTTTTACCGAACATTTGGGTCAGGAAAATGAATGTAGGAAATTAGCGAATCGGCTGGAGATTTATTTGATTTGTTAAAAATGCGGAGTCGACTGAGGTTATCATTTCTTATTTTGAGTTCAACTAATTCTTTCTTATTCTTAATTGCAGGAGGCTGCCAAGAAGCAAGGAATGTATCCATATGGTGCTCTGGCATATTCTGGTATACCATACGCTTATAGATATGGTTATGGTGCCCCTCTCGGTCCTGATGGCAGAGTGATTGACACCCCGGAAGTGGCAGAAGCGAAGGCTGCGCATTTCGCAGCGCATGCACTGGCTACTAAAGATGTTGGGAAAGTCTGATCCGTTCGACTTGCTACATATTTGACAAGCCACGTCAATTCTTCGAACACGAGATTAACTAAAAATTAATCGAAAACATATTGACAGGGTCGAGAAACGAAATTTTATATTCTGTATAAAAGCAATTATTCGCTGTTTTCCTTTAATGTTAACACTTCCAACGATGCCAGTATATGTATGTATTTAACTACTGTTTGATAATAAAGCCTAATAGTCACCGATATGGACAATATTCTTATTATTCGAACTCCACAACTTTTAGAATATGCTAGTTGCTGCTAGATGTCACCACCGTTCACTTTTTTCGTGTAATTAATTGTCTGTTAAGCTGAGGTGTATTAATCAGTGTCCAATCTATAATTCTAATCGAGAGAAACGTTTTTATTTCGAATAAATAGAGTGCGCCGGGTAGGGGGTTGAAGATGGAAAAAAATCGAGGAGGCTTGCACGTGGTATACAATTATTATTTAACACAGTACAGACCCTTACAATACACGACCTCTGTCGAGACTTGAACATGCGTGCGAACGTCGGGATGTACATAGATATTTACAGGGACGACCGAGGTACACGCAAGCGATCAATAATATCTAATCACTTATCACATTATCTACGTAAGAATCACTAAATGCAGCGGAATAAGTTCACATGTAAAAATATATCCAAGAGTGTCAATACATTTATCCTCCGCCTGGGAAACAGACCCCGTGACAACAAAGAGATGAAAAGAAGACACACGAAGCTTCTTCGGGGGTACAAAAATTTTCGAACACTTCCCACAAACATTAGCACACGCTAGAATTAAATAAAATTTATCACACGAAGCTGCGGCGGCTCTCAGTTATTTTCAAAAAGTTTCTTAGTGTACAAGATATTTGTTAATTTTAAACTAAACTCCGAATTACATTACGTGGCCAGCTCCAACCCTCTGCTGGCGGTGGCCGGGTCCACTCTGACCCGAACCAAAAATTGAGTAGCGTGGGTCAGTTTGCACCCAGGCACGGACAGGACCGCGAAGAAGGTATTCGACGATCAACGACACACACATTTACAGGATTCTCGAGCTAAAGTTGCACGAATTCTCCGCCGAACGATTAGGGATCTATCATCTAGAAGGTAGGAATGATTTAGAGCGACCGCCAGGGAATCGTGAAGATCGATCGATAGCTAAAACGACGCTCGTTGCTACGGGCAACAACGATTGAGTATTTAGTGAGTCCGTTCCGTAATCGCTTAATCCTGCTACTTAATAACTGTCTCTCTCTCTCTCTCTCTTTCTCTCTTCATATTATCTGTTCACTCATCACTGTACACTCTCGCGACTCAACAAAACCCACGTAAACCTAAATGTACATTTGTGCAAGTTGCATCAAGCCCCGTATCGGAACGCACACGTTGAGCAATGCGGGATCTATGCGATCTACCGATCCGGCCTGTGATCCGAACAACATTATTGTTCGACGACTGTTGCTAATTAGTAACGCATAAATACGAGATTCGAACGTCGATCCTCCACGCCAGGAGGAATCGACGTGCTTCACTCTTTATCCTAAAATTCGCTGCGAGTCTCAAGAGGTGTCCGGCCATTTTGTTTTTCCAAGAACAATCAAAAACAGACTGTCGGTAAAGTGCAGGCAACTGAGAGATTTTGTAGAAATTTAAGTAGATGCAGCCAGCCAGCGTCAGACATGAAATTATGTTACACACTTCCTACTCTTTTTATCAATTATAATCATTGTCTGCTTAACAGATCTGTTACGTAGCCAGGACATACCCCTGAGACCTGAAATCTCGCTCACGCCAGCTCTTCGTGGTCCGTGATCAATCAGCCCGGTCATTAATTTTAATAAGTGTGAATCCATGATCATGTACAAGGTTATGGCAATACTCAGGAAAGGAGGGGGGCCTGCGGGCCCAGCCTACATATAAATATACACTAGGGAGTCCGCGGATTCACCAGTTACCAAAATCAACGTCGCCACGAAGAGCCAGGCGAGTTGTCTCTCGCCATTACCACTTCCTCTGGGGGCACAATCCTTTGCGGACATCGTGTTTGCAGCTCTGACTCTGTTCGTCGAAGGCTGTACCTTCTTCGCAGACGAACCGGAAATCGAGGACCTGCCTCGATGTGAACCCGGGGGAGCAATAGTGGAATAGTCTGCAGTCCCTGGTGTCGCCATAGAAACGGTACATCTCCTTCTCCAGACAATTGAAACTGTCTGGCCTCTTCAGGATCGCTGGTCTGCGTTTCGCGTATCTCGAGGTCGTCGCGACTACGTCTTCAGGTTCTTTGGACGAGCTCAGGACAGTCTCGGTGGTGGTTGTCTGAGTGGATGTCTCGGGAGAAGGCTCGGGAGCCAAGGACGTCTCTGTGGAGTCCTGGTGAGCCTTTGTGGTCGTCTCGGTGGACGCTTCCTGCTGCACGACTGTTGCAGTGGTCGCCTCCTCTTTGTCAGGTTCGCTGGAAATAATAGCAAGTGGAGGAACCGTCGTGCTGATGATCTGCAGCTCGATCAACGTGTAGTTCTTGGTCGTCGTTGTCTGCTCAGTGGTAGACTCGATCTGCTTCAATGTTTCTCGGATGGTAGACGCTAGGTTCGAGAGTCTGGTTACAGGATAGGGTGTGAAGCTCTCAGTGCTGCTGGGACTCTCCTCCTTTTCGGCATTCATTGGAGACTTCTGCTCTGAAGGACTGGAGTCCTGGTCCCCTTCGTTCTTTACCGGAGGCTGGTCCTTCTGCATCAGATCCTTCGCTGGACTTTTGTCCTGCTCCAATTTCACCTCCAGAATGTTCTCCTCGCTTCTGGCCTCTGTCGTGGTGACAGGAGCCTCTGTCAGCGCAACCGGGACCTCTGTCATCATCACTGGGACTTCTGTCGTCTCTGTCGAATCCTCGTCCGTCACAGTACTCGTTGGAAGCGTCGTTGTCGCCTTCCGTGTCAGTAAGGTGAACTTCCTGATGACAGGCTTAGGGGCTAGTTCATTGTAAGACCTAAGAGGCTTTGCTGGCTTCGGATTCAGCAAACTGATCCTGGGTTTGATGACGACAGGGTTAGGAGTAGTCGTGGGTGGGGTGTATGTGTAGCTCTTCCTGAGTGAGATGGGCTTGAACAGCTTTGGAGGCGTCGGCTTCGCCGTAGTCGTAGTTGTAGTTGTGGTTGTTGTCGTTGTTGTCGTCGTCGTAGAGGTTGTCTCCTGCAAGTGTTCCCCACTCGAATCTTTAGACTTCTTTTCATCCTCTTTCTCTGATTTGGTGTCCGAAGACTTAGTAGTAACTTCAACTCGATCTTCTGAACTCTCTTCACTCTTGCCACCGTCGTCCTTAATTTTCTTCTTCTTCTCTTCCTTAGCAGCCTCCGTCTCCTTGTAATTAACAGGCTCGTAATTGTCATCGACATAGTCGTGAGCACTGTTCTCCACAGACTCGGAAGTCTTCTTGCTGTCCGACAACTCCTCCTTCTTCTCCTTAGGCAGCTCGTCGGTGTACTTCAACACACCCTCTGTAGTATCCTCGTGATCGTCTTCCGACTTGTCTTCGTCGTTATCTTCAACAGCGTCTTCTCTAGAGGTAGAATCTTCTTCAGACTCGGTGGTTGAGTCCTTGTAATCGTTCTCTGTGCCGATTTCGTGACTGGTGTCATAGAACGACTCTGTAGAGTCGTGGTACTCCGAAGACACCTCCTGGGAGGTTACCTCCTCCCCCTTTATCGTTGAATACTCCTGGTACTCCTTCTCCTCGTCTTCGCCAGAGAACTTCCTGCTCTTGTCCTCTCTATGCGTGACGACTTCCTTAGATGTCTCAAACTTCATACTCTTGCCTCTTCTAGATCCTGTTTTCACTGCAGGAGCCTCTTCGGAATCCTTGTACTCTTCAGAGTCTTTGGTCTCTTCAGAGTCTTTGGTCTCTTCAGAGTCTTTCGTCTCTTCAGAGTCTTTCGTCTCTTCAGAGTCTTTCGTCTCTTCAGCGTCTTTCGTCTCTTCAGAGTCTTTCGTCTCTTCAGAGTCTTTCGTCTCTTCATCGCTAACATCGGTATTAGGCCCATCCTCTATACTTTCGATTGAGGTCTCCTCTCGGTAATAGTGCTTCTCCTTCTTCGACAGCTTCTCCTTTACTTTGACAGACTGCTTCTCATCTTCTTCCTCGACATCATAGTTCAAGCTAGAAACTGTAGTCTTCTCTTCGTCTTTCTCTTCGTCTTTCTCTTTGTGCTCCTCTTCGTCTTTCACCAAGCTCTCCACCTGCTTCTTCAAAGTCCCATACTCATTAACATCTCCCTTTTTACTATCTTTGTCCACAACCTGATCCTTCCCACCCTGAAGACTCTTTCCATAGCCCTGATATCCCACAGCCCTGGTGTCTACCTCCTTCGAAGTCTGAGACTCTGGTTCGTCAAAGATATGTTTATCAATTTGTTCAATCTCAAACTGCACAGCTGGAGTCGTAGTCGCAATCTTCTCCTCATTAATTGGCTCAGTGGACTTCTCAGTTTGTGCTTCGACTTCGTCACTCTTCGGATCTTTCCTCGAAGCTACCTTTCCTGAGAAGGATCTTATCCTAGAACTTTTCCTTTTAGCATTAGGCTTGGTCTCAGCTCGTTCTATGGATTTCTGAGTCTTGCTTTCCTCGTTCGACCCTTCCTTTTTCTTATCCTCAACTTTCTTAGATGGTTTGCTTGTGCTGGCTTCTTCGTTGGAGTACTTTGAAGAGTACTTAGTACCTGTAGCCTCGTCACCAGGTTCCTCCGAGACTTTAGACTCCTTCTTCTTCGTCAGTTCGATATCAGGTGGCGTGGATTGACTGGTCTGCTCTGTTGTAGAAAGGATTGAGGTATCGGTTGTACTAGGATCCTCTTTAGTGGAGCTGTCGAGACTCCCTTGAGTCGAGGATTTCATCTTCGTGTACTCGTTTGGATCCAGAATGACAATGTCTATGACCCTTTTACCTTCCACGTGCTTCACACCATCAGCATCAAGTTCCTTCTTTCCTTCATCTTTAATATCGAGTTCCTTCTTTTCTTCATCTTTAGTATCAAGTTCCTTCTTTTCTTCATCTTTAGTATCAAGTTCCTTCTTTTCTTCATCTTTAGCATCCTCTTCTTCAGAATCCACTTCTTTCGAGTCCTCTTCTTTAGAATCCTCTTCTTTCGAGTACTCTTCTTTCCAGTCCTCTTCTTTCGAGTCCTCTCCCTTATAATCCGTAGACTCTGCTTCCTCCTTGTTACCCTTGACATCAACGTACTCTTCAGCATCAGACTCCTTCGTGTTCACTTTCAACGGACTTTCAGAGTACTCGGCATCATCACCCTTGCTGTCCTTGCTATCAGCATCATACTCGCTATCTTCATACTCCCTAGCCTTGAAATTCTTCGAGGCCTTGGTCTCCAGGTCCTCCAAAGACGCTTTGCCTCCCACTTTCCCAGCCGTGGGAGCCTGAAAACTGCTTCCCTCAAAAATATTGTGGATAATGTCCTCGTTAAACTCTCCACCAAAGAGGATATCCCTGAACTTCATTAGACTCTCCTTGATAGCCTGGAAATCCGAAGGCTCGTCCTTAGTCTTCTTCTTATTTCTACCCTTATCATTGATGTCTACCACCTGCACTTCTTGCCTTTTGGGTCTATCACCCACGTAGACGAAGGACGTCATAGAGTTTTTGGTCTGACCAACTGATCTTCTGACTCTCAATGACGTCTTGCTGATTGCTACGCGTCTAGCGTTACGAATCTTAGGGACATCTCTGTAGAAGGGATCGAATGATTCGTCCCCTTCCTTATAGTCATCGTAGCTAGCCGGTATGGTTGGTAGTGGCAAGGTCACCAACTGGGTAGTGTTCAGGGGTCTACCAGACTCATCGCTGACGCTGGCTTTAGCAGTGACTATCACCCTGGACTGGGAAGGTAGCAAAGGCGAAGGGTTCTGCACGATTCTCTGGATGTCTGGTGGTGGCAGGTTGATGGTGATCTGATGGGGTTTCAGTTGGGGTATGGGGACAGGTGGCAGCACGTGTATGTGCTGGGTGACCTGCTCGCTGGTCGACTGGGAAGACTGTGTGGGCTTTGAAACGCTCCTCAGGGTAGGATAAAATGATCTAACAGTAGTCTCGTCGGTTGCTGGGGTGGGCAAGAAGTTCCCAGAAATTCTTTGCTGGTGAGAAGTCTGGCTGATTTTGGTCTGCACCGATCGTTGAGGTTCGGATGGCGTTGGCACTGGGGAGATCGTCAGCTTCGATACCTAGATCGAGGTAAAATTAAAATTAGAGAACAGCTACCATCTAGCCGATAGTTTCGATGGCTACCTTTCCTTTGCTGATCGGGTGGGCAGCTTCTAGAGGCCTGATGTTGTGCTCCCCACTCTCACGGTACTCCGAAGTCTCTCTGGGGTTGTTATTGTGCAGGGTGAACTGCTCCGTGGTGCTGGCTATCCCATGGTTATGGAATATGGGATTGATCAACGCAGGACTGTTCCCATTGTTGCTCAGAAGCGTTTGGATCGTAGAGGAGGTCCCGTGGAACAAGGGCGACACCGTCGAAGGTTCATTGTGGATGATCTGAGGATTGGGACTGGAGCTGAATCTGATCTGGTGCACCTGGGGAGGCTGGATTGTCGTAGAACTGACACCCTGGTTGCTGAAAACCTGATAGGAAGTAGCCTGCTGGTTGTTACTCCTCTCCCCGTTATGGAAGATGTACTGATGGTGGTAGCCACCATTCTTGTCGTCGTACAGGGACTTGGACTGACTGGTGTGCACATGGGCGAAGGGTGGCTGGGGTTGGAAGTGCTGAGGGTAGCCTGTAGGGTGCGAGAAGGTGCTGGAGGCTGGCGTTGTCGATGGCTTGTTGGGCTTGGAGGTAGTGGTGGTCGTCGTCGTTGTGGTCGAGGGTCTGGCTGACGTGGTGCGCTGAGGGTGGTCGTCTATGGAGTCCAAGGAGTCGATGTCGTCCTCGCTGTTCTCGTGGAGGCTGCAAACGAGAGCTACAGTTAGCATCGTCAATCTGGGAAAAATGCGTTAACGGACCCTGGTACTCAGAGATCATTTATCGCTACTGTAGATCGGTACTCCGATAAACGCGTATCTTTTGAACTGGCGTAGTGTAATTAATGTAGTTGTACGATTGAGTTATCCCTTTTCCTCCCCTAAGCGAAGCAGAACCTACCCCTATTCCTATTTTCCAACAACAACAACGAACGTGAGAAGGTAGAAAAGGTGCTAGAGTTATATGGCAAATCTGAACTCATACGCGGAAAAATTAACGGATGCTATCGATGCTGTGTAAAAGGTTAACCAGCCCCGCGTTAGGGTATCCGAAACCGATTAGACTTCGCGATTTCAAAGCTGGCCGCCAAGAAATTGTAAGAGACTGCCAGTAGCGTGTATTTTTAATTAATATCTTGTGGGATTAAAGAAGGCTGCCGAAGCTGGCTTGTGCCATGACCAGGCAACATTTAGCCAACATATTGCCAACAAAGTAAGACCGGTGAGCCATGTAATTCGGTCGACAGGCGTGACGGTAACAAGTGAAAACTGCTATAAGAGCGATCGATCAAAAAATCGGCGTGGCACGCAATCGCGAGCCGTCCACGTCTCTCTCGATCCCGTATCACGCGAGCTGACACGAAAGTGGCGCTGGTATGTGGATCGGTGCTCTGGTCCTTACGAAACCCCTGGGGTGAACGTCCAGACGGTCGCAGATAAACAGTCAGCGCGACAGGTGGAGTAGGCAATCTACAGGTCGTAATGATCATTTCACTTGTATACATATACATAAATTCCTGTTCGCCGGGTAACTAGAGTTACGTGCACCGGGGACTGACGCCGGGAAACGTCAACGTGGCCGAGCGTGAACCCGTTTTCGATCGATCGATACATTAGCCTGGGCGAAGGGTGGGTTAAAAGCGACCCGCGCCATGTCGACGCGAACGAGAATGTTTCAAGAACCCAACAGAAATGAATTTAATTTGGAGGGTACGTTTTCGGGGAAATTGACCTACCTGAGAGTGACAGCGTTGTTGCCGTAAAGCTCCAAGTTCAAGTTGTAGAATCGCTCGCTCTTGCTGCAATCGACCTCGTCGACTCTTTCGCAGACCCGGGTTTCCTGATCGAAGACGGTCCCGTTCAGACAGAGGAACTTTATGTCCATAATCTCGTCTGAAACCAAGTCTCGTGGTGAAGGACGGGCTCATTATTCGGGGATGCTCTTCAGGGTCATCGTTCACGAAACGTCTATACACTTCGCTACTACATTTGTTAATTTACAAAAATCTCCCACGCGACAGTCAAACTATCTTCGCCAGCATAAAGGAAGGAAAATATGAATATCGGATAGTAAATGACAATTCAAAAAATTCTTTTTAACTTTTTGTACCACCACTTCATTTATACCTGCGTTTATGCATAGCACTTCAAGTCGTACCACAACTGCCGCCAGATGTCTCCTCATTAGCCACTAATTAATTAATTCCAGTCCACTTTGCAAAATTAAAAAATGTTCAACACACTACTACAAGTTCATACATCCGACTCGTTACGGATACGAGTAAATAACCTTCGCTCGTAATAAAAAATTGAAATGTCACAGTCACTTAGCGACTTCGATTTGTATTAATGATCCCGTGGTTCATTGAAAAGATTTTTTGCGAAAACATCTACGAGCGCGAAACGTTCGATTGTGGTCGATAAAAGATCCGGACAGACCAGGCTCCCGGCGGCGGTGATCTATCTATCGATCGGATCTCGTTCGTGTCGTGACAATTAGAATCGATAATTAAGCGCGCGCCGGGCGTCGCGTCTCGACAAATCGGTAGATCGACCCGTTCGAATGATCGAATGATCGAGAGGTCCGCCCGGGGGCCCGGCTAGCGCCGATCCAAGTTTTGTAATCGATCGAGAGATCACTCCGCTCCGAGAATGTCACGGTCGTCGAGGAACGTTTACTGACCTAAGCCGAGAGTGTCTGGCTGAGGCCCGTCACGAGAAACCGATCCTGACTTTGGTGACTTTTCAGTCGAACCCGACGTCAATTTATGGTTCTGCCAGCTTGGCCAATTGGGAAACAATTTTTTTTCCTCGTTTCTACACCGTGCTCACTTGCTCAATACACCCGTGCCACCGGTGGCTGGGTCGTTGGAGACTCGAGGCACCAACAAACGCGCTCGAAGGTTTCAATATTTTCATTTCTATCGGAAATACGAGTAGACGAATCTACCGAAATCGATATTATTTGGTTCGGGACGATGTTTCGACATCGCTGTTGATTTTTTTTTCTCTCAAGGTCATTTGTAGGACCTTCAAGGTCATCCATATTTTTTTTTTTTAAAGAATTCATTACTTCGATCCAATTTTTATAGATTTTTAAAATTTCGGTAGTTGCTTACTGGCCCGGCACGAGAAGTTTTCTGATTAGTTGCTTCAACTGTCAAAGTCGCTTCGACTGTAGTCACGAGCACTGAATTACCTTTCTGACCAATGGTGCAAACGTGAAACATCTGACATCCAGCTTCAACGTCAGCGTAGTATCCACCGATCACCTTCCCCTGACACGAGAAGTTCGTCTCCGGCAGGTTGTCGAAGTCCAAATACTTGTCGGGCAATGAAAAATTGCACATTAAACGTACGGTCGCATTAATGTATAATATAATTTTTAAAATGAAAAATTTGAGCAGATAGTTGCAGTTACGCGATGAAAGTAATCACGATCGGATATTTTGTAATACTCACGCCAGGTTCCCCCGCGCTGCATAACACGGAACCATGCTGGAGGTTGAGGATGGACAAGAAAACTGCAACAGAAGACAAACCATTGTCACAATCATGGAACACTCTGGACAGTGAAAGCGTCATGGAGGAGAAAATCATTTTCACGTCATGGGGGAAACCGTAAGAAAAGGCTGCGTGTTCGCCACGGGGGTAATTTGCTTGTCTAATTTATGCGTTTGCGCAACGTTTGCACCCAGGGAACCCTGTTACACCAGTTACTGTTATAATTACAGGCAACTATCGACACGCACCGAGCTACTCCACCAGAAAACACCTAAACGAAACATTCCTGCCGGTCTTATCTCGATCGAAAGTTCAAGAATTATCAAATAACTACCATACTTTGCCGTACTGCTTAATAATTAAATAATCTTTCAGGAACATAATTATTATATTTTGTTGTTAGATTTCTCTGACAGCATTTTTCAAACATCGTAGTTTTAAACGCCGCGTTCGTTTCAGTTGACGGTCAGTGAAATGATTATTAATAAAATAGAATGTCACACGGTACAGAAACGATTGGCGATCGAGTGGTCAGTTGTGGACCGAGGCCATCAGGTGCGAATACGAGCTGTCCAATCAGATTCAATCGGATCCTGTCGATCTCGCGAATCTAATATTTGCGATCGAGGTCTCTCGCTTCGATTTCCATAATTACCAGTCTATCGACCGTTCGAGGCTTCGATCCCGGAATCGACATCGTTCAATCCGAATCCCATAATTTTTCTACGTCCACCAGAACAATCAAGCATTTTTATATATATCACCGGATTAATCCAAAGTATTCTTGCAATATTTTCTACATAAAAATTGTACTCGACAGATGTACAGCTTTTCAACGATCGAGAAAATTTTCAGTCGAAATCTTATGGTGGAAGAAATTCACGGTCATCGGGCTGGCAGTTTCTAAAAGAAGAAAAAGGCCCGCGGAGTTTCTAGGATCCCGGTCGTGGACGATTAAGCTCGCTATACCGAAAGAGTGATGTATAAAATTTCGATTTCTACGGTGGAATCCCGACATCTGGGATCCACGCTTTCCATTTCTCTCTCTCTCCTTTCCCTTTCTACCCACCTCCACACTATTATCGACACCCACTTTTGACACCATTTTTTTAACTGTTCGTCGTTCGCTGTCAAAGTGTGCCGCTGCCTCAATTTACACTAAACCTCGGTGTTACGAAAAATTGTGCAACGATTCCTCTAGTCAAAAAGCACAAATCACGAATCGTGGTTCACCCTGTATAAAAATACCTATTATTTAACTGTGCAATGCAACTTGCAGAATTTTTCAAAAAATGTCTAGGCCCCTAAGAAAGTCAGAGTAATCTGAAAAATATTCTGTGGCTCGCAAAAATGAGTATTTTCATTCGAAAAAATTCTGCCGCAATTCTGACGCAAGGGGGGCGATTAGGGGCACGCAGTTAGGTGCAGCGCCATCTGCGACGCGTCCCCGAGCGCCTGCATGCTGCAACCGTTGCACCGCGCGTTTCCCATTCCCATTTTTCCGCGCATCCTCACGCAGTGGCGCTATACCGGCAGTGATATAATCCCTTCAACGCGTAATACCTGTGTGAATCCCGTGACATTTAGGTCTGCGAAACGATCCGCCGACCCGGTGCTCGTCTTCGCGAGAAGACAAGTCCTGACAGTCCCCGATAAATCTATCATCCGCGATCATGTAAATAGACGTCGCGGAACTGATTCACACCGATACGAATCCGTTCGATCTATGATCGAGCTGTGGATCCCCCTGGTGCACAGCCCACTCAGGGAGAGATCGTTAAAAAGCCATAATCCTGAATTAAGACCGTAGCGAGATCCTAGAACGCGCAGTCTACCTAAATCCTAGTGTATGGCAAATAAAAATGTCTAACGACGGTGCATAAAACCGGTGCATCGAATGGCTGCATAAAATCCGGATCGTTTAACGAGCACGACTTTATGGAGGGCTCAAATGCCATCCGGATATATGTATTGCAAATTCAAGTGCCATTACTGGACGATTGTTTACATTTGCCGTGAGGCGTTAAAAAATTTCTTCCAGCAGTGTATTTAAGCAGTATATTTAATAAAACATATTACGTGTGTGTGTGTGCAACACCGACGATGTTCGATCAACGACTGACAAATTTTCCAAAGAAAACGCTCCCTCGTGCGCACTGATTTCTTTATCTCGTTTCTCACCATGCATATTCATATACACACGTACACATATTTCTTTACAGTCAGCAGACGTTTTAAAAAGATTTTGTCATCGGTGTAAAAATTAGTTGGACATTTTAGCGACCAGGTTTCTCTCGGGAGTTTCAGCGCTCGTTTAGAACCTGCTCGAGAGGTAAAAACAAAATGGGTTCCAGACTCGATAATTGGATCAGAGTGGAGTATAATTAACCCAATTGCTGAGATCGTAATTCCGCAAATAATTACGACGATAAATAATGTCCGATATCAATTAGAGGACGGGAGAAGCGTTTCTGGGTTTCGTCCGGGAATAATTATACTGGAACTAAGGAGGGAAAAACTGCAGCTTCGATGGCCGCATCTGGGCCTCATCTGGGCTCCGAGATGAGCCAGAATTGTGCAACCGGGATGTAGCAACGTCTCAGCGACGCTACCGTAACGATAATATCGCGGTAATGGTCGTAACTGTTGCGATAATCGAGCCACGGGATTTCTTCTCGTTTCTCCTCCGGTCCTCTTCAAATATTTCCTTAGCGGCCGGTGTTTGCGCTATCTAATTGCAAGTGTCAAAATCAATCGGCGGGAAACACGAGACGGCAAGTGCATCGCGCTATTATCTTCTCACACTTCTTCTCGTTCTTCGACAAGGAAAAATACAATTGCCTCGCATCCAATCAATCGGTATCGTGTGATCGTACAATTTTTCACACCGCTCGTATTATTTTTCAGAATTCTTATTTTTTCATGTACGATCTCTCGCACTTGGGGCCATTAATTGATATATAATTTATGCGTAACGTTTTATTGTACAGTCGAGTAATTCTTTGGAATGTTCGTTTTTGCGTTTTTCCTAGCGAATTCCAAGAAGAAATCACTAATTATTGATTCTGATTGCGGTAGACCTTTGGCTGGCCGGTTTTACGTTGGCCCCTATAGTTTACGGCACCGTTTCTCAAGATTTAATTGTCCCATTGTTGATCCCGGTTAAGATCCGCGAGGTGTGCTGCCGCTGCTAATTGTTCTGTTCGTTTGATAATTTGCAACGTGGGAAGTCCGATTGTTGCCGGGGGTCACCGAATCTTTTTGATATTATCCAGCGATCACGGGCATAAATAAATTACCTGCGCACGTCCGAGACCGTTCCTCTCACGACTGAAATGGGAATGACTATTGCCATTTGCGATTCCCCTACCTAACAAATTGGTACCTTGCAAATTATTTGCTCAATTCAATCGAATCACAAATACAAGAGACTGGTACCGAGATTCATACTATTGTTTATCCCTGTTTAACACTAGGTTTACGGGACCCGTCAAAATGACGGATTCCAATATTCTTAATTTGCAATTATTAAGATTGTAAAAATGCTTCCCTGAGGAATTATTTACCAAATTTATTTCTTTGGGTATATACTATTGGAACAATGGCCAAAAATTTGGACAGACACGTGCTCGTTCTGTCTATCAAATAATGCGAAATAGTTATTTCTAGAGCTCCGTAAACCTAGTGTTAACGAACACAAAATATTATATAGTAGTTTGACACGTTAATATTTTCGAGTCGCGTTCACCACGACAGCGTCTGGCGTTATTGCGCGGAGTCAGAATTCCTGGCGTCCTTATCATCATTCTAATTAGGTAATTGCAGCTGTCTAGGACGCCTCCGCACTGATTTTCAGATGTAATTACTTCCGGGTCTATGAAAGCCTCTTCGCGTTCGCTATACATAACTCTACTCGTCTCTTCTCCAGTCTCTGACAGGTTTAAAATTCGTGGATCGCACGAAACATATTTTCTCCAAACCTCGTTCAACGTCTCGAAGACAACTCGGTTGAGAATAATTATATTCGACGAGGTCTGATTAATTTTTCGAAAAATACGCGGATGCAAACGACAAACGATTTCGCAATGCCAGCTGACGATTAGAAGGGTGTAGTAACGGTGGATCGTGTCGCAACAGAAGGATTCTACCGAGCAGGATGTCATAAATTGTTGTGCCGCGGAAACCTGACCGAACAATTAATGCACGGCTGCATGTCGAACAAGACGGTAACGTGTAAGCAAAGCCACGGCAAATAAACGTTCATGTTTGGTAAATTGCAGGGCGTCACCTTGCTCCGCAACAATGCCAACATCTCACTGTGCAATCCCCGCTCTCAGAGAAAGTTAAGTGACTCTGGGGAATTCTAACACACCCAGCAGGCTCATCAAATAATCTGCTAAAAGATTTCGTTGCACAAATATCGTTAACGATCGGACTTTCTACGAGCGAATATAATAAAACCTGCGCGTTAACATAAATTATTCGCGAAGAAGTGGTACTTGTAATTAAAATAAGAGACAATCTTTAGATTGTTCAGTGGTCCTGGGTTACGATTCTGTGCTGTTGGAGTCACGTGGTGTCCCCCACTCCGCGTTAGGTAGTGGGGATGACCTTGTGCTTATAACGGGGCAGATGAAGCTAGTACAGTAAAGTCGGGTTTACTGTCCAACAGCCGTATTTTTGTGGACAGTAATCCTGGTGTTGCGATCGTATTTTTGTTACTTCAAAGGAGAGTCCGAACATAGAGAAGGAGAGAACGAGTGTCTCTTTCTTTCCCATACGCTGTCCTTCCTTGCGACCGAAACTTGAATCGTCGATTTAACCACTAAATACAATTGGAATTATATCGTGTTTGGTCTTGTATTAATCAGAAACATGCCAGAAATACGATAGTGAAATTTCATAAAAAAAAATAATGAAAATGAAGAAAGTTGAACATTTCGATTCATTCGGCACTGGACTTAGAACCCGGTGTTGACTCTGGACGGTAAACCCGACTTTACTGTACTAAGAGTGGAGGAGACAAGAACCACAGGCATGACTCGACGCAAATCTGAATAGGTTGTCTGAATAGGTTGTCTGAAAGATGAAAAGGTGTATCTGCCGATCGTGGCCATTGAATCGAATCGTACACGTGTTCGATTCGATCCTCGGCGAATGCCTCCGACAAAGGGGGGCGTCGAGCCATAGGTTAGGAGCCGCGGCGAACATAATCGACATTCAACGCACGAAAATCGTGTAGCCGGTGAGTAACGGCGGCCGATCCGAGCGGCAGATCGCGGCCGCGAGAGGTGTCCCATCAGCCGTGAATCTTTTCGGAGTGCTTTCTCGCGTGGAATTACACGAGCAGGCCCTCCTCCGCCGTGGATAATGGTGTTTCCATGTGTTGGCGACGATATTTCCTGCATCGATATATCGCCCACGCCGCGACGGCCGTGCATTATCGACGTAACCGCGGATATTCGGTGTAACGTGCGGCCGTAACGTGCGCGCCAAGAAGGTGAAAGGTGCTCTTCTTACGTGACTTTACAATACACCCGCATGCCCTTTCGACGCTAATCGAATCACCATGGCTAGCTTCCTCCTGCAACGTGGTCCTATAACTCGATAAAATATTTAATTGTGGCTTAATGGAATTTTTAGTAGCAATAACAATTTAATGTACTTGCGCAGGGGTTAATCCTTAGTACTAGAAACAATTTTCAGAGTTTTAGGAACGTCGCTTGACCTTCTAGAATTTTTTTGAATATTCATGATTTTGGTAAAACGAAGAAATCTCGCTTGGCCTCGAGCTCGGCTCGAAAAAATATTAAAACCGGGGAGAAATGGAATTGTTAACGACAATAACGGCTCAATGTACGTGTTCGGTGGTTAATTCCGAGTGTCAGCAAAAATTCGTAGATTTTCGAAAAAATTGTCAAGCCTGCTAGAATTATTTAAGGAGTTTGCTATTCCGCGAAACGAAGAGGAATTTCTGCACGGCGTCGAATTAAGCGTTTAAGAATCGCACGGCGAGTATTACGTGCGCCGTGATAGACGTGGAACGATGTTAAATAGGCGACCCGAGCATCTGCAATTTCTGGCATGCAAAAAGACGTTCGCGGCACGATCAGGAAAGGACAAGACACGCGCGCGGGAAGAAAAACAAGATCTGCTGAGAATGAAAGTGAAGGTGAGCAAAGAAACTGACGACCGAACGGACCGTTGCAAAATCACGTCGGCGGCGGCGGTAAAAGGACAAGAAGGTCGTAATTTGGCCGATACGTCATCGCTTTCTAACGATTATGCTATCGTGACGCGTCCGTTTCGCGTAAATGGAGCGGCGACTCCAAGCGAGACCCGCGTATAATTAGCGTGCCGATTAATATCTTAATGGTGCCGTTCATGTAATAATTGCTTCACCCAAAACTGAAAGTGTTGGACCTCTGGGACTCTGATCGTGACCTAACCTGAACTTTCCTGACCTGGACCCGGACCTAGCCTGAACCCACCCCTAACTTAAAATGGAGAGTAAAATCCCCAACACAAATTCTGCTAATTATTTCTATAGACTAATACGGAGATCGTTTTGATTCCTAATAGAATGTAGCTAAAATCCCCAACAAATTCTACTAATTATTTCTGTAGACTAGCATGGAGATTATTTTGATTCCTAAGGCTGCAATGGACCTTTCTCTCATTCGCCTCCCAACCAGGTTAGCAGAACCCATCCTCTGTCCATAATTGAAGGAGAGTCAAGATCGAGATGGAAGAGCCGTCATCAGAGCCCCTTAAATATTTATGAGTACGTTCACCATCCGAATTCTGATCCTTTGTAAACTTTCACCGGACCGGGCCAAGCTCCCGCATCTTTTTCCTTCGACGTTCCCGCGCAAACGCCGAGGAACATTGACGTATTAGAAACTCGTCGCGTCGGCATCGGGTCATCTTCGCGGACTGCATGAGGGAACTTTCTACCGGGATGCGAAGTCATCCTCGACTGGCGTCAAATATTTACCCAGCGATGCACTTCGATCCGGAACAATGGATTCGTTAAAGCGGAGTACAAAGCGACCTCTCTGCTGTCTGAACTCTTCCAGTCTCCCCAACGGTATTAAAATACTCGAATGTTTGCAAACCTGCTGAACAAATCGAGCTCGGTTTACACTTTACAGAAAAGTACTGCATTTCACTTGAAAATACTTCGTTTCCTTAAACGGCGCTGATTAGACTGTCGCCGTCGAAGAAGAAATATTCCTCGGCGATCGTCTGCCATAAATAGACTTCATTAGCATAATTCTGAGCAATCGGCAGTAGAAAGCAACATCTCTGTGAAATCAAAATTTTCCAAATTTTTCTGATTGAATTAATTTAAATCAATTTATTCAATCTGATTGAATTTATTGATGCGGAGCCGTATCATTTTTATTTGGACCGGAGCGGGACGCTGCAGGAGCGATCGGATCAGCGTGTTTCATCGGTGAAACAGCGAGGAGTGCATTCGCAGGTATTCGGTACGATCAATCGATCCGTGTACGTGTTCCGCACGGATACGTGAAAATCGCTCGGGCTGCCAGCAGAACGCCGGTTTCGTAACGCGTTTCATGCGATCGCCGCGAGTTAGCCGTGCTCGGTATTTTTGCGGACCGCGGCTTTCCTGTTCGATTTGCATATACGTTCAAAAGGGAAATAGTTGCCACGTGGACGGCCGGCCGCGACATTTTCATATTCGGCAGAGACCGCGGTCCACTCATGCGAATTCCACGCAAAACCCGAACCTTGGATTAACACAGTTGACCGGTAGCACTTAACGCTTCGATTGCCGGAGCTATGTCCATAAAAATTCCTATCACCTGCCACTGGATCAATTAAGAATTCTTTTACCCCGTTTTATGCCTTTCGTTTCGGACGTACTGCTCTTTATGTATTCCTTTACCGTACTCTTCTAGTACACGCACGATACACCATTCAATTAATAAATCATTTTTATAGTATTACAGTAAAGTCGGGTTTACAGACAAACAGCCGAATTTTTGGAGGACAGCAATCCTGGTGTTGCGATCGTATTTTTGTTACTTCAAAAGAGAGTCCGAACATAGAGAATGACATAATGAAATACAAAGGAGAAGCTGAACATAAAGAAGGACTGAATGAATTTCAAAGGAGAAGCCGAACGTAGAGAAGGACAGAATGAGTGTTTCTTTCTTTCCCATACGCTGTCCTTCCTACCGAAACTTGAATCGTTGATTTAATCGCTAAATACAATTGTAATTATATCGTGTTTGGTCTTATATTAATCAGAAAAATGCTAGACGTACGATGGTGAAATTTCATTAAAAAAAAATAATGAAAATTAAGAAAGTTGAACATTTCGATTCATTCGAGTCAATGTGTGGTGTTTACATCGATATACCCGAGCCGAGTGGAATGAGTAGGCACTGGACTTAGAACCCGGTGTTGACTCAGGACAGTAAACCCGACTTTACCGTACATATACATTTTTATGTAGTTTCTACTACAATTAGGCACTAGGGAAGTCAGACACTGGTCGTATCACGAAGTCTCGCAATTTGTTTAAAATTTGTATATACCGTTTCCACGGGCTGTCAGGTTTGTGAAGTGAGCCTAAGAGAGATCTAACGATTAGAATTCCCGGGAACGGCGTCCATAATTCGCGAGCGAGTGGCACGCTCGAGGGACATTTTCATCGATCATGAGACGAATGAAAAATGTTGAAAGACAGATCGAGTCCGGCCGTTCGGCGTTCGTTGCTCCGTGTCCATTCTTATCGACGGTCGGGGATCGGTTATCCAACAGCAAGCGGACCCGGTGGATTAATTATAGGAAATTATGCGAAAACCGGCGACGGTGGCAGGCGGTTTTCCTCGGCGCAGGAAAAACACTGTCGCCGGCAGGTCGATTCGGCTCGGTGCGCTCGGCATGCAAAAATGCGCCGGTTCGGTTGCGTGAAAGGCCTGGCCTGTGTCTCGAAGCCACGTGGGCGTTTTCGTCGGCTTTTATTTTCACTTAATGGCCGTCGGGGTCTTTAACTCAGTCGCACGTTCCCCGGTTGTTATACAGGCTGTACCACCGGCACAATTGTACGGTGAAAAGTGTGGCATTTCGTTCAAATTATTTCCTACGATAAACAAAATAATAGCTTGTTGTCGAACGCTTCGACAGCCGGTGTCACGTTCCCATAACTTCGCTGCAACCGTGGCTAACTACCATTGTCACGCGATAATGCAACTGCACCTAAAACATTTTTTCTCCCAATAATTTCATTTTCTGTTATTCAGTAATAAATATTTCTATTTTTTAAAAAGCACCAGTGGTGCAGCACGAATCTTTGCTTTCCCGTTTCACGCGCGAGCATATCGGTAAGATCCACCGCAGACATTATTGTGAATGACGCCTGCTTCCTTGACTCATTCATCTCGCAGCTCCTCAATGAAACTCCCTCGTGCTTCGTACACGCTTGCGTAGACACGTGTCCATGCACACTGCGAACGGCCACGACGCACAATTCACTTAAGCATTCAATATTCCCTAATTAAACCATATGTTGAGAAGATGAGTCACAATTTCGTCTTGACAAATCCTGTGTGCGGTCATGCCTAATAATATTCTAGCACACACACCTGCGTTTGTCATTCTATTTTCCGCGAAGCTGTTACTCAACATATTAAAATTCCTTGCGACGCTGTGTGCACGTCCAACAGGAAATACTCGGCGATACTAGGATTATTATACGATAATATACATGAAACTGGTTAAAACTGTAATTTATATTTTGATTGATGTCTCAATATCGGCGTCTGGTAAAAGTTATTCCAGAAGTTATTGGCACTCGACGGTGGCTGGACTTTCCACATCAAGCGACGTTTCATGATTAGTTCTAATTGTGATCCGGGGCGATCGACGTCGAACTGTAACTTGTTCGAAGCCAACCGGAAGTGAAATCCGATCGTTGTTAATATATAATCATCGAAATCCGATACTGTCGTCTACTTTTACGACGGTTCATCGTTCCGAGAGGCGTTCTCGTAGAGCGCCGCAGTGTGTCCGTCGGAGCAACAGAAAATGCGCCACGATCCGAGAATACTTCTCGTGTCTCGCGGATAATCGAGAACTTCCGTTTCCTGCGGCGGCCCTCGAATAGCAATGACTTCGTTCTCGCATCTTTCCAACTTTCTTGTGCATAATAAGCCCGGTACGCACCGCGCCGCGCCGCGCCGGCACGTAATCCAGAAATCCAGGGAAATGCCGCTACGAGAATTCCTTGGCTGAAACGGAACCGGAAGTAACGACCGGAACAGTTCCTCGGATGCGACAGGTGCTTATTAACCCTTTGCACTCGGAGCTATTTTAACTGGAAAATTAAACATTTCTTCCGATCTAGAATATTTCCATCCTGTATGACTTTTAAATTTGGTAGATATGAAATTGATGCAATACTTCTTACAATACTTAAATCTTTAGTAATTGATTTAGATACCGACAGATCTAATAATGTAAACAATATTTTAAATAATAGTACAGCAATTATTAATGCCGCCACAGAGGCGTCACTCGAGTGCTAAGGGTTAATTATGCCACTGCTGCATAATCTGTCTAGGAACTGAGTCAGTCCGCGTAATTTTTGTTACAAGCGAACTCATTCCGCTGAGAAATATACATTCAATTATTTCACAATTGTGATGGTGGGCGGGGCCTAGACCGGCGGTGGGCGTGGCCTGGACCTGTGGTGGGCGTGGACTTTACGTCCTTGCGGAATATTCAGGGTTTTGTATTCGCACAGCATCGAAATAACAAAAAGTTTTACTTAATTTAACTTTTTTCCACACTCGGGGCTACTCCTGTTATAGCGCAGGATATGGAGCAGTGGGCGTGACCTGACTGCAAGGTGGGGACAAGTCTGAACGTCCTTGAGCAGCCTCGCGTTTCCAGCACGACTATATCACTCTCTCGATCCGCCATTCAAGTCGCAATGCACACGCTTCGCACGCGAAATATTCCATTATTATGGATATTTCTGCACCGTCGTATTAATTAACCGGGGCTCGGTTTTATGCTAATTGAAGATCCACGCTCGATTTTCTTGTCGAAGACAATGCAAGCAAGGTGAAACTCGATGGCAGAACGGATGAAAGGTCGTCGTGCGAAGTTCAGAGCATTCGGGTGAAAGAGACCATTGTTCCCCTGGCCGGGCGGTTATTAATTAGAATTAATTAGGAAGACGAAACGAGCGACGCGGCGCGACGCGGCGCGGCGTCACGCTTCCGTTCGCGTATATACACGACGCGTTCCCAACGTCGCCGGTTTTAAACTGCCAGCTATGCAGCAGCTCCGGCAGCAACCGATACAACCCGGCCGATGCGGTGCGACTCGTAAAAGTGACCGTAAATAGACGACAAATTATGCGAAAGATGCGCCGCGACGGAAAATTGACCCAGATTCGAAGAAGGAAAGCCAATTCGCCACGGAGAGATCTGGTTTCGTCATGATTGCCGCAATTAAATCTACGGGGAGCTTTCGCGTTCCCCGTTTTACGTGCAATTACGCGCGCGTATACGGCGTGCGCGCTTTTTTACGTGTCTAAATGGCCGGCGTGTAATTTTATAAAAATACGGAAAAATAGTTTTCTAAATGCCGGGGCACGGGGAGCAGGAAAAACGCTCAAGATCGACCCGTGAGAAAATATTTTTCTTCAGCGGAGAAGGACGTCTCCTGAATACCAGGCCTGGGTCAGGCACTCTGCAAAGAAGCGTAACACGATTAGGTCTGGGTTAGGCCTATCAATCTGTACTTCTTCCCGTCTCCACTTTTCAATCGACAACCTATCAGATTTTTCTCCAGACGCCAATTTAAAATCGCGAGTTCCGCGAGCTGGAGTGAAATCAAGGCGACAAAAATCAGCTCTCCTCTCTTTTTAGAAACCATTTATGCAACTACGGTGAACCTACACGCTCGACCAGTCCGGGATAAGTCGCGCGCGTATCGATGGAAGAAATGGTAATTCGTAAAATCCGACAAATCGCGATCGGGCAATATGTTGTCTCGGTATCCTGAGGAACAGGATTTCGAGTAAATGTCCTTTCGCAACGACGAAAGCAAAAGGCTAAGCCGACGCAACGAGTTCCCCGCACGATAACAGAAACGCTCGCGCGAGAGAGCACGCCCCTATTTACAGCCCACTTAAGACGACATACGGAAAATAAACTACAAAATTATTATGCAATATTTTATGCGTAACGCGACGCCGAAGATGAGCCGAGAAATTTACGCCGGTGGTATTATATTGTATTTATTCCGAGAGGGTCTCACGGCGCGACGCGTCCAATATTTTGCGTTTTGCATACTTCACGGGGGTGGGAGAACTTTATTGACTTGTTTTATGGATTTCTCAGTGTCGCTTGAAAATAATGCTTCGTCATTTATTTGTGGAGCCGTGCGAGCCGTTGCGCGTTTATTGATTTCTCGTGGCGGGCAAGTTTATGACAATTTAGAAGACTGGAAGTAAATACATACGATAAATTTGAATGGAACTCTAGCTGCGGATTGTTTGAATAGACCGACGAAGGCGTTTATGAATTTATACAGTGTTTGCTGGGATTTGCAATGAACATGTTCGTATAGGTCAGCGTTTGATTCGGTCGAGTTAGCCTAACTTGGATTAGGATGTAAGATGCCAGACCTATGTTAGGTGTTGCAACAGTTCATTTTAATCGGCCAGGAAAAATTCTTTGCACTTGTATCTCGCTGCTGATATTTTTTCCAAGCGATTTCTCGGTGCAGATTATAGCGTTCCAATGAATCTGCTCGCGCTAACGGAACCAACAGCGTTCCGGCAAGTGGCACGATCTCGCCGGAATCATTTTCCCCGAGCAATTCCTTTCGTTTCTTTTTTCCGGCATTCCTCGCCACGGTCGGTTCACTTTATTAGCGCGCAGTGATAACAACTTCGCTTTCAACGGTTTCCATGCTCTCCACGGCGCGGCGCACGAACGCGCTCGCAAGAGTCTATAATTGTGCACGACCACTCGCGAGCCAGCCGGAAGCGGGCAGCATAAAGAAACGCCAAAAAATTAATTAATTTCCGCCGTGTATCTGCAGTATTAATTATACTTCGACAGAAGGGAGAATTGTCTCAAATATTTCACTTCACCGTCTCCATACATTTCACCTGTGCCACATTTGCCATCGACAGGAAGCCGAGTTTACCGTCGCTTTCGACTAGCTTGGACATTCACAATGTACCCTCACGTTTTGCCATTAGAATAATTTTTTTAATCAATTTAACAACGCAGATTTTGTTCGCGGTGAGAGTGGAGGACTGTTAGCTGACGGTGGATAAGGAGAATTGCGAGGGAAGGGAAGTTAGGCTCCCATAGCGATCGAGAAAGCGTCGATCGGGAGCAAACTGGCCCGATGAAAAATCGTTCCCAGCGGATGGGAAGTGCGTGAGGCGTTATTCCTGCCAATTATTCGGCAACGTGAGAGAGTGAAATTAAGATCGTGACTAGCACGCGTCTTACGTGACATCGGGAACGAGTAGAAACACGCTTCAAAAGGTCTAACCGCATCCTTGCGCCGCAGTTACGCGGTTACGTAAGGAGAAAAGTCAGACAGCCGAGCAATGGGAGGAGGACGGACATTAGTGGGAGGGAAAAACCAGCGATTTGAAAATATTTCTGGAGTGGTCGATGCTAAATATAACCCACAGAGTCCGTGGACCAAGATTCTTACTCTATCCCTCTGTTACTGCAGACTTATCGTGCAGGTCTGATCCTTCAAAGCGGATTATCTCGGTATTCGTTTAAAATTGAGGCTTGAAAGATAGTGGGCCATAAAGTGGACTTTAAAACGATGAGAATGTGTGGTCAGACTTCCTCCTACAATCGTCCTAACAATAAGAACCAAGTCCGCAACAAGGTAAAATTTTACCGAGAACTTAGGATACCAGCTTCGCTTTCCGGAAAGGTTTATCTCGACGCTCGGTTCGAAACGGAGCTTAGTAAAATAAAAGATTTGCCCATCCGGGAAAGGGTGTACAGTGCGGCGCGGTCAGAAAAGTTTCCCGTTTCACCGAGCGGCATTTCTGCTCGTAATATCGTTCCCTTCGTTTTAATTGAAACGCGGAAACGGTCCCGTATCTTTTCGATCGTTCCAAAATATTCTTCCGCATATTTCACGCTTCGAGGCGAGCCACGCAACCTCGTTCGCCAAGAACTTTCTTCGGTTCTGCGCTTGCGACAAGGCTGCGGGGCAACGGTGTTCCTTTCCATGCGAGGCGACGCGACAGGACGGGACGGGACGCGGCTCGGCGATGCACGCCCTCGCATCATAAACGCATTTACCGATGATTCATTTGCGACACTGTTCGCCAACCTGTTAGCCGATTTGCGATTCCGTACGCGTGAACTTGTCCGGCCACCTTGCCGCTACGTTCGCAATCCATGAATTCATGACCGTAGACGCGGCGTTCGACTCCTTGGACGTAACTTCTGGAATCAGGATAATAAAGTCTGGGTTAGGGTGTCTACCGAAAATGACGAGGCTTGGTCTGGTCCGGTTACACTGGTTATGTTTGGTCAGGTATGGTCATAATGGTTAGGGCTTATCATAATGATCGTACCTGGTCATAATGGTTCGGTCCGATCACAGTCCTGTAAACCCCGTCCAAAGTCATGAGATCCGTATCACGACATTTAAATCTAAATTAAGCCAATTAAACCGAGCCTGAAATAAATCGGTGTCAGATCTGTGTCAGGTGCGATTATTCCTGGGTTAGGGCCGCCACACCTGCAGCTGTACACTGTCCATAAAAATCGAGATGACTGATTTGATTGTCCGAAGCAACACCGCATAGGAAGCAAACGGCCACTGTATCTCGCTTCTAATTTCAAATCGATCATATTTAATGAACCATAAAGGAAATCAATATACGACACTGTATCGTATCAGCCAATCGATTATTGTGATCGGATCATTGTAATTCAACGTGAACAGGAACAAAAAAATCAAGCGATCGATATAAATTCTTGGATTCCGGTGTATCTGATCCGATTTTTTTTTCACTTTCTCCGAGTCGTTACGGCTTGATTGCATTACATGCAGCTGCAGAAAATCGAGCGAGTTCGCTCGCGGTGCATTATGCAGCCCGTGACTTTCGTCTATCTATCCGGTCGACGTCTGTGTTCTGGCTTAATTAGCCGGGCCCTCGTATTATGCATTTGAATCCATCGTTTCCGCGCAGTAGCAAACGGAGACAAGCGCGCGCCCGTACTCTTAATAAATTCGTACCGAAATCGGAGCTGTTCCGATGAAAATTTAATGGCGGCCGCGGAGGAGCAAAAATACCGAAGACAGACGAGCCTTGGGGCATTCAGAAACGAGCGAATAACGAATAATTTATTCGCTCGACTCGGATTTCATCCGAGCTAATATATTTTCCGTTAAAGCCCCGATACGTGCGGCGGATTTATTTTTCGTTCAACCGTAGTATGTAAAATAAAAAAAAAAATCTGTTTCGACCACCGCGGACATCGATAAAGAAACGATTCACGGAGGTTTACGAATGCAGACCCGGCTCGAACGAAGACATTTGTATTCATTACCGTGGCTGTACACGCTCGAATAGCCGTGTCTCTGGACCACCGGCAGCGATTACCGCGCGAAACGCGCTAAACCACCTTTGTACGACCGTCGTTCGCATATATTTATGTTTACGTAGGAGCTAAATGGAAGTTGCATCGGCTCCGGCTGACCAATGGAATGCAGCCCCGTGGGACATCCGTCCGTGAAACTTATGCATCGCGGTCGAAACACGTGGGATGACCAGCGCATCCACTTGTTTGGAATTTTATTGTAACCAGCGATGGTACAGAACCCCATTTTAGCATAATCCTCGAGTCCACGGGCCGCCGCACAGGCCCTTTTAAACATATCAATATGCATGCTCTTTTATTTGGATCCTACCATAAACTTGCCAGGGGGTTCTCAATTTTAGAATATACCGACGGTTTGTTATTTTCATTGGATAGCTGGAAAAGAGATGCAGGGTCCTCGGGGAACTACAGGCGCGATATCCCAGGGTGTTACATACAATCCACAGATCCTGGAGTCCAGCGTTTTTATTTAATACTTCCAAAACCGTCAACGCCATCGTTCAAGCAAATTGGCGGAAATGGGGTCCGCCAACGAGGACTAACGCGCACACCACGCGCAAAACGAGCTTAAGACCGCTGAATCACCGCTAGTATGAAAGTAACTGTCCAGATCCTGGAAATAAACCGCCTCGTCTGACCCGGCTTATAATATTCTGTAGATTTAATCGAGCCCGTCGCCGAGAGGCGAAACATCTGTATAATTGCGACATCTATTTATGCCTAACGTCTCCTTATTACACAATAAAATAAACGCGAGTGTAAGTTTGACAATACATCGTCTTAGCTGTGTACCAATCCGAATGAAACTTTTACATTTCAGTGTAATTGCTGAAACGTCTCACCGTGTTGATAATATTTTTATATTCTGAATGGGCTACCCCCCGAGTCTTTGTTAATAGCAGACTCGGCGGATTGCTTGATGAAATCCACGTGCCTGCAACCTGATAACGATTACACTCGCGATTCTCCTTCTGTCTTTGGAGTCCCCTCGCTCCTCCAGACGGCTTGATTCATTCGCGATGCTCGTATCGTGCTCGGCGTACGGTCCCCTGTGTTTACGTTCACGTAGGAAACACCTTGACTCGACACGAAAACCCAGTTAACACTACCATGGGCGTCTGCTGCGCAGCCACAATCATTTCAATCGTTTCTCCAGCCAAACACCTCGACACGATCAAACTTTAGCACATACGAACACGCGCAAACCTCTTAAAAAAATTCTTACAAAATTATATTCTTCGCTGCACACTAGTTTTGAATCCTCAGGTGGCGGTAAATTATTTTTTACCGGGCAAGCAAACTTCCCAACTAGTTCACCGTGACGTAAATACTATACGATATCGATTTTTAAAACGTCAGCTCCACATGTCACGCGCTAAGAAGCAGCATACTACTCGCCGCAGGCTTCATGCACTTCTTCTTCCGCGCATTGTTCCCCCGTTCCCTCTTTCGAGGACCTTGTATGCAACGAGCGAAGTTGAGTTAGGTCAACCCCCGATTCCCGAGTGCAAGTTCCTCTTCGGTGCATTGTTCCCGCGATGCACCATATTGCATCGCTTTATTCCGCGAGAAGGAGCATATGCGTGCGAAACGTGCGTCCACCGTAGTAGGGTTCAAACTTGCTCAAAATCTCATTTTCAATCTCGCTCGTCGACCCACCTAAACGGTATAACATTTCCATAATTCCATTCAATTACTCACCCTGCAACAAAAATCCATGCAGCGCGAGGTTCATGGCTACCAGGTGAGCAATTCCTTCAGCCTGCAACAGAGAATACACTAATTATACACACAATTACATTAACAATTTATATTCTTATATATTTATAAGATTTTTATATCAACAGTCTATCGAAATGACGTGACGATGATTTCGAATATACGAGGTTCCACAAATTGGGTCATTACGTCTGAACGAAAACTCTGATCGAGCTGAAATTTTTTACACAATTGCTTTATACTATAGTACAAATGCTATAAAAAATTCAAATTTTTCTACCGGTCCCTTTCGCTGCAGAGAAATCGTGAAGATCGTACTCTTCCCTAAAATGCAATCTTCCTTGGAGAAAGTATAATCGATCACGAGAAAATTAGAATTACATGCTAGTCAGGATTCGTACTACGAGTGTAAGGGCTGAAGATTCAGATTTCCCGCCAGACTCGTTCTGTACGAACGTGAAAATTAGTTCAGCCGACGAAGCCGTGCCAGCGGCTGTCGACAATGGTTCCCGCTTTTTCGTCTCCACGATCAATGATCGATGAAAACCGACCATGTGCAGGCGGTCCATGGCGGCGTACTCGAAACTACTCGCCGTCAGCCGAGGGCACAATGGCCGCGTTGCAGCGGAAATAATTCAGGTCGAGCGTGCACGTATGCCCGCGCGTAACGGTGCTCTCGGTGCGAGCACAAACCGGCGAACGCGTTTCACGGCCGGAATTATTTCTGGCACGACGGGCGACTTTTCCCGTTTTTGTCCGCGTCCTGGGGCCTTCCTCTGGCCCAATAATTTCAGCGATGCTCGCCCCAGCCGTCGCTTTCTTTCGCCAGGGGCCCACGATGCCCCACATTCAACAATTCGATGACACGTTGCCAAAAGTGAACTTGTAATTCCAAAAAATAAAAATGAGGGCCACAGGAAACAAATTGTCTCGCACAATTTGCTGTCCCGAGTGGTCACGAAAATTTTAAAATCCGATATTTTTAGTAGTACTTGTTGTGTACATTTAAGTACGTCCAATTTGAAGTGCAGCGAGATGCTTGATGCACCAGAAGGTGTGGTGCATCGTGTTCGTCGCGGACAGAGAATCTCTCATGGACTTCATTTTCTACGCCAATGGTAAAAATTATATAGAGCACATGAAATTAGGGGTAGTTTAAGTCATCAGTTCGATGATATCAAATTTGTTTATAAAATATCGCCCATTAAATTTTCTCGCCCTCAAACGATTACGGTGTACATAAGAATTTTTATTTCGGAAACTCTGGGTCTCATCGAATTGGACTTTTTTTTATCTGAAACTTGAAGGTTCAGGCTATACCTCCATATTTTTTCTGACAATGAAAAATTAACTTTATAATATGGCAGATTTTAACCAAAGTTTCACTTAGCGAGGTTGCGTCGGGGAGTTCGTTGCTCGCGTAAATGTTTTCACGCCAACTCCGAATGTTGACAACGTGACCGAGTGGTATAATTGTTCGCCAGGTGAGTAGTTTAATTGGTTATCGAACAGGTAGGGCGTCGTGACGAGTCGGTGGTGTGCTGCAACCTTGTTGCAGCAATTACAGCAATCGCATACGAAGGGAACAATGGGAGCTACGACAAGTAGGTACGTAAAATGGTTTCGTCGACGATGTCGTGGTATAGTGTTGTCGCACGCCATCAGCCACCCAGTGATACTCTTTCGCGTGGCACATCACGAAACCCGTGGACGTACCCCCTCTCCTCTCCTACGATCCGGGGAACCCCGAGGTGAATACGAAATCGGGGAACACGGCCGCCATTAACGTGCGTGCAATTTGTAATCAGCTCCTCCTCTTTTGCATTACTCCGAATACCTGTCCAGGCAAATTTCCAGAAAAATATCGTTTCCTTTTCAAGTGTTTCTTCAAAAAAATAGAAAATGCTCCAATTTTCCAAATGGTCCAGTGAATTTTATTTTTAATTGTAGCAGATTTCCTTTATCAGTTTCTTTTATCAAAAAAATATAAAATGATCTTTGACGGACGCAATCTGTCCGGTAAATTTTAATTTAACCGTAGCAGGGAATAAAGTACGGTTTGCTCCAGTTGCAAAGACCACGTTGGGCACGAAAGTGGGTGTATGGTTTTTGCGTGACCGGTTACCGGTTTGGCTTTGTGGCTTTGGGGCCTGGAGATTTAAGGCTCGAGCTGCATCAGGTGTTTGATTCGGAAAGAGGAGAAGGTCGTACGCACCGGCGCGGCGTGGCGTTTCTGTTTCCTTCTCGCTTTTGCATCGGCGACTGTGTTCCCCCTCGCCTTAAAGACGATTTTCACCTTACGTAAAACCGGCACATCGGCCGTGACTCGTTTCCATGGCGAACGACTTTCCCCGATTCCGTATCGCGAACGTTATACACTTTAGAAACGATCGACGCCATGTCTCTTGCAACGTTGTGCGATTTTTCACGATGTATCTGCACGAAAATGTTCCATCCTCTCTTTTGCATATAATATACAAGAAAAATATGTTTCATAACTTGCATGAATCTTTAATGACCAGGTCATAAAAATCAACAACACGACATAAATTTAAAAAAAAAGTCAATAAATAGCAGACCTAAGATTAAAGTTTGATATTCAAGGTTATTCCAAGGTCATTCCAAGGACACAACCTGACAGACCCAAAAATTACCGACCAAAAAACCAAAATCCAAAAATGTATTGTTTAAAATTAATATAAAAAATGATGTACACTCTTTTGCAGAAGAACAAAAATTAGGAGCATTGATTAGGGACGATCGTTGTGGTAGTTCGGTCCACCCGCAGGGTCGCGGCACAGAAGAAACAGTTTAAGGTGGTGTACGTTACCACAGCATGTCCACCTTTTTTTGCCACACGAAAAACAATAGGCTGCAAGGCCCCTAATTTCGCAACGACCGTTTCGCTAAACTGCCAACGAGATACGGCCGATTTGCTCGATTCTGCAGAGCCGATTTCCACGCGGCGAGTTCTAATTCCACGGCTCTCGAAGGAAAGTGAATTCCAAATCGAGCACGCTCGGCGCCGGGGAGGCTCGTTTAGCATACGTTCAACTTTTGGCATTCTTCGTTTTTTCGAAAGTGGAGGACTCAAGGACGTCTGCGTGTGTGGATGTCGTGGGGCAACGAGTTGACGACTATAAATTCGTTTAAGTCTTCGGGTACCTGCCGACGGTCGAGTTCATCGCATTCCATCGAGCCGTCATCAGCTTCCAAAAAAATCGCTTGTCAACAATGTTGCTGTTTGCCAACAAAAATATTTAAAAAATGACGATACAATTCTTTAACGAACGTATAAATTAATCCAACCTCGCTCGATTCTAATCCGACTCTATTCGTGTTCGAAAATTGCGGACTTTTTGTAGTTGCCAGTAATTTATCGACAACCAGGTATCGCTTGCTATCGTTTCTCAGCAGGTGTCAAGGTAATACAGGTAAGAATTGGTTGTTGGATGTTGAAGCCCGGCATCGAAGGAGACACGGCGCATCCCGGACTTTCTAAACCGATCCGATCGAACGATACGATCGCCGCGAGTTTATTCCCTTTCATGGCGAGTCACGATCTGGCGGCCTGGCTCGCTTCTTCGTTTCGAAGAAAACCATTTTCCCGGTCAACCCGCGGCCAGAACGTGTTACGTTACGTTGACTAACAATCGCGCTCGTCTGGAGAGAACGGCTCTCGTTTCCGGCTTTAGATCGATCGGCCGGATATTGCCTGCGGCCTCGCGTGTCGGTCCCCGGTCGCCGATGATCTAGATCTTCTAGATCTTCGTTGTGTTCGTCGTCTCGTTCTCAGTGTCTGATAGTTACGAGTAGTCGTCGAGTTCTTCCAGTTCCGCTTTCGATCGAAATTTTAAACAACGCTGTTCTCGCGTGCAGAGGCCGTTCCGTGCGATAGGAATCGTTAAGTGTGAAGTTACTTTGTGTACGATTTTTGCGGGGAGCATAAATCACGTCACCGGCTAAACAGTGTCATAAATTCATTACGCGAGGTTACGCTTTCAGCAGTGAAAGTCGACCCTAGAATAATGTACACTACCGTATCAGAATAGTCAATTGCGGTCCACTAGCTTTGGTACTGGAGGATAGACACTGGTGCTAAAGTCTACGTGCCAGAAGACCAAAATCTCAGCACTTTACAAAAATTTCTGGAGGTCCCGATCTAGGGATCCCAAATTCCTACGGTTCCAAAGACCTTTTTTTTTAAAGACGAGATACTATTTATTCAGAAATAAAATCTACCAAAATACCTTTATACAGAGGTTGTATCGAATACATAAAGAACAAAAAATAGTTAAGCTCCCAATTTTCCCATTGGCTTGGGTACTCTACTAAAATATAAAAATATATTATATTATATTATATCTAATCGCTAAACCCCCCCCCCCCCCCCCCCCCCCCCCCCCCCCCCCCGCACGGCCATTTCCAGTGCGAGAACGCTACCCGTCGCAAAATGTCCGAAAAAGACCGAAAAAAGGGTCCCAAAGAGCTAGAGTCGTAAATTCCCGAGGCTCCCAGAATCCCAAGGGTCCAGAGTTCTAGGGCTCCCAGAGTCCCAGGGGTTCGGAGTCTTGGAGCTGCCAGAGTCCTACGATCTCACAGTGCCAAAGCCACGTCCCATCGCCCCACAGAAGCATCATCGCGAAAGCCTATACCCGATATTTGTACCTACACGTCTGCCACCGTTTCGTAGCAAGAGGCATTTACATAGAGCCGATACAATACACAAACCGAGCGGATTTCTCACGAAAATCGACAGTCGTTCGTTCACGACCGTTGGATACATACAATTTCATCCACACGATCCATCCGGCTTTCTTGCGATCTTACATAACCGGTTAATTATCGGTTCAGCGATCAGCTCTTCACTGTGGCAATAATAAACGCGCTCTTACCTAATCGATGAGCATCACGATAAAAGCGATTCGTCAAAAAAAAAAGGAACGAGGCGAGAGTAATAGAAAAAACCAGGACAGCATGTACCAACAGAAAACAAAAAAAATAGAACAGCCCGAACTTTCTTTCTCGAACGAAGGAACACCTGTTTCGTCTAATAGTCAGTCTCGGACAGCGTTGGCCCGCTATCGATCGAGAAGATCTTCGGGGTGCCGCGCACGGAACGAAGGTAAACGGCGAGTCGTGATCCAGTCCCGGGATCCATAAATCACGGCGAAGCGCACCTCTCGATCCGCGATCGAGGCTACGGAGAACGGAGGATTCTAGATCGCTGGATGAATGGAGCACCGGATCGTTAAGTTCATCCCCGCGAAGATCCCGAGATCGAGATCTGAACCGGAGCATTCCTGCCGGGCCGTTTCATTAGGTTTTATTATTATTGTTGGGAATGTTGCTCTGGCGCTTGAATATTTAATAATTACACCGTATTTATCCCGGGCTTGAATCGCGAGAACCCGTTCAGTCCCAATGATCGTCGGACGAATGAACGAGATCGATCTACGGAGCACCGCGAAGCATCGTGGGAATTGGACGATTTAGACAAAGATTAATTGATCGTACAAAGCGATGCTACGTCGGCTTTCACTTTCCATAAAATCGTCTCGAATCGAAGCGTAACGCTGATCGAAGACGATCCGCGAAAGGGAACGTTAGATTCCCGTTGATACGAAGCTCTGGTATCTTCGAAACTGGCCCGCATGATTGCGTGTCGAATAAAACGAGAGTAAGTGGGTCTTGCGCATCCCGATGCCATTTGTGTCGCAAATATTTGCAATCGTTCCGCGACCGGCTAATCCCCCATTCGCTTCGCCGCCGTAAAGACCGGTCGATACGTAGAATGTGTCATGGCGAACAGATATCAAAAGAGTTTTCGTAGTTTTGTAACGTTGTAAATCATGATTGTATCAATGGTTCGGCGAACCTGTCAACAAATGGTCGAGCATTGTGCGATTCTCATTTCATTATGCTCGAGCTGGTACAGCTAATGCTACAAGCAAATGCCGTTTCGGTTATGTAAATTGCAACACACACAAAACAAATCTCTGGCGAGCCGACCGATCGCGCCTAAATGGCCGATTTGTTGATCGCTGCGCGATACCCCCTTATAGAGGGCCAGTGTCCCTCATTACACTTTCAAAATACACGAAACCAAGCATTCGGGTGACGTAGATTACGGGAAAAATTCCGGTGGAACTTTTTTATTCCTTGCTGTTCGCTCTTGGAACTTGCAGAGGCCTATACAAATTTTTATTGGCTCCAGTTGCGGGAACTGGAAGTTTGGGCTTGGAAATACTTGAGTCATAGACTACCACAGGACTCACTTTTTTTTGGGAATACTCGAGTCATGGAGTACCATCGCAAAAAGTGTGTGAAACGGAAAGTGGAAAGCTATCCATCATATTTGAAACACGTTTAAAAATCAAATCCGGTATTGCGCGAACGTTACGTAATCCGCGAGTTGTATTAATCTCCGTAAAATAACAATTTTCTGGTGGTGCCGTGATAAATGCGTTTATTTACAGTTTCAATCAGCCCGAGTACGGCCGTTTTTAAACAACATTTCCTCGGTCGATATTTTCGAACCGGTGCCAATTGGCTGAACACCGATCACCGCGCTCGATCCTTTAAGGTATTACATGGCAGTACAAATTTATTTGGCAACGTGATTCAAAACACCGTAATTTATTCTGTATGGTGGCCGCGTGAAAATCAAATGGGTGATAAATCTCGTTGCTCCGGTGTGTGCCTCCACCGCGAGGCACTTTCAAGGAATTCATTAGAATTCGTTAGAAGTGTCGCCACACGTTGCGACTACATTTGGGATGCATTTCGCTGTTTGTGAAACAAAGCGGTATTTTATTCTGCCATTAAACAATCCATACCCCTACGGAAAAATGAAAATTCTTCAAACATCCAATTAAGGAGGTATTCCGGTTCCGAAGTGTATAAACTCGTGAAATTTTCATTATCGTTTCTTTAAAAAAATAACGCATGTTCTTCAAGTAAGTACCAACGGATATATGTGTAAGATTACAATCCAAAAGGTTCACGAATTTGGTTAAAAATTTTGTTAAAAATCTATACGAAGGTCTCCGTTTCTAAATTGTCCGTGAATCCACTCGCTGGCGATTTTATCGTGTTTAGACGATCATCGAGAGTCCGAACTCTAAAAACACGTTTACACAGCCGTTACAGCAACGCCTTCACTTTCTCCTTTTCGAAAAACGTTCTCCGACGTTCCCGGGCTCGTAAAAGCGGCCGGGGCCCCATGAAACTCTGAACTTCCATTACACGAACCTGTAAATTTCACTTCACGGGCGCGACTGACACGTTCGATCGTTTTATTACGTTTGCAAACGGCGTTACAGAATAATGCACGCCCACGCGGCCCCTATCTAATCCGGCTCGTCCGCAGCGGACTTTATGGAATTAGACTTTTCGCTGCCAACCTCCATTAGCATCTTTATGATTTATCACCGTCAGAAACCGATGAACAGCGTGCAATTATCTGGACAAATTTCCACTAACAAATAAAGACCCACGTTCTAGACATTAAGAAAATATTGTTTAATATCGAAGTACGGTGCTTCGCTTTGCAACTTTCGTTTGTGTGTTACGCACTCTTCTCGGTATTCGTGTCAAGGAAAATCGATACGCCCCCGCGAGTAATCGATACTTGAGTGATTTCCGGGTTGCATACGGTAATCGTGTGACACTCGAGCGATTTTTCGCGAGTTACCTAATCCCCAAAACCACAGGGGCGAGGAAAATCGTCGAGATTTTCGTCGAAACGCATTAGCATACACCGAACCAGTTATGTTACCGCAATGCACCGGCTTCTTGTATCATTCGTCGCCCAGGAAATGCAGTTCGCGCGTGTTGCGCAATCTTTATGAAAACTGGAGTGCAGCGGAAACATATGGAAGCATTGCCCGGTTGCAAAATACTGCATCCCCGCTAATTAAACATTAGCGTGTCCGCGTACAGTTAGCGGTACGCTCTTTTTCTATATTTTGCTGGAACGTTCTCCTCGCGTGGCGTGTAACGAGGCTCCATGAACTTTGCGATGGCACTCATTCCCGGAATACTTCTGCGAACAGCATCCCATTCGATGTTAATAGATCCCAGCTGTTCGATCCGTCGAAGATAGCTGCCGTCAACGCTTGTTGCACCGGCGCACTCGATCCTTTCCGAGTACAGGAGAACTTCATTTTCCTTGTCGTCGATTTCGAAAGGTCTCTCGATTACTCTCGCTGATCGATTGATGCCGATCGGCCACCCCGATAAAAGAGACATTGATAGAACCGAGTCGCCTATTAAAAGCGAGACTTCTTTCTTCGCCCACTCCTCGCGGAATTAAGAGGTTACCACCTCGTATAAAACCATCCTCAGCGAACTAATAAATTGAACCTCAATTACGTCCGGTGACAAAAATTCATTTCACGACTCAGCAGAATTTCATCGTTGTCAATTCTTCCCTTAAAGTAAACGAGAAACTTTCGTCTAGTGTTTTCTCAAATCGTGGACTCCCAACTTCCTGCATTTTTTTGCAAAATTCTGATTTCTTCGGTCCTGGAGTTCTAAACTTCTTCAGTAAATTGTCTTAGTGTCTCTCTGATTGTTCGAGCGAGAACATAAAAGTGAGCTGACTTTAAATAGTCTATTTCGATGAACTTTCCACAAGTTCTTGGCAGGTGTAACATGAAATCTATGTTTCTTGCTCATCTTTTTCTCACTTCATCGTCACTCGTCAATCGATTGCTGCTTGACGATAATCGATACCGAGTTACATAAGACCGTTCTTATACCCTCGAAATGCTTTTGTGGGACTTTCCCGAATGCGACGTATTGCGGAAAGAGCGTTTGCCATGGGCTATGATTCATAACGTTTAGTCTTTTTAGTTGTGCTAAAACCACAGTCGGGAATTTCCTTCGATTAATAAAATTTATCTATCGGAATTATATAAATGCTGGGGTTCGGGGATCCTTTCACGATTATACGTGTGCATACCTGACGCGAGAAACATTCTTGCGGTTTCGCTTTCCTTTGCCGAAACGGATCACGTTTTATCAGAATTTGGTTCAAGTTCCAGTGTCTTTCTACATGAACACGAGAAGTAGAAGTAGACACTTTGCCCGCTGACCTGAAGCTAACATCATCTCAAATTACCGCAACATAGTTTACAAGGTTTAAATGAGGCTGTCGTCTTCAAGGACGGCTTGAATGAGATGTACCAGCTAGGTGGATGATCACCAGTTATGCAATTTACTGGAAATGCCTAAACTGCCTACAGGTAAGCTGGGACTATCAATAAACTTATCGATGGAAATCTGTTAGAGAACATGACATATGTAATTAATCAAATCTGCATTTCAGTGGGCCAAGACCTCTGCTGAAGAATTGGCCTGGAATTCTGGAGACATGGAGACCTACTTTCTAAGGCTGTTAGCGCAGGATCCTACAATCCGACGGACCTGGGGGCCTAAGGGTCACAATGTTTCAGAGATCCTAAAGTCCAAGGCTCCTGGAAGTCTAGGGACCTGAGGATCTAGGGATCTGGGGGCTTAGGGTTGTGGGGGCTTAGAGATCTGGGGGCGTAGGGTTCTGGGGGCTTAGGGACTGGAGGCTTAGGGATCTGGGGGCTTAGGGTTCTGAGGGCTTAGGGTTCTGGGGGCTTAGGGTTCTGGGGGCTTAGGGATCTGGAGGCTTAGGGATCTGGAGGCCTAGGGATCTCGGAGCCTAGAGACCTAGAGACCTGGGGGCCTAGCGACCCAGAGCATTAGGGATCCAAAGTGTAGGAGGCCTAGCCTAGAGTCCTAGAGTCCTAGGAGTTCCAAGTCCATGAAGTCCAAGAATTCCCATCGAATCCTAACGTGGCGGAATAGGTGTCACAATGGACCGTCCCCACGCAGAACAATTATCTCATACAGCCGTCACACAGTCGCAGAAAATTCTTCGATGGACCTGGGAGAACAAATGGTTGACATTTCACGGTGGGTTACATAAAAGCTGTTTCCGAATCGAAACAGAGAAACTTCGACTATCGCCGGTAGGATATATGCTGGCCGCCGCTGTGCGCCGCGGCGTGCCAATAAGACGAGAACCGCCAGCAGCGATAGTTGCCGGACAACTGGGTAACCAGTCAGCTTTCATTTTCGATAACTACCCGTTCAAATGTCTGCATTCTTTTTAAAGGTCGGTAATCGCGCGTAAGACCGTTAATCGTCAACGAAAAAAATGTCAAACTGGTTGATAAATCTTATCGGGGATTGCGGTGAGGAGGGAGGAAGGGGGTTCCGGTTATAATTAGGCTCCCTGCACTGGCTGGACTTATTTTTTTCGTTCAGTTACGTAAGAACGTTACGAGGGCAACGCTACCGAGTGAAAGACAATGATACTTGCTAATTTCCATTTCAATTTCTCGAAACGCCTTACACGATCACCTGGCTGCCCGTGCCCGGGTCAACGGAGACCCAGACGTTCGTTCCACCGATAACTTAAGAAAAAAAATTTCATTCGATTAAAATGTAAAGTAGACTCAGAGAATTTCTGCTTTCTAGTGTCTAGATCTAGCAGTTCATCGAGGCGGACTTATCACAGCGCGAGGATCAAGTCGAGCTGTTTCCGTGATTTTCCTATCGATTCCAGTTCCTAGATCGCGAGACCGACTTTTTCGTCAGGTGTTCCGGCGATCGCTAATAGGCAACGGGCAGAGCGTGAGGCGGAGGCGTGCAGAAACGCGAGAGAAACACACCGGTAAAAACGGTTTCCCCGCTCGGATTCGATTAATCTTGTTTACCGGAGCCCGGATCAGATCCACAACGATTTCCTGATAGCTCCTGATCGTTTTGCCGCTTTCGTTCGGAATGCCAGCCGCGAATTCAGCTCGCCGAGAATGTAAAACTTCGCTTCTCGATATTCTGATTAATCAAAAACGAACTTGTAGGAACTGGGGAAAGGTTTTTGATCGGTACCAGAGTGTTGGGCGATTTTGCGAGCAATAGCGAATCGGAAAGAAGAAATACCTTTTTCTTGTACGAGCCCCCGTTTCCGAGAAAATCGATCTGGAACACGTGTAAGACACGCGCGGCGTTTGAAGCGCGCGCCCCGTCGCGAACTACTCTGCAGCGTTCTTATTCGAAAAGGAGTTCTCTTAAAAAGACGATAACTGGTTTAATAATGAACTACACGATTTGAACTTTTCTGAGAAGTTAGAACAATTGGTATGCTACACAACGCGAACAAAGTCAACCGAACGGCATAGAAAACTGGTATGTAAGCAATGTCTAAAAATGGATTGGCTACGGTGAAACCCACTTTTAAAATTCTAGAATATTTATTGAGGAAGCGAAACCAGTTTGCAAACATCTGAAATATTTTCGAGCCAAGTATCAGGACCTAGAGTATTTTTTCACGGAGTGAAACTAGGCAGGTTTCACTTCGTCAAATTAATATTCGGAAAGTGGTGTCGCTATTCTCGTGTTCGTTCGATTATTTATTAATTCCAGAGACACTGTACGCCAATGTTTGGACCGGGCGGACGTTGTTGCCGAAACCAACGGTATCGATATAATTTCCTCGTTTCCATGAATCATTTGTGCTGTACCGGTAATTGGTGACTCGTCAGCGCTATCGAGAAATAGTTGCTCATTAATGGAAATCGTTTCCCCGGCGAGCCGTTCGATAATTCAATAAACGATTCACAGCGAAAACCGGTTCGACGAGTGTGGTCCCCGGGCCCTCTGGAGAAAGGGGCTCATTCACCGGGCCGGACAATAAATTATTGTATCGAATTTAACGCATAAATTGAAACAGCCGAACAATGGTATTTACGGTATCTCGACTATTACGTGTGGGCTTCATTGTGCTCCACGTGGCGCAAAAGAAAACACGCGGCCGCGGCGACTATGAATTGCACGAACCACTGATAAATGCTCGGTCCCCGGAAGTCTGCGCGGTTCCGAGGATAGATAATATTTATGATCCTTCGCGCAATCATTTGCTCCATAAAACAGGACGTCCGCGGTATAAACCACTGCGAATTAATGGGGGTTAGTCGACTATGACAGCTGATCTGTAGGCAACTTCGCGATTTTTTAATCAAAATTCGACGAAAGCTACCGACAGAAAATTTGTGACTGTATATTCGCTCATCTTCGACGAGTGGCCACAAATTTTTTGGTGAAGAAATTGTCACATTTTTATTTATAACTGGACAACGGATTTGATGCATGTTAGACAAAAATGAAAATACCATTCTGCTCCACTTTGTTGTAATTCTGGTAGAAAATTTTGTACGAGTCTATTTCTAAAATGCTGTGCAGCAACTAATTCTAAAAAAAGATTGTTGGGGCAACCTACCGGGAAGAGATATTTGATACATAATTCAGAGCATGAAGGATCGAAGCGAACAAGGACTCGGCCGGCCGAAAAAACGTTTCAAGGCGAGTAGCGGGCCGGCAGAAAAATTGCAACAGCGTTTTCCACGTGCAGATTTGTGATCGAGACGTCTGGCATTTAAATAGACATTTCACGAAGCGGGCCGAGAAAAAAAAAACGATCGTCTGCCCGAGGATACGGGATCGTTCCTCGGCAATCGGTCGACTCGCTGATTTCTAATTGGTAGAAAGCAACGCGATGATGCCTCCTTTTTCCCGTTTCGCTCCGGCGAGCATCGGAACAGATTTTCCACCAAGGACAAATAGTTACAAGACCGAGCGCGATAATGCGACCGTTCAACTGGTGAAAACGGTGATCGCTTTCATTTACCGTCCGGCTAATTGGCTGCGCCTATTTGTAGAAATTAATAACACACCTGCGAACCCGGACGACCGTACCTCCCGACTCTATGAATCTTTTCAAAATGATTCACAGCGCTGGGGAATAATCGTAAATATTTTTTTTGAACAAGTGAGACGTGTTAAAGAAAATTGAGAATGATTTGTTTTGTGATTGTCTGTTTCGGATTGTTAAGGTTTGTGCGTTGGGTTTCAGGATCAATGCACAGGATGGCAGTGTTTGTAAATAGAGTTGCTTTCAGCTGGGATATTTATTGTCTCGATTAGATAACAATTGCAGTGTGAGATTCGCCAGATGCATTGCGCTCGATTTGCAATCGGTGTTGCGTTCCTCGCAGCGTAAATAAGAAAGCATTCTCGTGACGTTATCTAACTGCGAGAAATCTAAGAGTTCCGTTTCACTTCGTGGCGAGTCACCATAAATCAAAGCAATACTTGCGTATTATTGTCCCTATCACAACCACGTCAAAGAATGCGCCAGTAAATCAATGCAGAAAACGCGAGGAAAAGAGAAAGAGAAAGAGAGAGAGAGAGAGAGAGAGAGAGAGAGGGGGGGGGGACGCTGGACAGGCCAGTCATTTAATTGTAATTAAAATCGGATCCTTCATGCACGAGCATGTCACATAAATGTACCGGCTTGCTCGACGATAAATTCAATTTTAATGATTATAACTGCGGATCGAGCTGCGGCAATTAATACCATAACGGTACGACTTAACGAGTATTCCGATATCGCAAGTCTATCTAAATCGCATCATTTTTCAGAATGTTTAACAGCATCTAATTACATTCGTCTTTCCGCGAAAGTACAAGTTGCAATTAATTTCTGGACTCCGATGTACTCCACCTTTGCAGTCCCAGAAATTTGGAGAACAGTATTCGACTCACGGACTCCCGGAATTTGGGAATACCCGAGTCATGGACTCTTGGAATTTCGTAATAGCTAGGTCATTGAACCCCAGAATTTGGGAATACCGAAGTTACGGAACCGCCAGTTCAAGAATACCCTGTCATTAGCCATGATGAATGTAGTCATCCCTGCCGCCGGTGCTTGAAAATGATCAAGACGTATATGTTAGCCTGCAGACATCTTTGAATTGCAGCATTCTACGTACAGAGGCGCGCAGACCTCCACGAAACCCGCTATTAACCAGACACAGGTTTCCCTGTCCGAACGCGTTCAGAAATTGGCGCAACTCGGAGCAATCAATTACCCCGTGTTGCTCCAGAAATGATCTCCGACCAACGGAGCGACTGTGTTTGCATAAATCCCGGTCGAACGACGAAAAAACCAATGTGGTAAATTAACGCGGAACAGGCTCGATATCTTGTGCACGTTTCCCGGTTCTCCCCTCCCCGCACGCACATGCGTACCCGATCTCCAATCAAGTAGAAAAAGAATCATCGATAGGACACGGTACGTACAGTCGAAGTAAATTTATTGCTACGATTAAGAGTACGTGCGCGAGAATCGCCGCCTCTTTTTCGCGGGATCGCGATCTCCATATGTGAATCCGCGTGGCCGACACTTAGGCGAACCACCTGTTGCGCAAGGAATCGCTGATTGGCGGCGTGGAATCTTTATTTTTGTTTAGCGAGCTGCAACGGGCCCGCGATGTGGCATTAAGAAAGCGTGCCTCGACAGTGTCACTGATTGATGACTGTACGAAGACAATCTAACCTGGGGGGATCCGCTCGGTTCGCCTGTGGGATCTGCGAATGGATCGGGACCGGTGGATGACTTCAAAAAATTACGAAACCCCGAAATTCTCGTTACGATTGGTCCCGCGGGCCCATCCGTTCGGTACGGCACTTAAAAGTTTTTTGGAGACCATGGATTAAGTGCTTCAGAGTTTTGGGAATCCACGAGTTGACTATCGAGTGCTTTGGGAGTCGACGAATCGAGTGATGTACTCCAAATTTTTGGGAGATCATGGGTTAAGCAGGTGCCACGCAACAATTTTGAAAATCGAAGGAACCGGATAAGAAGCAGCTGAGGAATGGCGAATGAGCAGTTGGATGACGGAGCGAACGTTACCCGAGGAATCCTGGAAGCGTCGATGTCTGGTCGCCGGTTGATCGATCTTCGTTCGACGACCCCTGCGCGATCAGCGGAGCGGCTACAACAATGTCCAGAGGACGGCGGTAGGCTATCGGTCCCTAGACGCACGCAGGATCACGCGCATGTTAACGCACAGGGTTTCCTCACAGTCGGCACAACTCATTCTATCCGGACACGTGAGTCTCGCGCGAGCATCCTCGGGCCGAGCGTCGCGTCGCGTCGGGATCCGACACCACCGAAACACAAAACCCCGATTTATCCTTGCCCCGCGTCGTGGACCGTCTCGACGATTCCCGATCGTGTTATCCACCCGAGATATCCGTCGCCGGTAAACACTTTCTCCCTCCTCCCTTTCCCTTTCTCTCTTCGGGCGGCCTCCCTCCCCCGCTGGCTGCTCGCAGGCACGAAAATAACCGTGATTGCACAGAGAACACGTCGACGATTTCTTCGAGTCACGAATTCCTAGGCCGAGCGTAGAAACCGGCACGTGCCGCGACGATCGGACGACCGGCTCGAACCTAACCGGCTCTAACTGTGTTCACGAGCCTCGCTGATGGATCCTCTTCCCTGTGGACCTTCCTTCGAACCCTGTAGATGATCTAGAGGTCCCTCAAAAGTCGCCAGAAAAATCAAAGAAAAATCCGCTCGACGATATAACTCGCTTCTAGGGAGGAGACCGTCGGTGAACCCTAAAATCGGTTTGCACTTGGCGAACACTTCCGATAATAAAAGGAGAAGATCGAGATCGGAAAACGAGACCCTCGTCTCCGGAGGGGAAACCACGAGATCACCGTCCGCCAGGATTCACGTCCGGATTCGTCAACCTCGCTCCGTGGAAGCGATCGTCAGACTAAAGTCATCGTTCCACTGGAAACCGAGTACGTGCATGGGTTTCTTATCCCTCCTGTTAGCTCGAAATCCGTTCCTTCTCTCTCCTTCTCGCGAGCGCTGTGCCTCCCTGTCGCCTGGAACTCTTACTACCTCTCTCTCTCTCTCTCTCTCTCTCTCTCTCTCTCTCTCTCTCTCTCTCTTTTTCTCTCTCTCGCTCCGGTGGACACACTCTCTCCTTCTCCCTCTTGCCGATTCTGTCATCGACGACCTATGGTAGGGGCACCAATTCCAAGGATACCGGGCGCCGATTGGACAAAAAATGTTGTGGACACTTTGGAAATTTATTGTTATCTTCAGTCAGTCACCGGATCGGTCACGTTGCTGTTGGAACAGTGGAAAATGGCTGCAGAGGAGGCTTTCTCAATTTTCGGGTACCACAGAGTCTGGCGAGGATAGGCTTCGGGAATTTATTTTACGGAAACCGATCGCGATATCTTTACGAAACTTTACATACTTGTGTACACACGTTTGAACCACATTCGTGAACTTTTTCACGTCGCTGCGACCAAGATTGCGATGGTCGTACACTAAAGAGTCGGTTAATGTAATTGTAAATTGTACACGGTTTACAATTTTTCTCCGTGTTCCGTGGTACCGGATTATTTTATCAGCGCGCAAGGAACGGAATATCTCGCTCGGTTAGGGGATGAAAGAGAGAGTGGCTCGAACGGCCGTGCTCGGAGCGATTTTATTTTCGCTGAATGTGATCTACGAGCGACTGGTTTCCAGGCAGGAGGGCGGAATTGACGGAAAGTCGATTGGTCTTTGCTCGCAGAGCTGAATTCGAACGGCGAAACAAGAGGTAACGAGTGAATTGTCGCGAAGGCCATCCAGCTCACTTTTCCCTCGCACTTTTCTCAGCTGATTCCTGGCCTCTTGTTGCGGCACTCTCTTTCTCTCCACCTTCCTGTCTGTTCTATTTTCGTTTCGCTCTCGTGTCCAGTCTCGAAGGAAAAGTATGAATTCCACCGCGTTATCTCAATGCCGTCTAATCAATTCTTTACCATTTTAACGCAACGATTCTATTGATCTATTGTTCTCGAATCAATCATCATGCTCGCCAACTACACTCGGAAATTCCTAAGATTCCTCTCGTGCAAAAATAGAATTGATTAGACGAGCTTAAAACAGTCGCAGACACGACGGAAAGTCAATCAAGCCGGTTCAATTGTTCAATCATTTATATGCGACGGTTTTATGAATCATTGCATAATGCAACGGTATTATTAAGCTGGCCTCGGCAACTTTGGGAAAGTATCGGTTATCGATTCTTTCACTGGCCTGCATTTCTTCTCTCCCTCTCTCTCCCTCTCCCTCTCTACAGTTGTACGTTTGAGGTAATTGTTGGCCAGTGAGGAAGGAACGTGTAATTTCGGCGATGTCTGTTATTGCTATCAAATGTTCCACTTGTGGGCATGTAGTTCGTTCTCCAAACATAGTTTATGGGAAAGTACATACGAGGCACGATAACCTCTGTATAATTATCTTGATAGTCGAACAAGGGAATATTTGTTCCTGGCTGTGTAAAATATTAACGCACTGTCTCAAATAATTCATCCATCCTGAAGCAGATTCAGGTCAGATTTGAATTTTCGGTCAGGTTTGGATCAGTTGTTGATAAGATACAGGGTTTGCATTGGTTTGGATCCTCGTTAGATTTAATATATTCTTCCCATGACTCTTAGCTGCCTCGTATATAATCTTACCTACAGTACGATTGAAGTATCGGCAGCAAATTAAGATTGTGTCACCGTACTGGGCTCGGATCGGTTGAACTACTGTTGTACATTGTAGCAAACGTTTTTTTAAGAGGAGCAGGTAGGAAGCAGTGGATTGCTGGGCCGTGTACAGCAACGATTTCACACGTTGTACATTCTCGATGGTTTCCTAAGCGTGTTGAACAGTCCCCGGTGCCCCAAGATGAATGACAATCCTGTCGCGCCACGGTTCGTCAGGTCGGCCGACCCGCAAAAGAGTATACACTAATAACTGGAGCAAAGCTTGTTGTGTAAGCCGGTGGGTGGCCGCCTTTCTCTGCCTTCGTTGGCCAGGTTTAATACGGTTCGTTGTATGCGAGAACACCGATTCCCGTGGCGACGGGGATCGGATTCTTTTTACGCGCGGCGACATTAGAGCCCCGGGATCGGCTTTTGTGTAATAATTAGAACGGCGTCGGCAGCCGCGAGATATTTTAATTATACCAGGCTGTCTTAATTGTGCCTAATTGCGGTGTCAGGATACAGGCCGAACCGAGTCCTCGACGAAAGTCGATATCGCACGAGAAATATTAGCACCGTGTAAACGCGAACCAGAATCAGCGTAACTATAAGTATTTATATCTTCATTTCCATTGCATATTTTTTCACGAAAAAAATTATCGCGTGCTCCATTAAACACAAATTTCAAAAATGTCCACTTCGTAGTTTCTTTTAAAAAAAGACGTACCTCTTCCGGGACACTGACCGGACGAGGAAAAATTAAAATCGCCGGTAGAATTGTTTATTACACTATATCCCCGGTATTTTTTTGTTCGTAAAATTAAATCATTCTTTTTTACTTTGAAGAATTGGTCCCCGGAGACGCTAATGATGTAAAAATTCCTGCGCGTAACGGGCCCGCTTTTCCCGTAAATTACAAAATTAGAAAATCGCCGGCGCCATTATCTCAACCGTAAAACGGGCGAAATTAATTCTTGGCCGTTTGGCGAGCGTAGGGTTAGAACTCCGAATGGCGCTGGCAATTACGATCGCTTTTCAATGCCTCGCCACAGTTGCAGTCAACAACGATAATAATGTTACGACAGACCGGTGTTAATGTTATGCAGGGACCGCGGGCTGGCCTCGTATTGTTGTGCCAATCGGTCCTGCTAGAGCATAGATCGACCCTCGGACAGTATCACCCTCGGAGAGCGTTGCCAGATGATAACACTTTCACTCGGTAACGTTCACGATCATTAATCAATCGTCAACGAGATCGGGACGTCGTCGGCTTGCCACTTCTAACGATTCAATCGCACCTTGATCTTTTCGAATTTTATTTTTTTTTATAACATTACTATACCAATCCTTTCGAAATTTCTTGACCACGTTACCATGACATTTAAGTAACCAACTGTAATGTTTCACTGAAGTTCTGCAAAATTATAAATGAGAATTTTGTAAAAATTTGTGATTTTTATTGCTACCACGAAGTGCCGTGTAACTTTGTTAATAGTAAGAATTTTTCGACGAAATTTTTCGAGAATGTAATCGAAGGATGGTACAATCCACCTGCAGGATGGCAGCTGATTGGCCTAATTAGGTTAATTACGCGAAGCGGTTGAACTTTCGCACAGTTTTGATCGAGCAAAAAGAATCTAAATGTCACCGACAGCTCTGCAATCATGTTATGACACCGATTTCTAGGCGACATTTTCTCGGGCAAGTTAATACGAGAGATTTAATTAAAAGGATGTCTTGATAGCCGAGAAATATAGCTTGTGGTGCAGACGGTTAATGCGAGAGATTCGGACATCTGTTGGACACACTATCTCCCTGTCGCCGAGCTCGAGGTATTACGTTACTGTTGCAGGAGAATGGTAACGAATGTTGCACGATCGACCGAAGTGCCATTTCTGGCTCGAAAATCAATTTCATCATTTTTATTGGCAAACATACAATAATCTGTAGCAGAAATACTCTGAAGTCCACTGAAAAAATAATTACACTTGTCCCTCGTTAAGAAATAAAGATCAAAATTAATTGGACAAGTGGTTGAAATGAGGGTTGAATTTTTTTAGTGTAGAGAGGCGTTTAGTTAAAAATGGAATTTTTAAGAATTGTAAGATGTAAGGTAGAGTGGCACGCTTGTGTGGCCCGTGATCGACGATCAATTTACCGGTCGGCCCGAAAGAAAAGCGTTGTAAATGTCCCTTGCTCTTTTCTAATCATATTAGCATATCTGGGTGAACCGCGGTCTCGGGAGTGATTGTACAGATACGCAGCACCAGAGGCCATTTCCTTTTATCGTTGTTGCGGACAGAGCGACAAATGCCGTGTAAGTGCCACGCGGATATGTGACTGTCGTAAGCTCTCCCACTCGTTCGCCGCCACGTACTTACTCGCCTCTGTTTCTCTGATCTCCAGCAGATCTCGTTCCTGTTTGGATCTACATGTCGATCCTCCGTTGTCGCTTCTCGATACCATACCGAATCAAAATTATTCGTATCGGCACGCATAAGTGTCACAGAACACCCCGACATGGTAGATATTTTATAAAAAATATTAATATCAGCAAGAAACATTCATTTTTTGCTGACCTTGCGCGACCTTCAAGGCCTGTATAAAGCACATGACTACCTTCGTCAAGACAATAAAATTTTTTTGCTGGCACCATGGTCACAGTGTACTTCAATAGTTGAAGTCCCTGGCAGAAATTTATTGCAAAAGTAACATTGTCTGCCCCCCACCCAGAGTTCGAGAAAAAAAGAGGTGAACTTATCGATTTCGCCGGACCGACTTAATTCTTCTGTGCCAATCGCGAACCAGAATTACGTCAGGAATCGCACTCGCGGTGCCATTTTCGGGCGCGATTTCGCCATTCGCCGATCCTTCGAGGATAACGGAGTCGGGTAGGGGAGCAACGGGTTGTAATCGCCCGGCGATACGTGTCGCCGGGACACGTTTCTTTTCAGCAGAAAGCCGAACTCTACACAAAGAATGAAGACCGTTCCGGAGTCCGACAAGAAAGTCTCCCCCCGTGACTTTTTGCCATCGGCCGATGGATATTATGTAACCTGTCCTTTCGATCCGCGCCGGGGAACCTTTATTTCCCTCCACCTCCCGACATCTGGCAAGCAGATCGTCCGCAACTCCTCTTTCCACCGGCACGGTTAATTGAAAGATCGCGTATCTATCTGTACGGCTAATGTGTTACGGCCGAGCATAATACCAGGGACATTTTCACCGATTAGATCCCCACTCCTGCAAACCGTTTGTTATAAACACTCGCAGAATAAACGTACGAATTATCAGGACCTGATTAGAATATATCTGGCTAGGTCTAAACGGTTAGAGCCTAATTAGTAGACAGCGGATTTGATGCATTTATGATAAAAATGAGTAGATGTAATTTGAAACGGTAAAACCATCAGGAGTTATTAAGGATATTAACAGAGAAAATAAATTTCTATTTCACTTCATTTCGTTGCAGTTCAGATGGAAAATGTTTATTTTGCATAAAGATCCGGTGTCTACTAATGATGTCCTGAATCGTGCAAACGAATAAGTCAAGGAAATTATCATTTCATGAGAAAAAAAATGGTAATGAAGTATTTTAACGACTAAAAAGTGTGCCTAGGCACACTACGAACGTGTTTTTGCGAGGCATGCCGAATCGATTTCAATTGATTAAGTTTGTCAGCCATACGTTCGATGAAAATGGAAATGTAAAGGGTCAATCAATTCTGCGATTCGCGGAAGGACCCCCTGAAGGCAGTGGTCAGCCTAATGCAATTAGAATCACTCGTACGGAATGCAGTTTAACGGAATCGTTGATCGGTGCGCAACGGCTTGGCATGGCGGCGCGAAAAGATCTCATATTGAGCGTCGATCTAGCCGCGGCAGGAAAAGCAAGAAACGTTGCGAAAGAAATCGGCACAATACCTAAATCGATGACGAAGTGACCGGCCTGCCGGCCACGGCCGGTCGAAAGAAACCGGCGGACTATGCGGGACATAAATCACCGTTAAAATGCAGGCAAACGCAGTGTTCGTAATTTTTCCGTCTCCCCTCGACCGCCGGTGTGTGACACCGTCGATCGCAAGGTTTTCTAGAGAAAGCAACATTTACATAAGGACTCCGAGAGACCGATACATATACCGTAGCCGGACTGGACAATTGAATTTTGAAATCGCGCGCTCTACCACACCCACGATTACCCCAGGGGGTGCTACCTTGAACCCCGGAGCCCGGCCATATGATTAACGATACGAAGGCGTTCTAATTGGCCTTCGTCTCGGAACGAACCGCGAAACGCTGCTCCGGAATGCGCCCCGCATTCCTTGCCGATATACATTTTCAAGGTGACCTTCGCATGATGAAATAATGAGATCAAAAACTGGACCGAACAATCACGAACAAAAAAAAATTATTTTACCGACTTTGCCTTCAGCGGAGTTAGCTAAGGTACCAAACCAGTGGCGAACACTCACGCTGTTCGTATCCATTTATAGATTATGTCAGCCAAATTCTATGTTCCTTGTTCCTTTCAAAAATCAGCCGGAACCACATATAGAATTTTGTCACTGTTGCGGCAACCACAGTTTTATTGGCCAGCTGAAATCGGTGTATGCTAATGCAAAATTCTTTGCTACCATTCGAGGAACATATTTATAATCGACGAGCGACCGTTCTCAGGACTTTTACTTCGGGCTTCGATCGCCATTCGGTAGCGCCGCAACAAAACGCTCTAGTTTCGATAAAAGGACATTGAGCAACCGATAATGACCGCGGCCCAGTTGGTACGCCGCTACCGAGGAACAATCGTATGCGTGCAATTTTCTGTTGTCTCGTTGAGCACCACGTGGACCCTTGGACATGAGCACTGGTCATGGGAAATAACGGATAGTGTAAATAAACATACAGACGAATTAGAAACCCTATCCTTTATTGTAGATGCGTAAAAAATAGTTTACTGTACAGTGCATTAATGTGGTCTAATCACTTAATAAACGGCCTGAATAAAGCGCTCTTCTATTTGCTTCGTTAACAGAATTTCTGTGACACTATTATCAATATCATGCATTTCATTTATGTAATAAGTCTTTTGCATTATTCTTTGTCCGCTAATTGTGCTTCCGCCTCCTTGTTCTTTATATCGACTATGACCTGTGAATCAAACAATTAATTTTTATTTTATCCAAGGTCTGTCTCTACGAGTCACTCACTTTTCCAGGTGATTTGCTCTTTTGTATGAACCCTATTGCCTCGTTTATATTGCACAGCCCGACAGTGAGGGCGCAGGTGGGTTTAATGAGACCCTCCTCGAAAAATTGTAAAACGTCATCGCCAGCTTGACTGATTAAACAAAGACGGTCAAAATAATACAATAATCCCTTGATTTATTAAAATAATGTGTGTACCGATATTCCTCGGGTTTCTTTTCCTTGTACTCTCTCAAATTGAACCCAGATACACTGAAACGATCCGAATAGTTCTCCGTCATGGTCGCAGTTGATCCAGCAATTATTACCCGGCCTTGGAGACAATCATTAATAAAAACGAAGTTGTTCTATACGTTAAAAATTGATTTATCGATTTATACCTTCGCGAGATAGGTGATGTACAACTACAGCAAAGTTGTCGTCTCGCAACAAGTCTTTCATTGTCGCGCCTTTTTTGTAGATACTGGTGAAGCTAAAAACACGATACACCTGTTGCCACTATTCATTACCTGATCAAAGCCTCGCGAGAGAATCATGATTTTTGAATTACCGATTCTCCGGAAACGCTTATCAACTTACCAGCTGATCACTTTTTTCAAGTGCTCCCCATCGGCATCGGCAAAGATTTCGTTAATGTCTTTCTCAGCTGCTACCTCCTCTAATTGTTTCATTACCTTGCCGTCCTTGAATTTCAAGGTCGCGAGAACTGAACCCTTGACTCTGGCTAGGCTTGCCCCTTCTTCGGTGGCACAGACACCGATCACCTGGATCAATGATTGTTCTAACACTCCTCTATCTCTTGTGTCTTTTGAGGGGATAGACTCAAATTTTTTCTCTTTACTTTTTACTCAGATTTTTCCGTTTACGAGGCGTAATTTGCATTATTCGGCAGCATATAGCTGTCGCAGCTTTATGCTTCCAAATAATGCAAATTACGCTGCTGAAAAATAGTAATAATATAAAAATAGGACTTCAGAGACGATTGCGGCCTAGATTGATCTTTTATCTAGCGCTTGTGTCTACTAAAAAACCCCATCTTTGCATTATTGAGAAATGAGAAGACGCGTCCCTTTAAATTTCATTAGAATTAGTGTATCTGGGTCAGTTATGCCTCTTGTTTGAGCTTAGGGTCTAACCTGAGCTTTGTAAACATTAGTAGCAAGGTCAACAGCAGCCAGGCCAATGCTGCTCATCCCCACATTGATGATAATGATATCATCCTCCTGGAGATTAACTTTGCTTTCTAATGCAAGCAACGCAGAGACATAGTCATCGATCAGACTGACTGCTTCGATGCTCTTAACATCGGCTGGTATCTTCCAAATATTCTGCAAGGGATGCTTGTATTTCATTGTATAAAAAAAGGGATGATCGGTTGAACAAAGTTGCTTACTTCAACGTTAGCTATGCATTGTTCACTGAGACCTCCGAAGCAGTCTTTGTTAAGTGCGATCACCTTGTCCCCTATCTTGTACCCATTTTTCTTTGCCTCCTCTCCAACCTGGACCAAACTGCCGACAAACTCCTGACCAAGTATCTTTGGCAAATTCGGTTGAAAGGTATACGAATTTTCGGCTAGCAAGACGTCCGATGCACTCAGAGCACAATACTGCACGTCTACGACAACCTGGCGTAAATCATTTTTTGATTTAGTGCTTAGGACCGGGGGAATGATTTTTTTATTTTCTTTTTCGGTCCATGAGGTTTTCCACGTGAACTAGTTCTATTTTGTGAACTTACTTCGTTTGGTTGCGATATTTTTGGAGGCTCAAAATTATCTACAACCAGAGGACCGCCGAAGTGTTTCAGCACTGCGGCAGAAATTGTTTCAGGAACTGGATCGCTCTTGCTATCTAGGTTAGGTTTGTTGTACCTCGTTGTTGTGCTGAATCTAATCAATCTCGTCCGTATTGGAAATTTTCTGAGATGATTTTTACAAAAGTTTGTTAAAATTCTCCTGCTCAGTGTGGCCGACATTTTTGAATTCTACACTTTTGTATTTCTCAAACGCTGGGGATACCATTACCGGCGTACTGCCCGAGACAAACTTGTCATACAGTGCTGCGGATGCGCGGCAAAATTTAAATGTCGATTCAGGTAAAATCGACATTTTTGTATATCGATAATTTGGATATTTGAAAAATATATTCGACTAAATATAATGTGAATAGAGTGAGTTCTCGACTTACGCGGATTCATAGATATGCGGATTTTTATAAGCGAATCAGAAAACCAATTCCGAACTGTGAAATTCGGTTTTTAAAGTTTAAAGTGCTTAAATAAAAAAGTAACCTTTCAGATTCGACTTACGCGGAAAGCTCTGGAACGAATCAACCGCGTAAGTCGAGGGCTTAATTAATGCGAAGCTCGTGCGAATACTTACCGATGACGAAATCTGTTGCATATCCGAAGCACGATGCATTTTCCATTAAAGAGGATGGACAATGTTTCGGTGAGAGTGCCATAGAGACCACAGACAGAAATTAACTATGAAATAAAATAGAATAACATAAACACCTTGAAAAGAGAACAAGAAAAGCTAGAATTACATTGAAACAATATTTAACAAAAATTGTATTTTTTAATTTCTTAATTCCTGACACGAAAAAAAATTTTTTAATCTTTTTGTAATCTAGAATCTAACGCACGTGTAAGGAAAAATTTCGCAACATGGTGCAACCGTCACGCGCAAAATATTTACAAGATTGTAACCAACAAGTGACACCAGCTTCGCAAACATGTGACTCGCTTAGGTGACAATTGAATTATGCTACCTGTTCTCCGTACCTTTTAAACAAAAGAAAATACAAGTGTTAAATCACTGTTTTCTTTGGGTTGAACGATTCATAAAATAAAAAAATAATAGCACTATGAACAATCAACACGGAAGGGGTGGAAAATTTCACGATCTATTTCAACCGGAAGCGATTCGGACACGAGGATGAAACATGCTTCCCCGACAAGGTTTAAAAGGCAACTGATTCGCTCGATTTTTGTTTCTACTGATAAAGTCGTGCCACCCCACCAAGCTGTTTTTTTTGCATGTTCCCCCCACCACCATGCTAGGTCATTTTTCATTTCTTGCTTTGTCAATGTATGTTTATTAATTAATTAAATAAATGCATACAATGTACAAACACTAATGAAATGTTTATGTTAATACTTGAGGGGTTGGTTGTATGAATGATAATAGCGTAATTAGTTGGAAGTTTATTTCAAATTAATTCTTCCTCGCAGAACTGTAACATTGGTCTGTTAACATTAGTTTATTATTATTGCATGTGTTATTTTACATAAACTGAAAAAGGAATACATTCGTAAAGTACAAAGCATCTGAATTATATACTCGTTATGTTAATATCATTTTGCAATTGATTCGCCCTTTTCTTCCTGCTATTTTAATGATCGGTACATGATTATATCTAATAACAGAGAAATATGTTAATAATTCGATACGCTTCTAAAGAATCGGTGAAAAAGATTAAGTACAATCCGTAATACACTCGTATAATACAACGAATGAGAGAATGATCGAGCAATCCGCCCTCGCATTGTTCGTCCTCATTTTTTTTTGTTTTGTTTGTTTATATATTTTTCTTTATTTCATAAATGATTAAAAAATACAAACGGTGAATAATCGTTAACGAAATCAATCGATCACACTGAACGAAGCGATGACGTCGAAGAATCCGGATGAAATCTATTCATTGACAATTATATCATTCCATGCGTGTCAAGCAGTATGGCCAGCCGTACCCATCAGCACTATCACGAAACAGTCATGGCGCCACGAAGGGAAATTGTTAATTAATTATTTAATCCCCTCTTAAAAACGAACGCGGATCGTAGAAACTAAATTTCATGACCAGATTAATGTTTAAAAGTATAAGACGGCGACGAGTATGACTAGTATGTTATTAGAATCATTCGTTAGAAAAGTATCAACCCTCGGACGGCGCGGCATGGGTCCATTTTGACCCAGAGCCACAAATAGCCTAATTCCAGAAATTCCAATTTTTTTAGCAGTTCAAATCGTCACTTATCATCAAATTAATGTGCATCGGATCAGCGTGGGTCTATTCTGACCGAGATCTCAATGAATTAAGTTCCAAAAATTATAAAACAATTTTGAATATAAGGATTCGAGTGGATTTAGCTCTAGCTGCTATAAAATTTTCAAAATCATCCACCTCACGAGGGTTATACTTGTTCGAAACTCCTTCTTGTTAGTTCCAATAAAACTAAACACTATTACGCTTAGAATACTTCGATCACACTTTACAGTGACGAAGCAACGGAAAAGCGTCTACGTCAACGAAATACCTTATCGGTTTTAGCTACATTTAACGTTTCGATTGTTTTCGAATTTTCTGTTTGGAAAATATACTGGGGGGGAATGAGAACTATACTGCAATTTCATGATTATCACGGTCTGATGAAAATTCTAGCTACGTTACATAGAATGAACAATACGAACACTTTTGTTCCCACTCTCAGTGACTTTACACTGTCCAATAGCAATTTTACACTTCGACAACCAGTGCAAATTCTAAAATCATTTTTCGACCCTGTCTCATTTTTTGAGAAATTTGATTTTGATATTCAACTGTTACAATTATCTCAGAAAAGATAAAAGTGAAAATTGGTTGGACAGTGGTTATCAAGAGAAAATGCTAGGTCCTAAGCATTTTTCGTTGGTAGCATAGCTGGGTTACAAGAACACATACGTCGACAAGAGTTCGTCTATGAAATTTTCTCGTTACAACATATCAAAACGGTATACTGTGTGCATTCACGTTCGATAATACTGTGAATGTTGTCTCGTGTTTATAATCCTACGCAGAATATCAGGATATTACTGCCCACTGTAGTGTCGACTCGTACACTTATGGTTGATCAGAAAGAAGCGCACGAGTCCTTGCGTTTGTCTTTCCGTGTGTTTTACGTGTCTCTCTTTCTTGGTTTAGTATACAAAAGTCTCGATTACAAACGTTAGTACAAAAGTCTTCGATCACAAACGTTAGTACAAAAGTTCGATTATGCGAAAAACTATTGTTACCTTTCCCGTCGCTTAGAATTCAAAAACGTTACGTTTAATTACGTTTAAATCTATGTGTCTGGAATGCTGCGTTAATATAATACTTCTAATTCAACGTCGATGTTGTTACATCAAAAAGTCATTTGTATCTCGTTCGAATGTATACTCTCTTTCTCTCTTTCTCTCTCTCTCTCTCTCTCTCTCTCTCTCTTTCTCTCGTACAGTCAGCGACAAAAATCATCATTATCATTATCATTGCTATTTTCCTTGGCTCTTTTCTGTTGTGCAACAAGATTCAGTTCTATCGGTAAACACAAAAAAAGGAAGATGTGGCGTGACGTGAACCAAAAGCAATTCGAAGATCGTTTCGTCGAACACATCGTATCTTTTTTTTTCTCTCTGTATTTTCGATGAAATTTTACAATAAATCAGATCGAACTCCAAGCTCGCAATCGATTAAATCATTCTCAACGAATTTTTTCGGCCTCACGGCGATGACTCTAATCCAATGATCCTCTACCCTACACCACTGCTATAGTTATCGAACACGCGATCCAAATTTTCGTGGAATACTTTCATTACCGATACACAATACTGGGCCAGTACAATTAAAAAAAAACAAATACTCACAACCAAGAAATAAATTAAATTTAACCTTCACTTTTACAATAACTATATCTTATACACTCTGGTACATTACACAACAAAAAATAGTATCGCTAAGATTAGAAGCAATAACAAAATGTGTAAAACACGAGTATGCCAATGCAAACTCACGGAAAATATTTCTGTTATTACTTTTATAGAATTTAATTTATATTACCATCGTTTTGCTACACAATGTACTAAAATGTACAAAGACCATTTTATTCTGACAATTAAACGTTTGGTAAAATTTTTTGTTTGCAATTGTGGGCGTTTACAACGTAAAAATTGTACTGTGCGAACAATTTCGTCCAGCATTGTATAATATTCACCCCGATAGCAACAAAATGGATCCTACGAGCGTCCCGCGGACGCCGTTAACGTTGAAACGTATCAGATCGATTTAATTAAACATTTCCCAAAACGACAACCAATTCGAATTTCATAACAAAACCCGCTCTCCCACTACCTGGCAGTTTTATGAACGTATCTGCAAGCCTTTACGTATACGAAAAAACTGCACCATTCACTAGAAAAATCTGCGAAGAATCGACCGAATACAAGAAAACCACAAAAGAAAGCTTCAACTCCAATCGTGTTCAATTCAATCAATTCCAACGTCGTTTTTTCTCATTTTTTTAAAATTACAATCTAGGTTAAACTTAAATTCTGTCTAGGGACTCGATCGCCTCGCCATTGGTGGCTATTTTACACTTTTTTTGTGGTTGATTGTACAGGGTCTGCAGGGGTACATGAAGCAGTTCCACGATTTGTATAAAATTAGGCTCTGCAACAGAAATACAGTTCACAATCCATTAGTCTCGTCACCTTTAAGATACAGACTCAAAGTCTGTAGGCACTCGAATCCTGAAATGATATCCTGGTTCCTCAACGTAGTCTCACACTGGGACTTCTCGAAAAATTCAATGCGTTAGAAGGGACCAATGCGTCTCTCAATGCGTTAGAAGGGACCCCAGGATGCCATAACAGGATTGCATCTGTTTCATTAGCTCCTAAATGCGTAGAGGGTGTTACTCACCATTCTCGGCGGTGATGTGTCCGTGTCTAATTAAAAAGTCGAGAGCAACTGGCACTGATGTCGTCTTGAAGTGCGAGGACAATATCCTTTCTAGGCATTCATTGACTGGAAGCAACTCGAAAGTCTCCACCTCACCGTCGTTGTTGCTGGGCACGAAATCGGGTGGCAGCTCAAGGTCGTAAACAAATTCAGTGTTTGGGAACAGACCCCTTTCGCTCTCAAAGAATAGTGATACACAGCCAGCACTCTTCAGCTTTGCGACAAGGTTATTGGGGATGCTGGCTTCTTCCCCGGCTTCTTTGATAGCGGTCTCGTTGATGCCATAACCTACACTTAATCCGCCGCTGACCATGTTGTCCCAATAGCCTGGCCAGGTCTGCTTGTTTGGGCTACGTTTTTGCAACCATATTGATAGACCCTTTACCGGGTCGTTGACGTACCCATTAATGTCCACGCCGTACTTACGGATCCCGAATAGACCTAGAAAGGTGACCTTATTTAATCTTAATCGTATCACGACTAGGTAAATAACTGTTATTGTTTATGGGGATATTAGTTACTGTATGTAAGTCGTGAATGGACATCCACTTAGGGTATCCTAGACCTAACCTCCAGATCTACTCTGGCGGTTAAATCAGTCTATTCCGGTCGATATTTAATTAAAAATTGTGTTAAGTAGGGTCTGGGTTAGTTCTAGGCTTATTCAAAGTGTGTATCAGAATCGTTGAGATTATATTGTAAACGAAACACGATTTATTGATTTAGACCTTAAAGTGAAGTGTGCTACTAACCTAGATTCTTTTTGTGAACCAATATCTGAGGGAAGCGTGAGTGTTAGTCTTTATAAAGGAATATGAGGATAAAAATGGATGAAGAAGGCGATTTGGGCTTACATGTAGCAGATCGGTCCATTTTGAACAGAGGAGGTGTGTTGAACTGTGCACGCACTTCGTAGCACTCCTCTCTCCAGCCCCGCAGGGTCACAAACTTTCCACCGGCCTGCCATTCCCTCAGAACCTCGTCGACACGGGCACTCCTCTCGGCGTAGTCCCGATATGCCGGATTCAGTTGCACATACTCCGGATGTACTTGGAATACCTTGAAAACAGACAACCATGAAGACCTATTCGAAGACCCTATAATTAAAGTTGCTGAGTTACCTGAGGGTAATTTAACAATTCCTTTATCACATCTGGACGCACAAGCCCCACTTGCTGTCCATCGACAACGAATGCCCTGCATTCACCTGTATGGAAACCTAAAACATCAAATGGACTATAGGAACCTAATCCCTGCGGTATGTATCCCAAGTTAGGAAAACATAACTATATACTTTTCCTTTTTTTTTCTCACACACACAGCGTATTCCGCGTCCATTGCACTAACATTGCAAAACATAAAAATAAATATAATACACAAAAAAGTAATCGGGGCTTCAATGCAAAAAAATTAACAAGATCTTTTTATTAACGGATCGAATAATACGGATTTACACGAGAAACGCGTATATTTGTAGAAAAAAAAAATATATATATATTTAATATATACATATATGTATATGTATACATAATATATATGTACAATTACTTCGAAAATATAATATTTTCCGTGTTAGTCTACATATCGCGTAAAATTTCGGTTATTCTGTACATTATACAAATATATTACACAAGATATATTTTCGGCATCTACTTTGACAAATATATGTATACAACCTCAGCCACTCAAAATATTTATTAAGGGAAAAAAGTGGGCGGTCGGACCTAGGACGGGGACGAAATGTTGCTGATAACGAATTTTTACGAATAAAATATCGTTTCTCGGGGGGGAATCGGGGGAACTGTGATTATTTCGTTAATAATACCAGAAAGAATACACAACAGACTCGAAATCAATATCTCAGTAGACAGGTCGCAAAGCAACCCGTGTTCTACGTTCTATTCATCCTAGTTTTGGATAGGCGGGAACAACGGCTAGTTAACGCGCGCTCGAGACAAACAGTTCCACTTACCAGACAGGTAAAAGCAGTTGAACTTGTTGGCGAGCTTTAGTACGCGTGACATCGGTTTCTTATCACTATCCGTCATGATGTTTCGCTGTCGTTAGCCAGCTGTGACAAAAAATGCTGGCATAGAGCACAAGAATACGACAGAGCTCGAGCTACAACAGCTTTCCGCGTAACGATCTGCCGCACAGCCCGAACTAAGCGTGCTCGACGATTGGTTATGTACTTTTTGATCATACTATTCGCGTTCCTAGCAGATAAGACGATAAGATAGTCGAGCCAGTTCTTTGTACCGTTGACAAGTTGTTAAATAATCGGTTGAATAAAAAATATCATTGAATACTCGAGATCATCTCGATGTCGACACGAAAAATTTCAGTGATGACAATGAAAATGATTTATTAAGTTACTGATAAGCAACACAGCAATTATAATATTTCAGCAATATTTATCAAGAAAAGACCAATACTAGTAAAAAACGAGGTTATATAAAGTGGAGTAATTGACGTCTCGGTCCTTAGGTTATCTTGACTTTAGTCCAGTTAGGAACTGTTAGGAACTACTTCCCCGATAGGTGGAGCTTAGCGTACAAGTCATTCATGCCATTTCAGGTTTGTTCAGGCTTTAGCAGGCTTTAGTGTAGATAGTAGCAGAGAATAATAGATACCTGATTGTTCAAATAGTTTTTGAAAAAATGAAGGTGAAAAAGTCGGTGAGAAAGGCTAAGAAGGTGGCAGAGTCTTCAGAATCAGAGTCCGAGTACAACAGTTCCGACGAAGAAGTACGTAAACCCAATATTTCGATGCACCAAGTCCCACCGTAAACATTAAGTCCACTCTAACCTCATTCGTTTCACGTGTACAGTTGCGCGAAGCCTTTGCCAGTGGTTTACTGAAGCCCGGACTGAACACAGTCACTGAGGAAACGAATAAACCGCACAAAAATTGCGTCGTAAGTACGATAAGATAAGAATCGAGTTGTTTTATCAAATCAGAGTCGGTAACGGTTGAAATCGTTTTTCAGAATCTTATGAAACAGAAACTGGACGCTCTCAAGTTGACTCTGCCATGGCTAGAAAGGTTGGACATGATAAACAGACTAGCACCGCTGGCTCCAGAGTTAGCGATGGAGATGCAACAGCAGGAGATAAGGCGTTCGAAGGAGCTCAAGGGGAACAAGAAGTTACCGCAATACGATCCTGCCGACGATCCTGTCTTGAATGACTTCAGGAGAGAGACGATGTTCCACAGACAGGCTCAGGACGCTGTATTGGACGGTATCGTAAGGCTGAAGAATCTTGGCGTGCCGACGACCAGGCCAGATGACTATTTTGCTGAAATGGCTAAGTCGGATACACACATGCAGAAGGTCAGGCAAGATCTGACGAGAAAACAGACTATAGCACAGAGATCGGAGAAGGTCAGGCAGATGAGACAGCAGAGGAAGGTGACTAAACAGATGCAAGTTGAAGCTACACTGAAGAAGCATGCGGAGAAGAGGAAAATGTTGGAGGAGGTGAAGAAGTATCGAAAGGGTGTGAGACAAGACCTCGATTTCCTGGATAATAAAAAGAAACCGCAACGTAAGGGGATGGACCCGAAGGCTCTAGCCAAGAAGAGAATGAAAGATTCGAAGTATGGTTTCGGTGGGAAAAAACGGGGTAATAAGCAAAACACGAGGACCAGCTCCGCGGACGTTTCGGAATACAAGAGGCCGTCGAAACCGGGTGATTCAAGGAACAGAGGGGGAAAAAGGAAGGATTTTAAGAGTAAAGGAGGGAAAATGAATCAGAGAGTAGGGAAAAGTCGTAGGGTTCAAATGAAGACGAAGAATAGACGATAATCATTTATATGTAATAAATATTTTCGATGTCATTACTCACTTTCACTGAAATATTTCCCGATTCCGTTTGCGTGACGTTACGAACAATTGCGAACTGCTGCAACAAAAGAATTTTATCGCACGCGTGACTGCGTTCAAGGATGTCCCAGGAGAGTGTGGTTTGTGTTTGTGTATGAATGATTATCGTGCGATGTGTTTACGACAGGCATGTGCAGTTCGTAGTTCGTAGTTCGTAGCTTGATCGGAGGCATTCTCAAGGAATACTCCCACTTCTCCCGCCCGCACGTCTCGCTCTCCGTGGCGGCCGTCGTGCTCCGAGCGAGGTACTTACGGATTCAACGTTGTATGGCTGCCTAATAAAAATGGCTATCGAATGGCTATATTTAATTTTTATGTCTATATGAGTTTTGTTAAAAGAAATCAAGGTGACATGTAGCAATAAAAAAATTGGATAATGTTCTAGAAATATCGAAGAGTATTTAAAAATTTTTTAAGGGACTGTCAAGAGACGCACACATCATAGTAAGTCCTTCATACCGACGCTACAGCAGGGGTTACTCAACATGTGTCGCCCATTAGATAATCCTCTGCGCCTACACGGCCCGTTACATGCATAGAAATGCGATTACACCGTACATCACACCCATAATCGCGTTGGTAGTCGCGTTCAGGTCTCCCATCACCATTTTCCTTTATCTTAAACGGTAGATAGCACAACAAAAGAGTTTTCACTACAGTGAAGCAAGAGATTAACTATCTGACTTACAGATTTCTTATCCAAAGAATACTACTATGCAATCCGATAGATTTTGTAAATAAAAAAACTTTCAAGAGTGGTCTTGCGTAAAAATGAAGAGATATGATTAGATAATCTAATATGTACTCTAACGCATTTTTGGCACGGTATCTTGGAAAGAGATCTGTTTTATTATTATTTCTGTACGATACAAATTACAGGAGAAACTCAATTGTGGTCTTGGAAATTTTATATGGAATTGGAATTTTTATATCGTTGATATAATTGCATTTTCGCTGCAACATGTCATAAAATTTATTTCCATTTTTCTAACTTGCTTTACAATTAACAATTAAAAAATTGGCGAAACACGCTCAGGGTGAAACATTTATTCATAAAAGAACCAATTAAATTATTGGTATTTTTATTTACATGAAACGACATTGAGTACCATTTGCCAATATTCAATATCAGTGTGGTGCCGAAGCAATCATTTTACTTTTAATAACAGAATATATATTTTTTTTCGTTAAAATTGTCGGTGATCAATTAATGGTCGACACCTTTGCAGATTGTGTTGCAAGAAAATATTTGTACGTCTGGAAAAGTCTCTAGAATGTTTCTGGTTCAAGCAGAAACAATTCCTAAACATGAGAATTTGTCTTAAAAATGGAATTTCACAAAAATCGAGAACGGCGGATAAAAATGATTTTTGCGTTTGCATCCAGGGTTAAAAAGCATACAGAAAAATCGGTGTAAATATTTTTCGTAAAAAAATTCACGTTGCCCGGCGCGGTAGCTGTCGGGGTTTTCTTGGTGACGGAAAAATCGAGGAGGATTTTCGAAATAATCGTGCACGGTGTGCATAGTTGTCGAAGCGATAGACGGTCGGAGACATCTAGAATGGATGGTCATCAGAATATGGTATAACACGCGTGATTGGGTTTCGAATGTATACCTGTTATTTGGCGAGTGGAAATACCACTGATCGAATTGGATGTATGGCGGCCAGAGCTCCCTATTCGTGTGCAGCCGCACGCGCGCGCGATCACGCGAGCGCATGTGGCCGTGTATATTTTTTACAATAGCCTCGGGTTATTGTATTTAAATCCAGGAGTGCTCTCGCATTGTCCTCCGTTCTGTCTGACGCGGACACGAGAGCCCTGGGAATCTGCTCTCCAGGTAACAGCTGTTTTAGAGGGAATCCGTGGACGCGTTTTCCACATTTTTATCCGGCACCGCTCCACCAATTACGTGACCGACAGATATCGGTGTTGGTTCGTGTACGTGTCCATCGTTGAACCCTCTTCCAACTCACTTCCATTCCCTTCCCGCCCCGACATCGCCACTCCAAGCAATTTTGATTTTCGCTTGTAGCCAAACAAACTTCAAGGCCCTCCGAAGTTCACCGGTTCCACGGGAAAAGTGTCTGCTTACCATTAAAAAAATTACGCGTCCGGAAGTTGCCGCTCCTAACAAGCCCCATGCCCCGTAAACGGTCGTTAAAAACTTTCGATCCTGACAGAAAACGTCGCCGACTGTTTCTCGTTGTTCGAGTATGGAAAGTGTCGCCATTCCGATCGAACGTCTCAAAATAAACAAAAAAGATCGACTTGACCTTGACGGAGTTGATCGTCACGTTGTAATATTTGCGAACGATCAGTAAACGAAGCTGATTAGTAAAATTTTCGCCTGATAGGTTGTGTAAAGAAAGTAATCTCTGCACGTATGAGAGGGATGCCGAAGCAATTCGAGAGTTTCCGGCCATCTTGTAACGTCATACTTGCTTCGGATGCCTCGTGACAGGCAGTATCTGCAGAATATTACAAATTACTCAAAGATAACTTAAAAACATGAATTTTGGCTCTGTACAGACATAGATTGGACTTTTAGGAATCACAATTGACCACTTCTGAACTCATTGCGATGAAGCGATTGAAGCGCCAGTTTGCATAGAAAAAGGCCCTTGTAATTTCATACACGTATATGCGGATCTAGGGATGCGCGAGTGTGCCATCCACTCTCGCTCGAGCACGCGGGCACTCTTAATTTTCGAATTTGCATCTCTTTCAAAAAATCGTCGATGACCTTGGTATTCTAAATTCGATAATCTTGAGAACATATTCTCGCTTACGACAATATTTGCCATTTTTCTCCATTGTCAAAAATAAAGGAGACACGTGGGAATTTTGGCCGGGTCACGACAGACCCGAGAGTATCTCTGGAGTGTCAACGACTCGTCGCAGTATCTCTGGGAACATTATTGGAGGCTTCCTCGGTTCTCATTGTATAAAGTTTATCGTCGGGCGTTGAATATTTGAAAAATGCCTGGAATCCTTCAACGTGCAAATATATCGGCGCCCGTCAAACCATTATCATGCTAAAATCCGCAGATTTCGGTTTCGCCGTACCGTGCATGACTGATCGACGTTTTGCCTGTACTCGAATCTACGCTTTTCAAACATTAAACGGCGTGAATGTTTATCATCTTTTTTCCCAGTCCCCCCACCTCCGTCGAACGAGACTTTGACCGTTGTGTACGCTGGAGCTCCGTTTCCCGAAAAACAATACTTTTTCCACCAGAAAAAAACATGCGTGTATCCTCTCGGGCTCGCGGAGTGGGTGTTATTCAACAAATGCTGCGAAATAACAACAATTTATTATCGATCAAAGTATCGAGTTGAAAGTTTGTTCCGCCGTGGATTTCTATCAAACTTTTCAAAGTTTGTTTTTACAGTACGCGCATAATGTTCAAGTTAGGTCCTAATTAGTGTTATCACTTGTTTCCCCTGCAGTTTAAATTGAAATTCTTGGACCAAGTTCCCCGTAGTCTCTGTAATTGAGACGAAACGGTACGTTGCCGTCGTGTCAATGCTACGATGGAGGTATAGGGTCCCCGAGTATAGGGGACAGGGTAGTTTTGTGAAACTGGAAATCGGCGGATCGCCTGTAGGCAATAGCGAAACAAATTTCACCCATTAGCAGCCAGCGAAAGATACATGTCACGCCGCGGTTGTCATCAATACAGATATCTGCGCGCGATATCTGTCCATGCTTCTGCCGGCTGCATTCACTATACCGACCCCCTTCTCCACGTCCCCTAACCTATCCAGCCACCTCCACATGGAAAAAGCCCCAATTTGCTCGACGGGGGATGCAGGCTCGGGTACGCGTACCCTAACTATAATACAAACACGACGTTTCAGGTGGCGCTAATGTTCGAACCCTGGTGACAAAGGTCGCCGCATTGTCAAACTTCGCCGTGTCCGGCAGCTCCAATTCCGGTTGATCAATAATCGTGACAACACCGACCCTCGCCGATGTCTTTCCATTACGGCTGTTAGGCGATCTGTCCACGTTGGTGATTTGCGAAAATCCGAAAGCAAAATCCGATTCTCCGTAAAGAATCCTGTCATTTTTTATTTTGACTATTACGTTAACGACTAATGTTTTCGTTCGAAATTCATGTCAGAGTATATATTAAAAAAATTTCTTCGACTTTCTGGAGATGCGAGGTCCGGACCGGGGAGACAATTTAGGTCCTGTCCAACCCCCTTCAACCTTCAGCCCCTAACCGCCTAACCGCCATCGTATCTTTCCTGCAGGTTGGTAACCCTCGGCGTCGAAGGGGTTGGCCCTGTAACGACTTTTCCGGGAAACATAAAATCGTGCGCTTAGCCGGCAGTCGGCACGTGGCTGTGTTAGGCCGCCGGCGAATAATACAGTCGTCCACGGACAGGATAGTTAGCCGTTGGTTACTTCTGCGTACTCGCCGGGGTTCGGTGTGTTCCATAAAGCTCACGGGTAAATCGACTGTGAGCCGTGGAGCAACGTCGGACTCTCATGTTGCACGTACGTGGAAAGTAGGGTCGGAGGAGGGTGGAACGAGCTCTCCCCGGGACGCACACGGGAGTGGAGAGAGTATAAGGGGGTAGCGAGAGGGGAGTGGGAAGGGGTAGCACGGGTCAGAGGGATGGGAAACCATTATTGAAATGCAGTAAATGGCCGTGAGTTTCAATTGCCCCTGGGTGCTTCCACCATGCCGTAGGAAAGAGGCACCCCTTCGCCCCTCCCGGACCACCCCACCACAGGTACGAACACCGTGAAACCACCCTTCTGCAGATGGGGAGGGAATTACGAGAATTTGCAATGATTCGCTCTCTCTCTGTGCCGGCGCACGAAAACACCGACGGGGCATCGACTGATCGGCCTACGGGCTGTTCACCTTCGCCAGAGCAACTATTATCTGGGAACGGGACTTAAGTGCTCGTTCTGGTTTCGCATTTTCCGAAAATTCGATGTTTTTTTAATTAAAAATTATTGTATACAATCGAGAGCATATTGGAATCGTTGAAAAAATCACATCGCATTCTTCGTATCCAGCTTAATCACCGCGAAATGGTCACCCACCGACACTAGCCCCATTCGCTAAACAAAACATTCCGATAACATCGGCACGACTGAACGACACTTAGCAACGTAAGGCCCCACGGAGCGCGGCACTGTCAAATATTTACGGTGGTCGAAATTCGGTGGAAATTCCGATTGTTACGTGCGAACAGGATACTCGTGGGCTGGGTGTTATTCAGATTCAATACCGTGATTATCCCGGGGCTAGGAACATCGCTAATCTTGATATTATTCGAGTGTTTGCTCTGTTCGAGCGTCGCTGGGCACAATGCGACGCATACCAATTGCGAATCGCGAGTCCGCCGCAATTACCGACAGCATTATCTCGACTAGTAAGCGTTTTAATTCTCCCCCGGTAATCAACGTGGAGAGAAAGAAAAAAGAGAAAGAGAGAGAGGGAGAGAGGGAGAGAGGGATAGGAAGAGAGACTGTCGACAGGGTTGGTCTCGCCAGGCTGCGGATCATTTGTAACGTCCGGGACGAGGGACTGAATAATGATGAATTTCCGACGAAAAAGCTGCGGCGATAGGGTACGTCCGCGCGTGTAACAGGCCTGTTATCAATTATCGAGGCCGACAAAGGACCAGGGACGATGGGATTTCGGGGCGAAAAACACGGCGGCAGTGTCATCGATACGCAGTCACGTTCACGCGGCGCAGCGCGCCCGGAACAAGGGCCCCGGCAAAACGCGATCGTTTAGGTAACGCAGTCAGGGAGACAAATGCGATATCGCGTCTCATAGCTATTCCAGAATTTCAATGGACCAGATGATATTCAGCGATTCGCAGACGTCGGTAACGAAATTGGCCTCGCGTGTCACTGGCATACCAATAGGCGATACGGTCGCGCGCGCGCGCGCTCGCACGAGGGCCGACAGAGGGAAAGAGATACCCGGACGCATGCTTTATTTTCTCGGAACATGTCGTGATCTATTTGCGGGCACGTATTTGTCAGCGAGCCGGGAAACGACAATCTATCCGAAGAAACGACGCGCGACATTTTTATCAGTGTTATTCGCCCGTAACTTGAGAAATGACTGAACCAATTAAGTCTACGCACAGCCTTCCGCAGGGGTCGAATTAAAACAAGAATTCCTATTTTTGGCTGCTGATAAAGAGAACGGAAAATTGAGCAAGACCCCGTGGGCAATATCCTACGGGCCGATGTTCGTATGAGACTCATCGATTCCGAGGCTCGCTGCTCGTCCAGACAACGCTGATAAAGTTTCACGTCTGCTCCGTTCCGGCGCGGAATTATCAAACGTAATATCGCCCCCGCGTTTTATTCTTGCGGCGGTAATCAAGTCGCGAGCACCGAGTCAAAGGATGCGCAATAAAAGAAGTCAAATATCAATACGCGGGGGATGATGTCTCGAAAGAAATGAACGGTGAGAATGGGGTACGCTGCACCTCTCTCTCCCCCCCTTTCTCTCTCTCAGGCCTGGGAAAAATTGTACAGTCGCTAAACGGCCTCGTAGTCACGTCCGGGGAAACGGGCTCTTTGTTAGAGAGGAGTCCTTCCATTAATAAACTCGATATTAATCGTTGCCGGTTCCCGCGCCCTCCACACCCTCCAGTTTTTTTCCTTTGGCCCTTCTTATTAGCGCGGTCGGTAAATACTTGAAACGTATCCCAACGGCGCGGAGGAAAAAAGAGACGTTTTCCTAGTTATTAACCGGTCGCTACTCCCCCTCCCCTCACCACCGGACTGTTATACGTGTTTGCTGCGAAATCTCATTACACCGGTTCCCGGAAACATGATTTTTCTTCATAAATACTCGACGAGCTGAAAAATGCCCGGAAATGAGCGCCGCGGCTCGAGCAGGATCTCTGAATTAGTTGACTGAATATCAACAATTTCAACGACCTGCCCCAGGAAAATGTCCGACGTTCGAGATTTCTTTTTTTTTCGCACGATAAGATGCCCCTTCCGTTCCAAAGAATAATAATGATGAAAAACCGGGGGTCGAATCGATGAATCTCGCGTAAACGAATCGCGCCCGGGCACATTGTCCGGCTCCCGAGTTGAAAGTTTTAATGTCTCGTGAAACATTAAAAGTCGACTAGCATTTTCCGAGCGGGACTTTTCGATATTCGTAAAATGTGTACCACTCTCGTCCCCCCCCCCCCCCACTCTCTCTCTCTCTCGTCTCGAATTTACTTTTCGACACTTTTCATTCGGCCAGTTCGAAGGCGGCACAGAGTTATCGCTTCGTCGACGAATGAAAGAATGATCTGTCGCTGACGTATGTATTTCGTCGCGGTGTTAGACATTTTTCGGATTTTTAAAAATCGTTTCGACTTTCCGAGTCTCTTTGAAAAATTTCGCACCGAAATCCGGGCTTTGCCGATGGAATTTGAATATCCGGATTTAAAGAGCGCACCGTTTTAATTTCAGATAGTCGAGTGCAGGCAAGAATAACTTAGGGCTGCACGTGTAGGCGACAGTATTTCGCATGAATATTTAAAGCTTATCGAAACGCTCTGTCATATAAAAATCAACGGGTGAACGAGCAATTGGGATTATTTTAGGCACGAGAGTGTATTTTATTCCGCAAAATCTCTTCGACGTTTATGCTCTTTGACGACTGTCGCGTTTCGAGAAAACGTGCGTCGAAAATGGACTGAAATCATCCTCAAACCATTCTGAAAATGTAGGCAAAATAATAACCAAATCATGCGATAAGGGTGCAACCACTGGTAAAACTTGTCATTTTTATGTAAAATGCATTCTACGAATTAGTATCACCTTTTTTATTCATTTTCATAGTGGACTATGGTAGATTGATCTAAATTTGATCGAATTTGATAAGACGAAATAGTGCCCTAACATTTTCGAGATAGCCCCTGCTTTTCAATTAAATAACAAAATAACAGATATTTCCGTTCTCCTGGTCTACTCGCAGACGTTCTAATCCTCTGATCTCGCGTTCAGCCACACGGAAGCGTCACATGCACACGTGCTGCGCGCGGAGTTCAGCCACAGCAGCATTGATTTTTCTTCAAGCCGTCCGGGATGCATAAAGACAATACCAGATATTTGGTAATTCTAGGCCGGAAACACGAGATTGTCGGCAGTTAAAGCACACGTTCCCCGGTTGCTATCCGGCCCGATGCTCGTCGTATTATCGATATCGTTGTCTGGATGACCGATCTCCACGCAAGAGCATCGTCCCGTAATCATATTCTGTGTTCCAATTTTTGTCTCGAGTTTTCGATCGACCGAATTAGCCGACTGTCTGTCATAATTTGTTCTTCCGCGCGAAAGGATAAAAATGAATAAACTTAAGCGGGTAGTCTGGTCTTCGTGGTCATTTTATACGAATTCATATATATTTTATAGAATATTGATTTTCTGAGAACGGAAAAACCAGAATATACCCGCTTAACTGCAGCTGTACGACGATAGTCTGACGTCTTTCGGATCAATATTATTTTCAGTGTGAACGGAGAGTACAGCACAGCGGGAGGCACGTTTTAATGGCTAATTGCCGACCTGGTTAGTCTCGCCATCCACCGCTCCGTTTCCGCGTGCACGGCCATCGAGACCTCCACTTATTTCTTATTTGTCTCCAATTCCTGTCCGTTTCACTTTTCACCGCACGTACCGAAAAAATTCACCCTCGCACCTTCGGGGCTATGGTCCTTCGGGGACCGTGGCGAGACATTAAGGGGGTTCGAGAGGGGTTCAAAGTGGACCGCGCGAGCCGAAGAGATAAGGGCTCCCGAAGTTCCCACGAACGGGCTCGTGGTGGCCGGGGGTTGATTTACGAAATTGTCCTTTTAAGGTCGCGCATGGAAACGCTTCGGAATTCCGGTATGTTGTATAAACTTGAGGGGGCACACGGTACTCCTCGAAACGTGAATTCGCTCGAAGTACAGTTTTATTTTACGCTCTTATCGAGGGACGGCCCTTCATGCAGAATTAAGATCAAACTTTTAGACGGTTCTGTTCCCGGAGTGTCTTCGAGCCCGTCGAATTGCACGTTGGGGCCATTCGTGACTTAGGAATCCCGTCAAATATTTAGAACGCCCTTATGTCTTCGGAAAAATATTTCTACCATCTACATTTGAATAATCTCCATTCCCCAAGAAACTGTAAAAAAAACTTTCATGATATTTTCCGACGATCTAGCAAATTCACAATTTTCCATCGAACAATTTTTAAATGTATATTTCTTATGGAATGTCGATGCTGTATATTTACTTTCCATTATGCCGCATAGAATATCTAACCCAGATGACCAGAGGATGGTTTCGTTATTGTGCGGCGTTCGGTAAAGTACACAAGCTTTCGTGACGCCTCGATAATGCGATACAGTTCCCCACTTTTTCGCCTAACTTCGTGCAGGATCGACGGGGAGTGTGTTGTGATTGCGGCTTATCAGATAATTTGTGTACGGTGAAATTTTCTATTATTACCGGGCGTGCCCCGCCGCGCCGCGCCGTACCGGTGAGATTGCCTTTGGAAACGAACCGGACATCACTTTTTCCTTGGAAAAAATATTCTAGCCTTCCAGGACGCTACATCGTTCCAGGTTCCTTGAACCTATCGAACCTCGAATGGATTTCCCTGCGAACACCGCGATCGTTCCAGCTTTTATGCGAACCATCCATCCTGGCAGACGAGGTTCCCTCAGGGGCCACAGTCGCTTAAACACAGCTTTCCGTAATGGGCATCGTACACCAAAATGTTCGACAAACTCATTTTCAAATATTTTTAGTAGTATCTGTCAGTCGAAGGTGAAACAAGTGGTATAGGTCAGCAATATCAGTTGTTGGACTATGGTTGATCTGTACTACTTGTTTGACTAGTGGTTGATCTGGACTACTTGATCGAGCAGAGGTTGACCTGCACTACCTGTGCGACTAGCGATTGACTGTACTACTTGTTAATCCAGTGGTTGACTTATCCTACTTGGCCGATCAATAAACGACTTAAACTACTTTCTTCGAGAAGCGTCGCGTCTCGTCGAGCAGGAGTCGGATTGATTTTCATGTTCAAAAAACCGTCCGGTAATACGCCGGCCCTTTCGAGTATGAATTTTGAATAGTGTGCGTTTCGATTCATGCATGCATAATAAATTCGTGTACACCCGTCGTCGAACGAGATGTGTACATGCGGGCCTCGTGTACGGTACCGTGTATTTGGTTTTTCCTGGCGCCCACGGTGTCTATCTCTATTCAACGGGTGTGTAATTAAAACTGAACACTTTGTTCCGCGATAGTTACTCTCGCGCGCGCCGGTCGATGTTACGTAGTTGAGGAAGTTAATGAAAGCAACTTCGTGTGCTCCTGATTTTCAATCCGGCTGATCCTTTCAATGGAAACATTTCCGCTGTAAATTAAGCACCCGGATATTCGTTCTTCTCCCTTACCTCTCTCTTCCACCCTCTTACTCTCTCTCTCTCTCTCTCTCTCTCTCTCTCTCTCTCTCTCTCTCTCTCTCTCTCTCTCTCTCTCTCTGCCCCCCTTCTCCCACCAACTCCTCTCACTCGACTGGTTTAGTTGGGTTTATGAGGCACGTAAACTTTGCGTTTGGCATTTTCGAACGTTCCTCCGGACAAACTGAACAACAAATTATCGGGTATCAACGTTGATATTTGAACCTTCGGACTTTCGATGCATCCTCGTTCCCTTCAGAACCTTTTTACTTCTGTTTTCGCATTCCCGCGCTTGGAAATAATTCGTTTATCACTGAAAATAAAGTTTTATAAACGAGTAGAATTTTTCGATCGCCCGTGTCTACGGTTGTTCAACAAATTCCAGGAAGGTTCGGATCTGGTTTCGATATATGTTACTAATTTTTGCCGTTATTAACGGCTACCTTTTATTTTCATTATCGATATCGTGAAATTGTGACAAGTGAATGCATTTCATGTTCCCGCGCCCTTCGGGCTACGCGCGCTATACCTTCTTTTTTTTTATTCGCTTTCGCAATAAACAACCTTCCAATTCAGAAAACATTTTGGTACACGCGACACGAATTGAAAATTGCTGATGGTGTCAAATGAAAAATAAAAATCTGTCATTTCCACCCTTTCCTGCTTTCAAGATTTTCCATGAAACATTTCCGCAGTGACTATAAAAATAATGAAAAAATATTATTCGCCTGCGCGGCGTTCGCCGGTATATTACTTGTTTAAATTATTCGTAGAGCGAACAGGCGCGATGAAAATGGTAATTAATGTACAATGGTGTCTAATTAGCAGGCGTGGGCGACGAATTTAGAAAAAGGTGGGGACAGCACGGTGCTGTCATCTGTTCACGCATGGTGGCTCGCCATCTGTTCTCTTCGGTGAAAAAGAAAACTATGCTACAGTCCAGCCCCCTTCGAGTGAACGATGGACCAGTATCAGATTACTCGCGGCCGCATTCCGAGCTAAGATTCATCTTTTCTCCGTCACGTTTCGAGACCTAAATAAATAAAAACTCCCCTCAAACTGTCCAACCGAAAGAAATTTAAATAACTCTCATAACGAGCCTTCTAGGCTTGATTAATTTTTTTTTCTACGTCAAATCGTGTCAACAACTTGACTATTTATAGCTCGACGGGAGAAAGCAGGTTAGACAGTCTTTTTATTTATTTGATCTCATTCGCGCAGATTGTCCTTCATCGCTGTATTACTCTAAATAAAACAGTCCACCGTTTTCTAAGGGCTTTCCCGTGTATCCATGAATATACATACATATTTACCCTCGCGTATGCAACTTGTAGTCATAATAGGTCCTTAGCTACTTCATATTCAAGGTTCCACAGAAGTAGAAGTTTTGATGTTCCTTAGTTTTACACAGCAGTTCGTTGAGCAAAGCTTCGCTGGTTTACGCGCTACATTTCTAACTGTTTTTGCGCGTTCGCGTTAAATTTCCAGCCAGAATGAAGTTGTTTGACTCTGGAAATACCAGACGGGTTAAACCGACACTCGGTAGAATTTTTGTTCTACAACTAGCGACAACGCAACAGCAAATTATCGCAGGGTGTTTAATTCCATCGCTCTCGGTGTTGAAAAATTTAATATTAAGAAGAAGGGCGACTTTGTCGGTTGAAGGGTGTCCTGGGACTCTGAACTGTGAGGGATGAAGCAGTGGATGTACTATTAATTGGTCCAATTAAGTGGTAGTGAATTAGTTTGTGTGCTGTTTGATTAGCCGAATGGAATCGCTGTTATTAGGCGAACGAGACAGGTGTCCCCAACGTGCCGCGTTGCGGCGGGACTGGGAAAGATGAAAGGTCGTAACGAGGAGATGGAAAAAGCGGCGAAGGACCCGCGTAAACTTTACATCTGACGGTGACTTTAAAATCGGCTGATATAAAACCACCTGGATAGGCGGAACGCCCGTGGGACCGGTGGGGATCCCGAAGCTATACCTTACCTCGTGGGTCATCCCAGGTGACTTCACTTCCCTTCTGATACGAGCAGCCATGTTAGAAGTACCGGGTATCGTTTCAGACGTTTTCGATCGTGTAGAAAATCAAGCTCTCGCGAATAGATTGCCTATCGGGCTGTTCAAACGCCGCAGAAAACTTTCTGGTCTATACGCGAACGAAATGTCATAATGGTTATTTAAGCTCGTTGAAGGTCATCGACATAAAAATGGATGAATATTACAGCCTCGCTTAGGTCCTTACTCAATTCTGTTTAGATGATTTAATTATTTTTTGTGTCTATGCGACCATAATTATGAAAGTGGGGTCTAAGCGAACATTTTAAACTAAATTAATTCAATGAATTTTTACGATGCTGTCAGAAAATTATATGGAATTCAATTAGCGTTAACATAGTTTTCTTTGAAACATCTCGAAACAAGAAAATTAATATGGTTGGGGTCGATTAAGAAAAATGGTTTCGCAGCGAGGCAAGTGCGGTAAGCAGTCTGTCGGCTGATGTGTAAGCAACACTCGGTTTCCAACTCGACGCTGGGATAATGACACTGCAACGGAGGCGTGCAAGGAAATCCAGAGAGTTAATTAGGAAGTACTACCGGTATCAACCGGCGTGGTCGACCTTACCTCTCAGAGGAGGACTGATGCAAGATGCACGAGTCGAGATCGAGACCGTGCCTGTGCTAGGTCTTACGTACAAAGACCTTAATGTACACACTCGCGCAGACTTTAAAGACGAAAGTTAGTTACATGGACAGTATGGGGGGAAGAGGGGGAGAGAGATAGATACATAGAGAGAGAGAGAGAGAGAGAGAGTTCCCGAGACTCTGGAAATTTAGATACTCCCCATTGCGTGATCCGAGAAATTTGCGCGATAGCTACCCTCTAAGAGGATTCCCTTCATTTCCGGCTGCTGTCTTTAGCTTAATGAATCGGGTTTAATTGATGAGGTGACGTGTGCAATTATTGATACAGCTCCGAATTTGCGTTCGGGAATTACGGCCGGCGATAACTTAGTCTGCGCGTTCCTTTCGAGGATCCAGGAAGCAACCGTTTCTTCCGATGATTATGCTTGTGCTCTAAGCTCGCTCGTACGTAAGCCTCGTGCTCCTATAATTATCTCTAGCCGTGGAAAATTGCTGTTAGAAATTCCTTAGGTAGTTCAAAGGAATATACATTAACAGTTAGCAATTCTGATCGTCTTTTTTGCACAAACGATACTCGTCTAGGGTTAACCCTTAGCATACATATACCGGTATCCAATCGATTACTAAACATTTACGTATTGCAGGATAAAATGAAAAAGATGATATTGAATGAAATGATTCTAGATGGGAACTGTGCAAAGGGTTAAGCAATAATTTCGTGAACCGTCTCAGAGCACAGGGTAAACGGAACAGTTTCCGAAAACATTTTGACGCTGCCTGGAAAAAAAGCGAAAAATAAAAGGAGCGATAGAGGGAGAAAGGTAGAAAGAGATCATCCGTTATACACATGGTCAACAGTTCCGAGGCTGAACAAAACCGTAGACCGTATAAAGCCTTCGTGTACCGTCGGTTCGCGGCAATAATCCCCGAATATGGCCGCGCGCGCCCGTTCGAGCGTACGTATGCATATATCCGTGCATGAATATTTACCTGCACGGAGCGCGCGTACGCGCGGGGAAATCGGCTATTTAACATTCGTTAAAATTATAACGTTCAACCTCGTCGCGGATCCGAGCGGTCGTGTAATCGCAATGCCTCCTGTATAAATATATAATCGGCAACCGTTGCGTTGCGGAAGGGCGGGAGAGGGGGATGGCCCACGCACGTGCACGCAATTCATGCGTCAACCCGATATTTCCGTATCGACGGCAATTTACTGACGTACGCGTGTCTGAAATTCAGTGATTGCACGTCGAACTGAATTTTCATTCCCCGCGGAAGGTTTAACCCCCCGTTCCTCTACCGCCGTTACCATCATACCGTAACCCCCCACCACCCGCTCGTGACCGTATGTCTCGCCCCTCCTCTTTCCTCTTTCCACTCCCTCTCCTCGCCACCTAGGCAGTCTCATCACGCGACGCGCACACGTATGCAGGTGCAATAATGAAGTGGGCATGTAATTATGTAACGCAATACCTGGGAATTCTACCTAATTCGTGTCTGCAATGCCCCGGGCGGCGTTCGCTGAATATCAAATAATTTCGATAAATACCCGACGAACTGAAGTGCCCCCTCCGTTCGATAAGGAGGCAGGGCGGGGGCTTTCTCTCTCTCTTTCTCTCTTTCTATCTCTCTGTGCGTACGCGTGGGCGTGTGTGTGTGTTTGCGTGTGTTCCAGCAAGAATTCAATTGTTTCCCGAGCACGAGAGGAAGGGGAGGGAGGAGGAACGGCCGTGTAACGAGGCATGCGGATGAAATGTGTGGCTGAGTGGTCGAGAGCAAACATTCGGCGAGCACCGCGGGGAGTCTGCTTCTGTGACTGCTAGCGGAATCGATGAACTTTCATCGTCGGGGCTGCTCGTCAACAAATTCTCTTATTTCCTTCCCTTGAACCGTTTCGTACTTCCACACCGACTGGTTTCAAAGGGGGACTGATTGTCGATGGGAACTGCTTGCGGGAAGCATACCCATGATCATTTTTGTTGGAGCAAGAATCTTCATGATGGCCCGATCGATGAACAGGTTGCCGGAATAGCTGAGGATTTAACGGTGAGCAGATGTACCAACATTTCGTACAATTCCTGTGAGATGTTGCACGAGGTCAGGCGTATATCTGTGGTTGTCGGAAAGAACGCCGCATCTCGCACACTTTCACTTTCGAGATGTAGCCGTTTAAAGTTTTTAACCACTGATTCTTAGACATGTATTATTTTTTCGAGCCTTTCGAATTTGTTTTCATGACTTTTTTCTGGGAAATGCGTCCGTCGATCCTATACTACGAAGCTCAATGAATAAATAAACTTAAATTGTTTGAAATTATGACATGCAGCGTTTTTTCTTGCAACCACAGATATAGCCCTTGCAAGTTAGCGGCGGGTCTGTTGCCTTTCTGACCAGCTGCTTGACTACTACTTAGTCGTTTTTACGCACCCATAGTGCACCATAGCTGGCGCAGTCGATTCGTTATTGTCCTGTCGCCAAAGATCTCGCGTTAGTCCGAGTCGCGTTCGCATTAATACGCATATAAGTGTATTAATAAATCGTTGCACGCGGTAAAACGAATGTGGGGTTAGACAATCAGACAATCCAACCCCTTCAGAATATTCGAGTTCTCGGGCGGCCGTATTATGCAGTTAAAATAGATAGATGAACGGCCGCGTTGATATATCGTCCGCAGCGATCGATCACCACTTCTCCATTTCCCATCCCGTATTCACAAACTGGTGGAACACGGGAACGAAAAGGGGCGGGGGTAAACACGCTGCCACACACGTTTCCCCGGGCTTCCTCCCTCCCCCTCCCCCTCCCCCTTCCCCTCCTCGTGCTCGTGGTGCACGCGTCGAAAGGCCGCCGAAAATTGCAGCCGCTTGCTTAATTTGAAAGCTCTTCGTCGAGTTCTTAACGCGTAATTACGCCCTTGTCCTGATTTTCAAATGCGCTGACATTAAGCGTATGCGGAACTCGAAAATGTGCCCCTGGTAGTGGTAGTCGTCCGCTCCACCCACTTAACACACCCCCCGTTTAACACCCCGCCCACTTTAACACCTCCCGACGTCCCCCACCTCTCGGTTTTTGTTTATCGCGGTAGGCTGTGCTGGCAAGTGCGAGTCCGCGGTTACTTATTTAAGCCGGAGGAGGAGGTGCGGGTGGGGTGGGAGGGTCTCGAGCTGCACCGGTGCATCCCGGTAACCACTTTATCAAAGAGTTCGAGAAGTTGGATCGCACCGGCACGGCGCCCGCCCATGGCCGCCCCGCTTGGAAAGAGACAAAAGCCTCCGGCAGCTGCCGCCGGAGAATATGGCTTAAGGACGATCTATCTGACGGCGGATAAATGGGGTCCATTCATTTAATAAAAATGTAAATTGCTCGGAATAATTTTTATGAGACAGTGGGCCATCGGGCGATCGATTACCGCGATTCCTACGAATTAGATTTACGCCGACCGAGGAACATCCCTCTTCTTGTCCTACTCCTGTTTGCCCCGCGCTCACCCTGTAATTAATCCTGTGCTCGAATCGCTTTTTTTCCCTGGCCCTATTGAAATTCCGTTCGAACACTCGATCCTGGCCAAAAAACGTTTAAGCTTTCTAATCTCTTTATAGAGAATGCTTCTTTCTCTCGGGAGCACTGTCTCGTTTATTCCGTTACGAGGACCTACGCGGTCCTTTTCGGTGATTTACTACGGAAAAGCGTGCGGGGTTAGAAATGAAGAAAAGACAGGTGGAAACAGGACAGATTTATTATTCCCATGTGTGCAGGTGACAAAACGGGGTCGGCGCGTTTAGCGGGCCGATTTGCCATCGTTATCTGGCCACTCGACACACGGCGCGGCGCGGCCGTGACGAACTATTTTCTCCGGGGCCTGTGTATACGGTCGGCAAGATTTCCACGGGGCTGAATTTTGACCGGCCTGAAGGAGGATATATTCCTTGCATCGTTTATGACGGGTCTCTGATTCCGAGATGAGTGTACGTGGGACGCATAAGATAGGGTCTCACCTCGGCAAATCTGCACGTGACCCTAATACGGGTTACCGCGTCCTCCGGATTCGCACGTTCCCATGTGCATCCTAAAGTCTAAACACTTCTGTATGAGCCCCGGCTTTGGTTCACCACAGTCCTCTCGCTCTCCCCCTTACCGTCCCCATCCCCGCCTCGCCATTTCCACACCCGCGTCTCCTATTGTACACATATGAGAGCGCGCGCGCGCGCAAACGGCCGCCTACTCCGGCAACATAGAGCCGTGGACACGTGCACGCGTTTAGCTGTCTGCGTCATCTGTGTAACTGGCGTTTACAGAAACAACTTGATCCACTTTTCTGAACGGAACGACCAGCTGCCGACCAATCTGGGATTTAGACCTCTCTTTCGACGCGACCTCTTGATTTTACTGGTCACTTTTAACCCCCTTTCATCGGTGACACGGTGCACCGCTTGTCTCCCGTCACAATGCACGCTCGGCGAGTGGATTTAGACCGGTTTACCGATGCTGTAGACCACTTCACGGCGAATCTAAAACAGATTAGTGCAGTCCAATGGACCCTTCATTACGATAAGGGGCACCCGACAAACACAAAATCATTTGCAGCATCTGGTAAAAACAGGAATCAGTGTATCATTGCAGGATGGAGATCGTTGCTGTGATATTCCTCCAGAATTCCGGGGAAATGAAATACCGCGAATTTAAAGGTCGCCCGGCCCGGTGTCGCGAACTCATCCCCCACCCCCTAATAATCATTGGGACGAGACAGAGAGAGAGAGATAGAGAGAGAGAGAGAGAGAGGGAGTGTGGTTATTGGGTCGATCGATAGCGGCGTGGCCGAGTCACATTAAACATTATCAAGACGGGGGACCGCCTACTTCGAACGACATTAATATCTCATCAAACAACATCTACATGGCGGGCCGAGGCAGGTATATATCAGCTCGTGAATCAATATTGAAAGGAATTTCCAGGACGACAAACTAATGTGCCCGTTCGTGGAACCGGTCGGCTAACAAACATCCTCGGAACAAACCCCGTGGAGTGTGTTTCAGACGAGCGTTTCGACGGGGGCGACGTAATTTCCAACGATAACGTCGTCGCTCTCTCGTCGGCCATTAGACGGCACCGGGGGTGACGCTTGCGTCGACGACGACGACGCCGTCGTCGTTCGTCCGTGGTAGTCGCGAACGATAGACGCCCGATCAATTAGATAGCCGAGTAATTTGCCTCTCTCCTACCCCCGGCGCTTGTTTGCCACGCGAAACGATCGACGACGAACGACGGACGACGGACGACCTGGCTTGGCGGGGATGGTGGGACGGTGTCTGGTGGACGATGGTTAGAGGTTCGTCGATGTGCCCATCCGTCCAGACGTTCTCCCGGATATATTCTACTTGTATTCATATAAGCAATGGGATATCGACGCATCCGTTCCACGCCTGAAAGCGGCCGACCGATATTGACTTTCGTTTCAATATTCAGTTTCTTGAATAAAACAACAGTCGCCGGCCAACGGACTCGGCCTGCTCTATATACGTCGGATGCCGCGTCGCCGGCTATATGCCTCTAATCATCTTGTTATAACAGCTTTTGTGACGGATCGCGCCGCGTCGCAAAGCTACCAGCCAACGTTGTCCACGTCTTGATGAGGATAGACGACCGACAGGCGGCGGCTCGACTAGTTGTGAAAGTGGATTGAATTCGTTCCCACCTATATCCCACCCTACTCCCTTTATAGAATCGTGAAAAAAATTCTGCATCAAAGGGGATGACCGATCCGGTTGCCAGTCGATTCTCATATCCACGAACAGATCGAATCACGCGGTCTCCCGGATCGAGGCGGACCAGCGACTAATTTTCCTGCGGCCTGCACCATGCTAACCAGATTATCAGTCCTTATTGTCTCCTAACGCTAACTGACGCCTGATCCAGTTACCTGGGAACCTAGCGGAGCTGCCATTTTCGGGGATCCGTGGCCGAGATCCTCGAAATCAGTCTTGGTGCGTTAGCGTGCTGTAAGTGTGCGTCCAGGTCCGTGTAATTTCTTCTCCTGGTCGCAGGGGTCCAAAAATCACTAGAATCGTTGCTTACTTGGACCCCTGAAGTCCTAAATTGGACCCTATCGGTCCAACTTGGACTCTGCGAACCTAACTTGGACCTCCTCGCCCTATCAGATTAAACGCAGACTTAACCCAGACCCGGTATGCAGTTGTAAAGTGAGACTTCGCCGACCTCTGTTTCCACATTCAATGAAGCTCGGTCCGCTATCGGTCCGAGGCAAAAATAACCGTTCTTCCGAACTTCTCGGACCGCTTTTTCCCGTATCGGCGCGAAACATCACGAGGGAAGTTCGAAAGTTGCCGGTTGCTTAGGGGGGTCGTTATCGTGGCCGCTTTTTGTGATCAACGAGGATCGAGTAACGGTGTCTCGCAGCCTCATCAAATTAGGAAGACTGTGGCCACGTCTCGCCCTTGTTCCATCTCGAAACGAAGCAGGTGCGCTTCCCGAGTACACTTGCCAGGATCTCGTGACACCGAATCTTCGGAACTTCCAAGTTTTTCAGTATATACTCGCGAGTGGGCGGGACACTTGAACAGCCAACCCACCGGGGCATTATCTTTCCGCGTTTATTACCCGACGTCTCTGGCCACCTGCACGAACAGTTCATTCGTATGTACAGGATGCTCCACTGTTTCCTTCGCGGACGTTTAACGCTCTTCGGTAGAGCACCGATAAAATTCTCACGTTATCCTTGCGGTTAGCGGCCGTCTGGTATCATCAAATTTCACGTAGCCTGGACCCGGTGTACGCGCTCACGTACCCTTCGTCTGGTCGCTAACTCTGACCCAACACACATCCCCATTAGGATCTAGCTCAGATCTAGCCAGACTCGGTTCATGCTCAATTAGAACGTGGCTCGGATCTAGCTAGTTTCAGCGCATTCCAATTAGGACTTAATTCCGATGGTTAGACCTAGCATGCACTCCATTAGGCGCTAACCTAGACCCGAATCACGTGTTACGCGAATTACTCGCCAGGTGTTTAAACACTTCTCGAATCTGCTGATCTTTAAGTTCCTGTCGAATCACGGGAGGAAAAAGGGTCTTCAGCTAGGACCAGGTACAAAAATGTTAGACTCGATTTGATTGCACCTGAGACTCCGATTGACGCCCAGCTCGATTAACCCTTAGCACTCGAGTAGCGACTCTGAGGCGCCACTAAAAATTGCCATGCCATTATTCAAAATATTGTTTGCATTACTATATATGTTGGTATCTAACGCATTACTAAACATTTAAGTACTGTGCGAGGTATTATATCAATTTCATATTCGTACAGAAAAAGAATTAATATAGAATGGAATTATTCTAGGTCGAAAGAAATGTTTAATTTTCCATTTAAAATAGGTCCGTGTGCAAAGGGTTAATATTACTCCCGACTATGATAAGAGTAATTAGAATCCGAGCTTAGGTTAGCTCCGGACCACAGACCAATTTAATATTCCCATTTCCTAGAATATAAATGACTGATCGTCAGTGCAACTGCTGGTTTTCGGTGCAACAATATCCCATCACGGTGCCGGTGGAAAAACTCGGAATTATTATTCGACAAAGTCATCCAGCAGAACGGGCGGACGACTTAATATTTCGGAACGAGTTCGTGTTAAGAGATTGGCCCAAGTCTTTTGCGCGGTACTGTATATTCTTCCGCGTGTAGAACGTTGCTTGTATCTTTGGCTCCGTGTGCAGGAACTGTTGCGAAACGTTCCGCGTCTGAGCACGGTAATGTAAGTTTGAGCGCGGGAACTGTGTACAACCCCCACGCACTCCTCCCTCCCTTCGCCACCCGTTTTCGTAGAGCGTCGCGACGCTCGCTGCTCGCTGGGACCGTAGTTCGCGAAAGGATCTGTTTTGCCCGTGCGACGCCGGCGCAATAAGAACAATTATGATAATAATTGAATGGTTAACGGTGGCGCGTAGCAAGAAATTCCGACGAACTTCGCCAACTGTCGCTAATACTTTGGTTATTAGATTGTAGTCAGCGCCGAAGACGACAATGATGTAACTTGTCGCGAGCGCGAAGGGCTCCCGGCTAATGGAAAATATCGAATCGAGTTGTTTCGACTTTATTCCGCCCCTCGCTTTCCTGTGCCGGCGCCATTCTATTTAATTAAACACTCCCGGGGAAAATTTTAATACGATCTAGTCGGCCGTTATTGTTCCACCATTTTTATCTTACGATTCTTCTCAATTTTCTAATAGTCTTTCAGTGATGATAAAGTGAAAAAAATTGTGCACCTCGGTTAAAATATATTAGCATTTTAATTTTCCGTGTACCGGATCTGTTACGATCTTTATTTATTATTTTTCTCGATTTCGCGACAGCCTGGATAAAAATTGAAAAAAATTGTGCTCCTGGTGTGAAACAGATAAACATTTTAATTTTGCGTGAAACCAGCGCGTAGCTGCAATTAACATTTTCGTGTACATGCGAAAGCGTGTAAAGTACGATCGTCACGTAAGAGATTTGTCAAGGTGGCGTTATCGGGCGCTGTTGCCGCGACGGAATTCCTCGGGCGCAATAAAGGGGACTTGCGATTAGCAATGGAAAGTCAAACGGTGAAAAGTGACAGGCTCCTTTGTGCTCGAGCCCCGAATGCGTGGATTACACAGGCGTATTGGCGCGACCGTGGCATGCGATTGAATGCTGTGCACAATTCGATATGTGATCCGCTACCTATCGCTCTGGATAATCACAGTAGCAACGTGTAATTGATGGACGCGTTTACCATTCGCATACACGTGATCCTTGCCGATGATCTTCAAGGGTCTCCACTTTCAACGGTAATTGGAAACTCCGGCTCGATCTTCGGATTCTCTTGAGCATTATTATTTAAACATTGGTAACCTGGAAATAACGCTTTCAAGGCACGTGATTATTCGAAATCGTCGGAACGCGGTAATTAATTATACAGAACAATCACTTTAAAGTTCCCTCACTGATGAGTAGACGCTAACCGATGGAGATGTAACCCAAAAACGTGACAAATACATGTCTACCGGGTTAAAGTTCCTGCTGGCAATTTCATCCGAATAATTCAGATGAGAATTTAGATGGCACCGTTTCGAGGTCTGACCAGACGTCCTGGAGACATCAGATTTAATCAGAACATCGATAAACATACCAATAAAATGTCACCGTCGGTGCAAAGTGCATATTAATTTGTAAACATCGTCAACCTAAACAGAATCTAATAATAATTCCGACCCAGACTGATTCACAATCCGGCTAGACACAGTTCCTAATCAAATTTCAATGTTATCAATGGTTGACACGATTTTCCAGACCTCGACGTTCCCATTAAGAATTTAACTAGATCGGAATAGCGAATACGCATTTAGATGCTGCTATTTCAATAAACGTCGAAAGTGGGTTGCGTCCCTCTCTCTGTCCCTTCGCAACCCTGATCCCTGATGCGCCGTATCAAAATCGTGAGATCTGTTAACTTTTAACGAATCGAGTTTTTGCCAATCGCCTTTAGTTAGGGGACTAAGTGTAATCTCTGCCTTTGACGGACGATCTCGAGTCGCCCAAGAGCCAATTTACATACACGTTTATCGCAAAACAACTTACTTCGCCGTCTAACAACTTCGGCTAACTACGGTCGCAAGTTTCGCGCCGGCTCTTCGGAAAACCCAAATAAAAAAGCACCACCTCCCTCCCGCGATTTTCCTGGATTCGATGAACCGATATGAAATATGAATTGTTTTAAATAAAACGAGGAGTGTAACGCGAGACCCGACCCCAGAGCCGACTGAGACAGTGAAAGAGGTATTCGGAATCGGCGACAGTGTGTTGATTGCAGACACAATTAATGTGGCTGACCTTGCCGGAACGTTTCCGCTAGACTGTAGAAGAGGGCCGGGAGTCCATTATCGTCGCGCGAACTTAAATGAATTATCTCCGGAGCCGCGGGTTACCTTTATAGGCTGTTGAAGGGTTGGGGAGAAGGAGGCCGGGGGGAGGGGCAGCAGCGTTCTAACTGCGGGGGAGGCACGGAATAATTCCGAAAGATGCAAAACCCGGAAAAGTTCGTAAAACTGACGTTCCGGTAATTAGATTCAACGGGCGCAAAAGGGCAACCGCGAGGCTTGACAGCGGCGAACTTGCTCCGATCCATTTCAATGAGCGATTATAAAATCCGTCTACGCCGTGTACAGAAAGTTCCGCGCGAGCGCTCCTCGCTACCCGTATTTTGCAATTACTATTTTCATTTACATAGCGCCCCGCCTTCTCCAATCCACCGGCCTCTCCTTCCGAACCGTCGTTCAATTGCTAATCAAAATTTAAGAACCTCGCGCTCAAACGACTCGCTCAATTTGTTGCCAACAAAATGTTTAACGTAACAATACCATGTGCACTCAATTTACATGATAAAATTAACACAGCATCTCTCGCATATTTTTCAAAAATTCAATGAGTAAATTAAGCGAACAATACTCGATTCGATAGTTTACCAGAATAATACACATTGTGCCAACTTCCAGCTCGTTATCTTACCCGGAACGTAACGCTGTCAGTTCGTATAATGGAGGTTTGTTCTAAATTCCCTCTCCAACGATGTCAAATCGTTTCATTCGGTGGAACAGTGGAATCAACTTCATTGAAACAGCGAAATGAATCGAATCCGACCGATTTAATTCGAACATTCTGCAATTCGGATTACCGGGTCTCTCTATGTTCCCCAAGTTGAATCGAGAATTTCATCGACTCGTCTCGAAACAATAATTCGTCGCGCAGTTTTGCGTCGTGATAATCGAAGATTACAGGGGGCAAACTTTTTGGCCAATTGATTCGCTTTGTTTTCGAGGGGTGTGGGGTGGGGGGGGGGGGGGGGACAGAATCGTAGTCGTCAGGGATTCGAGGGAGGAAGTACGAGCAGGCTTCCCTCACTTGTTCCCACGGTGTTCGACAAACTATCACCAAAGAAGTTTTAAAGCTGACCGAAAGTACCGACATCGGCAGATGAATGACTAGCGACTTTTCTTCGCCGCCGGCTGCCGGAACTTCTGCGCTGCTATGCATGAGAGCCAACCCCCGTTTCTGCATTCCCCTCCACCCACAACCACTTCCAATAAAACGAAAAAGCCGGGACCGTGTTTTATCGGGATATCACCGATGATCGAATTCTTCGGTTTACCTTTGATACGACCGGAATATTTATGCGCGAAAGTTAGCGGCCCGGCTGGCCCTGGGATCCTAAGCGATCGTCGGCGAAAGCCCCGGAACAATCGGTAATAACTCGATACTAGATCAGACGGATAGAAAAAAACACGATTTTTATTAAAAATGTTGCAGTAGGTTACTTGGTTACTATACAAGCGACTTCAGGGCTTGTGCATTTGTTTACCAATTGGAAGATCCGACTTTTTCTTATTTATTAATTTTCTGTGACTCTGCTGACGTATTTGCATACAAAAATATTTAAGATATCTTAAAAATTGTAGAAGTTATAGAGGTATGCAGATTAGCCTGTTCACTAGTTGAAACTGATTTCAGAGCGAGTGCATCATTTTTACCATTTCGTAAAGACGAACTCGTTGACGACAAGCTATTAATCGGTGACGTACATTTGCTCTTTGAATAGATCGAGTGCTTTCAGAGGCGAGAAATTGGTGAAACATCTATTCAAGAGCGCAACGGAAATTGACGTCGCGGTGCATAAATAGGAAATCCATAAATTGAAACAGAAACATCAGCGACTACCTTGCAATTGTCTGTCAAAACTGGTTCTCGAATAAGATCAGGCGGAAATAATTGCCGGAAAATCATATGGAATTAATAAAGTACGGATTCGTAACGTGGCAAATCGATTCTCGGATGGCGAATGTCGAGCGAAATTCAAAAAGTCGCCAGGCTGACCCCGATGCGAGAAATGCTCTTTGCTGTGGACAAATCGCCCGTGGAATAGAGAAATTCGCGGGGACGACGCGCGAAAATCCGCGTTTCCTCTCTGGAATATCTTATGGCCCGACTTTGTTGCCATCTTGGACGCGGACGAATACCCCCGGACGATACCTAAAGTCTTCTAAATTTATAAGACTTTATTCCCAAGATCTGTCCGTGAGTCTGAGAAATACAAATAAACGCAATTTGGACAAATGTCTTGGACGTTCGTAGAAGATTTACAAATAAATAAAATCTTTCTTTTTATCCTGACACAGGCTGCCGTAACTTCTGCAATCTTTGAAATATCCAACAAAATTTTGTATGTAAATATGTCGGAAGTCTCGTAGAACATTAACAAGTAAAACAAAAACGAGGTTCTCGAACGGTAAAAAAATGCACACACCCTAAAATTGCGTATGACATTTTACGTTTCAGCTAGCGTGTAATCGGCACACAGATGTGACTTCTGTAATTTTTGAGATATCGGACAAATCTTTGTACGCGAATGGGTCGGAAGGATCATAGAAAATTGGTAGATAAAAAGAGTTGGGGTCTGGGAATTGGTAAAAAAATGCACACCGACCGAAGTTGTATCCTGTCGGGGGCCGGGATCATCGAACAAGAAATAAGGTGCGCCCGAAGGAACGTAATCCCGTGGCGAAATAAGAAAGGAGATTCAATAGCAAGGCAGGGATTCAGCGTTGAACGACAAAATGCAGGGAATTCAATTAAAAAGCCCGTAAACGGTCTGGAAGATCTTGTTGCGGAGCCCCTTACGAGCGGCAGCGCGCGCCACGGCGGCCTGCATACGTTCAAAGAAAACTGTACGCACGCGGGAACAAATTGCTTTTTGCGAGGCGACGTCGTCGTCGTCGTCGTCGTCGTCGTCGTCAGGCGGGCGGCAGCGACGGCGCACACTTTGCGTGTGCCCGTTCATAAAACATGTATAATAAATACGGTTCCCGCGTCGCTGCGCTTGCGTGTGTTCAGGGCACCGCGGCGGGCGGCGGTGGGAGCTTTTGGATCGATCCCTTCAGCTTTATCTGTACTCCGCTGCCGCTCGCTCCGCTGTTGCTGCCGGCCCGAGAGCCAAGGGTCCTTCATTTGTACAGGCTGGTCATCCTTTGTAAATGAATGCCGGCGCATCCACAGACGGATGGCTTTTCTTACTTCGCCTAGCTTTGTTAGGGTATCCAAAGCTTGCGGAAGCTTGATACGAATCTGCAACTCTTCGATAGCCGAGCACTGTGCTTTTGCGACCGTTGCCAACCAGATCACCGCTGCCGTAGCCACGGAAAATTGTTTTTAGGATTCACTTGGAAAAATCCGACCCATTTTCCAGAATAATTACATTCACACGGGACGAAAGACGAAATCAATTAGAATTTGAACATTTCGACCACCTCGTCGATACTTCGAAGTAGAAACAAAATTTGTAACGAAGGGGACACGGTTCAACCGCGCTCGCCGATTTTGATGAAATTTACATGGGAGATAGCTCTCGGGAAAATGTTTGACACGTATTTTTTTTTGTTGACAGTCGTCCGGCGTTGAAGGGGTGAAAACAGCCCTCAAAATCGGGGGTTGAAAATACAATTTTTTGGGATATTTCCGGCACTAGATGGTCCAGCAGAAAAACTGTATTCTATTGTTTCGAATCAGAAACCCAAGCACGCGAACTACGCGAAGAGAAAACTCTCTCCGTTCGAATAACACATTAAAATTCTCTAAAAATAATACGAACGATAAAATAGAATTGAACTGTACATATAAATAAGAGAATACAAAATTCATATATGCAACATTGATATCGTATGTATCCTGAAAAAATATTTGACTCATATACTTTTATCAGCCGTCGTTCACATTCGAGGGGTGAAAGCAACCCCTGAAATTAGGGATGGAAAACATTCACTGAAATATCTCGGGAACCGATACAGCTGGAAGAACGCTGTAAACATCAAAATTGTATAGTATTTTATGAGCAATCCAGCTGTGTGAAATGATTTTGTGGAAAATTCCATTTGTTTAAACAATTGTAAGAATTGTCAAGACGTCGGTTATGTGAACCTGGTAAAGTAATTTGTGGCGGGGGCATTGGGTGAAATGAACATTACGAATCACAGAAACGTTGTTCGGGGCTACGTCGACGACCAGTTCCGAGTTATAGGAACGAGAGGGAGCTGCTATTATTACGGTTTTTATTAGTCACGTCTCGAAGACCGGGCCCGCTAATTTACAGAGACGTTCAACGGAGTCGGAACTTCCAAAGAAGTTTCCCTTAACAAGCTCGCCTAGTGTTTCCTGATTTCTTGTTTCCGCGCATTTACAAAGCTACCTGCCGGAAGAATATTACTATAGCGCCGTAGACGGTCCGGAGGGCACGTATGCAACGTCAGCGTGTCGCTGCGAGACAAATGTGTGCGGGATCGAACGAAGAAAAAAATCCCGACGACACATTCGCGACAATAACATTCCCCGTACCCAGGACTGTAATTCATAATGAAGCGAACAACCGAGCGGCGGGGTTAATGAATGTTATTCAATTTCGTTCGCGATGCAGATTTCTCGAAATGTAAATTTATTATTCGCCGCTAAGGGGGAAAAATGTTACCCGACGCTAATGAAAAATGTACTTCCCTCCCCCCCCCCCCCCCCCACTTCTCGGATCCAAGTAAACTTGCAAAATTCTGCAAAACTTCCCGGTTTCGTGTTTCCTGATCTAACAGAGATGGATATTTAAATTACAGCAAGATAAACGGCTCGGTAGATTCGAAAGTAACGTTGAAAATTTTGAAAGCAAACCACCCACTCCTCGAGCCAGCACTGTAATGGTTAAGGGGAGAGGAATTTTCGAAGTTCATTGTTCGCGGGTAAAATCAATGGGTTTCTTCCGAGTTCGGTTGATTCGATACAGCTCGGTGCACACAGGAATACTTTTCGCTCAGACTTGTGCATATATCTTTCAGTCATTTAACGAAGACGCGTCGGGCTTCTGTTTGAGAATATTTTTTATTCGTTCGTGATTGATATTACTTTGAAAAAATTGGGATTAAGAGGGTCCAGGTTAGGTCTAAGAGCATGATGCATTTCCCCGTCTAGCAACGCCGATGCTTTAATTGGACCGTTCATTAATAACCTATTAAGTCGGTCGTGTCAATTTATTTATTCTTACAGTTTTTTATTTGTGCACCGGTTTCTTTTTGTCAGAGGGTGCCAGGTTCCATAAATCCCTGCACCCCCGAGCGCTCCCTCGCAAATGACTCTCCTCCCATGGCAATTCGAAAACCCATTAAATTTCAAGTTAATCCCGCAGTCTCCCGGGACGATATTAGACTGTCAGTGTAACATGTATAATGGACGACGGGCAGGAACGACGAATCCTTGTATCCTTGATCCTGAACGAAGCCAAAGCTGCATCTGCACGCGTCCACCCCCACTTCCTCGTTTAGACATAAGCACTGTGCTCGGTGAGCACAGGCACAATTAACAATTATTCGAAAGACACACGTAAACTCGGCTCGAAATCCCGGTCAACGAGGTAGGGATATTAATAGCTGCAGGAATTAGTAATCTATCATCTTCTTAATGAGATGGCAATATCGTTTAAATTCTTCCCTGTTTCCCGCTACTCTACTCCAGAAAATTATTCACCTACTTCATCCTGCTCAATGGAACTGACATAATTAATAATTTTAAGTGCGTCAATATATAATTCACTGTTTTCATAAGAAACACACTTTGAAAGGTTTGAAAGATATTTGTGCCCGTAATTATGTCAGTGGTCTAAGTGAAAATTTAAAAGAAACGAGTTTATCAGTTATTTCACATCGTATTATTTTAAACTAAATTAGTTCTATGTACTTTATCATTATCAATATTTGAAACAGTTTTTAAATTGTTAAATTTTAAATGTACGATAAAATTTCAATTTCATGCGAATAGCGTGAAAAAGATTACATAGAATAAAAATCTTCTAGATCGAAAGATATGTCTTGAACTCAATTTAATCCTTAAACACAATTTATTCTGTGTCAAACGATACGAAGTCTTTCCGAATCAAAATCGAGTTATGTAAACGCATACCGGACGGTTTGTTCATTTATTAAACAAGCACCGTGTGGAATTTAATGTCGATTTTATTCGTGATTTATCGAAACGATTTATACAGGAGATCGAGCTTGATGTAATTTTACTTTTGCATAAATTTAAATTTACCGAAGTCCATTACGCATTGTGAATCATTGAAATCCTCACCTCCTTTCAGATATATTTTCAGTTGGTAGTTACACAGGAAATTGTTTTAATTAAACGCTGAACAATTATTTCGCAGTTGAAAGTAGTTTTTTAATCGACAGAACTCGTCGTGAAATTCACAAAATCAAGAGATAACTTCAAGAAGCGAAATCCGCGTTGGCGAATTTTTTTCGAAAAATTGAAAACATACCGGTAATATTGACTAATGCTCGGGAAATCCGTATAAACAATTTCATGCGGATATGGTAATTTGATTGAAAGTTACGGCGCGCGGAAGTTCAATTAGAAGGATTTAGCGAGGACATATTTGAAGGGTGGTTTCACCCCTTAACCCCGAGCCGGCCATAAAAGAAGGGCAACGTGTCCCGTACATTAGACTCTCCTCTCGCACTAACCCGCGAAGTTTCATAAAAATTGTGATGAGCTCATCGCCAGTGAGATAACCGGAAGTAAAAGCGCGGGGGCGGAGGTTGGAAGGCGGCACGAACGGAACGCGATTATTAAAAGCGGCCGGGTAGACCCGGTGGCCTGTCCCTTTTGTTCTCATCGTGTAGAATCGCGCGGGCCAGTTAAAATAACGGCTTATAGGATCGTTAATGTTTCGAATCCCTCGGCTAAGGGATTTCTCGCATTTCCGCGGGGCTGCAAAACTGCGAAACTCTTTCGCGTCTTACGAGCCACGCCGGAAATCGTTATACGGGGCCGCATTATACCCATAACGAAGATTTACGACTCGCAGGACGTCCACGGCAATATTTGCAGCGAATTTGTCATTTCGCCGCGCGGTTATTACTTTCTCGTTGTTGCCGTTCGCGGTGCGCGGCGCCCGACCGCCGGACTGCTATGCTAAACAAAGACAAACCGATGCATCGCCTGGTTCCGGTTAGACGAACGAACCTCGTGCGCCGCGCTTTTTCCGATTTATCCTCCGCTGGATCCTCTACTTAACCCATTAGCCCGTTGCGCTCTCGAAAATTCGTTTTATCTCATTATCATTTCGGAAAAATGTTTACGTATTTAAGAGCTACCACCCATTTACGATTTTTCAGAGTCCATGTCAATATTTACCCCTCGTTTCTCTTAAATTTTCAATTACACCACTGTCATAATTACGGGCACGGTTTAAAAAAATTCCGAAGGCGATCTGGAAGACACGGCGGGTATTAGAATCATCCCGAAGGCTTCTCCGAGCCATATCTTGCCGCGTAAAGAAGTTTCAGAGTAAAATTTCGTCGGGCAAGAAATGAAATACATAGTTTGAAGCGATGGCGTACGTTTTCATGAATATTTTTTTCTACGTATCTACGTGTCCTGGATCCAGCAGCGAATATTACTGTATTATAGAGCGGTTTGTACAGAGTACAGAACACGTTTTCTAAAAATATGAGGCAGACTGAGAGCTCTACGTAAGAATACAATTCCTAGCCTTGATCGTTGACGTCACGTTAAGGCCAGCCAATGGCTGCAACCGTCGGAACTGTCACAGGCGTAACACGTGGACAGTTTGTTGATCTGTGCGGGCCAGGCTTGCTGAATAAACTATTGGTGTCCTCATTGTGGCCAAAAGTGGAAAATCTCTCTCTCTCCGGTGGGTCAACAATGATTCAGCTGACGTGGATCACCCGGGCTACGATATTGATCCTCGGTGGATGGGTCTATTCCGACCCGGTGGTTTCAAAGGCTCTCCACCGTTCTCGTCTTCCACCAGATAAGCTCTTCGTGTCCTTGCGGCAGTATAAACCGTTACTTTCATTGAAATTTTATTCCGAATCATCCTCCGATTATTTTTGTCTTTATAAAATTTCATCGAACAGAAATCTCATGGAAGACTTTCACGGTTAATTTTCAAGGGAGTCGAAATTTGCGCGGGTATCGTCTTATAGCCGAGTATGGCATCGTTTGATTTCGCCGAATCCCGGAAATATCATTATACACCGAATCCCACACGAAACGTTTGATCCCGCGCTGTAGGATAGCACGGGTAAAATGAAGGAAGCACCTTTGACTGGATCGTCCCTGCCCCTATCCCCGCGGCCGAGCCAATCCAGCTGCGCGGCTGGTAAACCATAAAGCATTAAAAGTAATACATAATTATTCACGGTTCATTTCGTTTTCCCATTTCCTACTCGCACAGCCAGTCTGTCAGCGGCGGCTTGTCTCGGGTAGAGGCTTGTTTCTGCGCTTTGACGGTGCATCTCGTTCCACTCGCGAACTATCGCGAAAATAACGCGACGGAAATCCGCTCGAGCGGAAACGGCTCGTCATCCCATCGATCCAATCTGCTTTTCCCCCTTCTGACCCTTTTTTACGGCTCGAACCACTCCGGATGTAGAATCAGAATGGACAATTTGGTGTAGCCACCCTCTGTGGCCACTGTTTGCATTTTTAATTTTTTGGGAATTAATTCTCCGATCTTGATCTGGGTACGTGTAATGGGATCTGAAATGTTGAGTTGTGTCGTCTGCTCCGAAAAGTAGCAATACTCTAAGCTTGGCGTACAAACTTACAGTGTTAATTAAAAATATCGTTACAGAAGCTGCAATTTTTCTTGCCCCGTTTCCACACTTTTCCAAAGTCGATAAGAACACAATGAGCACAGTGTTTAGCGCCAAGCACTTCGTCGCCATATTGGTTAGCTATATGTATCGTCCACGCTCAATGTCAGATACCAATAGCGTGGATCACTTTTTTTTCGAATGCATCCAACGTTGCCCTACAGCTAATAAACTGCCATAAAGTGTTCGACCCTTTGTCTCTGTTTAAACGTTCGAAATATGTCAAATGTATCAAATGCGTATATTACTGCGACTGACAATGTGTCACGCACAAGGCGGGCCGCGTGGATCACTTAAACTTTTCCGATATTTATGAGCACGCGAAAAAATAGTCAGCCGTGTGCTGGACAATTTTTGTTTTTTTTTATTATTTACTTAATACCCACGTCATTTTTACACAGCCATGAAAATCCGAATCGCCACAATTCTTTTTCGAAGGGACGAACAATATTTGATCTATACGGAGAGAGAGAGAAAGAGAGAGAGCAAACTTATCCACACGGATTGCGAACGTTGATAGATAAGTACTGATAGCAAACAAGCTCCGACATTGTATCGCGTACAGTGACAGCAGCGGTTTGTAGTGAAATCCATCACGCCCGGTATCAGTCAAACGCACGTGTGCTCGATGGATTTTTAAATTCATTTGTCTGGAAAATGAAGCCTCGCATGGCGAAAAGTTATTCCATCATTTCGACTTTCAACAACTTTACTGCTGAACGATCTATGTACGTCGACCCAATTACGCCACGGTATACAGGACATTCTGTATATTTTTCGAAATTCTCGACATCGTCGAACGGAAGCGTATATCCGCAACGGTATAATGTTAAACATTTCACTTTGAAACCGAACTCCATAGTCCATGTTTTGAAAAGGTTCGTGTTGCGAAGAAATTTCTGAAGGTCGTTAATATTTTAGTGAAAGAACCTGCAAATACCCAATGAATGGCAATCTATAATTTTAACCTTTAACTACCCGCGCTGGTGTAAAAAGTACGTAAAAATTCAGGAAGAATGATCTTCATTTATTTGAAGCTCGTACAGTCGTGGACAAAATTAAGTGGACAGGCGTAACGATCAACAAAAAATCAATGCAATTTGAAACATAATTTGAATAAACCAGAATTGTATGGAACATTTAAGTTAACAAAGTGTACTTTAATGAAATAAACAATAATAGCAATTAATATAACAGAATATATCATCCATTGCAGCCATCATTCATTTTCTTCGCCGTACGCTTGGGATCGTTATCCTGTTGTAGCATCCATCCCTCGTCGAGATCCATTTTTAGGGTTGACTCTTCCATATTTTCATTTAAAATGTCAATAAACCTATCTGCATTCATAATGCCAAGGATAGGTGCTAAATTTCCAACCCCATACCAAGAAAAACATCCCCATACCATTATGGATCCTCCTCCATGTTTGACGGCAGGCAACACATACTGCTTCTTGAGAGCTTCATTCGGTTTTCTCCACACGCGTGTTCCCTTTTTTTATTTAACAACTCAAATTTGCTCTCGTCACTTCATATTATTTTTCTCCAAAATGATAATGGCTTATTCACATATTTTCTTTCAAAAGCTAAACGTTTCTTTTTATGCGCTATACTAATGCGCGGCTTGCGTCTAGCTAACCAACACTTCGGATTAACTTCTTTTAATCTTCGTCTCACAGTTCTTGAAGAAATATTTGAATGTAGAGTTTCAACAATATTTCGTGATGTTATCGATGGATCACGTTGAGTTTCTCTTACAATTTGTCTCTCGTCGTATGAATTTGCGCTACGTTTTCGTCCTCGACCCATTAAATTTTCAACAGTATCATACTGTAAATACTTGTAATAAATATTTATGCACCGTACTCTTAGAAACTTTGTATTTTTCAGCTATTTCACTATAACTTCATCCATTCTTGCACTCTGAAACAATTCACTTTCGCAGATGCACGGAAAATTCTTCTCGTCTCTCAGACATGTTCGGTTCATATTTCCAATCTACCTTAAACAAAAGTTCAATGTTTACTAAGGACGAATGACAACGCACAACGCGAGAGTCGAACGTTTCTTTACAGTTTTTCCGTCCCAACACAGAATGTCCTCTGCGTCCACTTAATTTTGTCCACGGTCTCAAAGACACCCATACAAATAATAATATTTATACTTTTGTGTATAAACATTTTTCATGTTAAACGTCTCAAATAAATTTACTGCGAAAACTTGAAAATAGAGATTATTCAGAATTTACGTTCTGTCCACTTAATTTTGTCCACGACAGTACACGTTATGACAAAAGATATTTCCTTGAAGAATTTTGCTCACGGCACTGTAAATGTATATAACTTTTGAAAAAATGAACAATACAGATTTTTTCCTTGTTAGGGAGATGTTAACAACGAGAGGTATGACGTCGGTAGGCAAACGGTGAATGCATCGACGCATCGATGACCCAAATCGGAATTTATTAGAGTACGAGATATAAAGGTTATCAGAGAAAAATGGGGGAGCGTCGGAAGATCGTGTCTAGCCATAAGTAGCGATCCTAGATAGAGGGCGGACCACAGCCAGGCTGCATAAGATATATTCCGTCGTCCACCCCCGTGCCGCCCCGCCCCCATCCCTGTACACGTATACAACCCCCCGTGTATATTCCGAAGCTTTTCCTTCCCCGCGTGTTTGTACGTAGGAGCGAGCTATGATGTAGATAGTGAAATGTAGTGCGCCGAGTGCTACACACCCACGCCGACACCGGCGTCGAATTATTCGTGTGCAGATAACTCGACTTAACGACATCTAGAAGCGATACTTCAACGCACCAGCCACGGAAAATTGTGCTGATAATGCCTGCATACGTTCCTATTATTTCCTCGCCCGATTTACCACCAGATATTCTATCGACCACCTTGTAAGGAGGACACGGATCATCGATGCCTGATCGAACCCGAATTCTTGAGCGATTTAAGGGTGTCTGATTTTTGTGAAAATTGGGGGGTGGTTCGAAAGGTACTTCGGTAGTCCTCACGAATTTTTGTGACTCCAAATTCTGCCTGTGTACCTAAAAATTCACAAAACGTAGAAAGTGTTAAAATGGCTTTCGAACGATCGCTCAACTTTCGGATTTTTTCCGTGGAATTTGTGATGCATCGTCCAGGTATGCTACACTTTCATGAAATTTGGCGATTTTAATTCCAGCCGGTTGGTAGGGTCTTCCAGGAAGTTTATTATGGCGCGCTTATGTGGATTCATGGAAATTCCGATGATGTTCTAAAATATTCCGTAGTTTGAATGTTCTCGCGAAGCATTCACGGTATTATTGTAACGCATGAAATTTGAGCGGGACATTAATCATATCGCGGAGTTTCCATATTAATTCGTGAACGCCGATGAAGCATGTTAAGCGCCCCTACTACAATAAATTCCTAATACAATCGTCGGCGTGTTACATGAACCAGTGAACCGATTAAAGTTCGTTGTACATGCGCAATATTCGCGAATTAGAACGGTTAAATGAGTGCCTCGTCAGCCTTTGCTTGATTATTAACTCGTCCAGAACGAACGCACCAGCTGGAATGTGTATAATAACACCCTAATGTCGATTCGTACAGCTGTATTCTCGGTAATCGTAACGAAAATCTTCTTGATCCTCATCTCGATACATACGTGCAACTTTACGTTTATTTAGCACCTTTATTAATCCTGCATGGAGATTTGGACCATTATAATATTATGGCAGGTGTAAGTTAGCTGACACTAAGAATTGATCGACATCGCCAAACACGATGCTTGATCACTGATAAAGCAATCCTGGTCTAGACAGAGGTACTAACGATAAAACCGAATTGCCACACTTCGAAAAGTTCCCATTATTTATAACTTGTTTTTCGATGGCGGAGACCTTGGTACAGCGTGGGTCATAATAGTTATCCACCCCACTCTAATCACTCTAGGATCGTAATATGTGGGCGCTCGGGGTGGGGCGAACAGCTATCTCCTAACCGCAGCAGACCTAACCCAGACTACGCACGTCAAGCTATAATAACCGATTATTCTATTATTACATATTATTTTATTTATTATAATAACCGAAAAATATTTGTTAGTTCTTCCAATTTCTTTCACGGCTGGTACACGCTGGCTGACCCGCGAAGGACGACATCCGGGTCAAACGCGACCCTTGGCATCGGAGTCTAGGACGTGCTCGATCATTTTAGCGACCTCGGGGGTAATAATCGATAATTTCGATAAAATTTCGCGGTGCTGTGTATTCCGCGTGAGAAATGTGGATAGCGGACGGCGTATCGATGAACTACACAGCATGCATTAAAAGTCGTCGATGACGCATTGTCTCGTTCCGTTGAACGGACTCGTCGCACCGTAACTCTTGTCGCGTCGTGTCGGCTCCTAAAGGATGTTATCAAATTCGTGAAGGAAGTTATGCGTGTGTGTCTAAAAAGCGTTATTAGGTCGACTTTTATGACGGCGAGTGGCCCGTCGCGTCGAAGTAGAAGCAACTTCCCGGGCGTTTTCTTTAAACTTACTTTCGGCGTGCTGGCCTGTGCAAACGTGTTCGCAAACTCGATCGGGAATTCTCAATGCACAGTAGACACATTTAAGAGGAAATTGCCGCGGCGTTCGAACCTCTTAGCGGGTCTACGTGCCCCGATGAACCGAGCTTTTTCGAAATTATTATCGTCGGGGAGGCAACGGGTCGATGATTATCTCCGAATCGAATATTCTAGTTCGCTTCGGAACTCTTGATTAACACTCGCGAAAGAAAAAGTAAAAACTCCGTCCACGGGAAATCAAAATTCTCGCGTAACGTTTTCTTTATTTTCGTATTACTTCTACCACCCACTTTAACGTACGGAAATATTGACAAAGCGAAAAGCGGCGAGTTGTTTCGTTTACAGGAATATTAATTCGCAGAAAGCTTCCCTGTGAAATGAAATATTTTCTACACTGATTGCACATTGACGGTAATTTCTCTACACGATCGAATAAAAATATGCCAGCGTTTTTATTAGGCAGTTAGTTACGCAAGGCTTTAAACGTGCGCGTGTCCACGGTCCATGCATAAACGGATAAAAATTACACAAATTTTCGTAAACAGAGTAAAGCCAGATTTATACGGAAATGGTAATTACATTTGTTTTATTCGCATAACAATTTGAGAGAGAGAGAGAGAGAGACTTTGTTAAAAATGCTTTGTATATTCCGCACTAATTTGTAAAATTCATCATTTTTAAAAGCGGTACATTTCTACGCACGAGGTTGCGTGCTACAAACACCCTCAAAAACACCGTTCAGCTCCGTCGATTAAAGATGATCGGTTTTCTCAATTTCTTCAACGGGCTATGATTTTTGAGGAACGTTTGAACAGTTTCAGACGGTGTAATTTTTGAGAGAAACGGTCGAAATTTCCAGGCTATTTGCGGAGTCGATTCGAGTCGTTGTTTCCGGTGTTAACGAGTGGAACAAGGGCTCCGCGTTGGAGGGCACCAAAGTGTTAATTGCTTTCTCGTCACGGAACGAGGGCGGCCCTTGGGGGAAGGCGAGAGTCGTCGGAGACGCGACGAAAATTTTTTCGCCGGCAATTCGTGTGCCAGGAACAATATACTTTTCTTTCGATCCTCGTACGTTCTCACGTTCGACACGTACAACGCCGTCGTACGTACAAGCAATGACATATGTCATTGACGCGCGTTACTACACGGGGCCGGCCTAAAGTGGTTCCCACCACTCTCTTTCTCTCTCTCATTCTCTCTGACTCGCTCGCTCCATCTCGCTCTCTTTCTCACTCTCGCAGAGTCAGCCATCGGGGAAATGTTTAAACGTGTTCTCGCGCACCCTCGCAAAACCGCTCGCGAAATTGCGCCCGGGCTTCCTACGGAGAGTCGTGAAAACCCGGCCACCGTCGCCGCCGCCAACCGAGTCGTGCGAAACTTAAAAAGACAATTGCCGCTGGAGCAATATAAATGTTAAAACAACATGTCGACCAACCGTAATTTTCTTTTTAGTGCCTTCATCAACGCCCGGCGATAAAGGCCGCGAAAGATATTGTGATACTGTCCAGGGGCATGATAATATCGTCGCCTCGGCGCGGCGCGGCGCAGACACGCCGCTTTCTGACAGATGAAAAATGGCGCGGGTCAGGCATTCGGTGACAAACGACTGGTCTAATAGGCGAATAATGGTAACCGCCACGGACCTGGACCCCGTTGTTGCCTGATCATTCCATGGAATAGATTTCAGTTCCTTTGAAATTGTAACGATGTATATTCCTTCGACAAACACATTTTTATGCGAACTCGAAAACTAATTTTTAAACAGTGGAAAATATATCTACACCCTGGTTCTACCTTTGGAAGAGCCGTCAGATTTTCATTTAGCTCGGAAACAAATTTATAATCGGTTTAAAAAATGCTTCCACTCCATCCGCACCTTCGACCGAACAGTATCACCGAATTGTAATATATTTGAACCCTATTTGAATTCCTAAAAGAATCAGCAAATTTTTGTTTGACATGGAAAAAATATTGAACTCTACTCGTGCCGTTAAAACGACAGTTACGGAGAAATGCGCTCACGCATATTCCTTGAGATGAGTTTTTCGACCAGTCGGTAAATGTAGGTAATATTTCGGGGACATAAAAAATTCCTCGTGAAATTTTTGGAGTGCTTCCAACGGTCTGTAAAAAGCTAAATATATTTACGAATTCACGGATTGCGCAAACATCGTAAACGCTTGTGTGTACCGTGTTTGCTCGATTGTTCAATATTTCGTAATTTAATAATGCTATCCTCGTTTTATTTGCGGTGCGCATAAAAAATTCGTCCGCATGGCAAATTTACGGTGCGAATCGTCAAGTAAAAAAAAAAAATGCGTTTAATAACGTACACGTAAAGTTGTTCTCTTTTCGACGCGCGAACAGTTTATCGCGTAATTTCAAGAGGATATTAAAAAATTGCTGGTACATAAACCATTGCGAGAAAAGCATTACCTATCTATAAAATAATTAAAACGTCGGTGCGTAAAAGTTTCACAATTATTCGCGGTACGGGAAACAATAAACACCGAAAGAACACACGCATAAATAAAAACGAAACAGATGGTGCAAAAGGGTCAATAAATGCATTAAAAAAAACTCTATTAAATAAATGCTGTACACGGAATCTCATGCAAATTCAAATTTTCATACACAAAACATAACACGAAAATTGGATTAAACCGCTATTTCCACTTCTGCACGAAAGGAGAAAAATAATCGGGTTCATACCAGAACCACCGAACAATGGAAACCACTCGATTTCTATATTAATAAATAACTGACCACCACAGCATAGAATTAGAAATCAATCGTTTCGACATTTTTTATTTCTATATAATATTTTTCAGCCGCCATTTAAATATCGTCTGCCGCGCTCAGGGTCCCCGAAAACGCATGACCGGCCCGTGGTTTTTTCCCTCGGTCGGTCACAAAAGGGCGCATCGCAACTTATTATTAACATTAAATCTCTCAACCCCGTCTCACCCGTGCCGCCAGTCTAGGGGGTGGGAGTTGTGGGTTGGGGGGAGCTTTCACGTGGATACATCCTCGAGTGCGTTCCTTTTCGAAAAACTGCGCCCGCCGGAAAAGGCACTCCGGCCTTTGTTGGGATACGCTACCTTTCCCTGAAGCATTGTGCCGGCGTGATTGGGGTGGGGGGTTGGCCTGTCTGGGGGGTTGTACGCGTGCGCTCTCCTAGGGGTTGGTCGCCGCGTTGCCTGCCGGCTCTCTCTGGCCCGGCGTCATCGGCAGTTATCGGCGGACCGCGAATCTATCCTCGTCGCTTGGAACACCGCGTGGTCGACAGTGTCGCCGGCGAGATGTAACGCGCTTCTTCTCTGATCATCCTAAACGAGTCGAACAGATATACTCCTCTCCATCCCCTGTCCGGTACGCTGATCTTTTTTTTCGTCGAACGTGGTTGAGAGAGAGGACAGAGCGTCCTCCGTGTGACAGATAGACCTTGGTAGCCCCGCCGCGAATCCTTGGATAGTTGGATAGTAGATCCTTGGATAGCTCGGGGGCCAGACCAGTGCTGTGTGTGTCCCTGTTGTACCAGGATCTTGTATTTCTTTCGACTCATCTGCTCCGAGGTGGTGACAAAGTCCTTGCACCGTGGAGGAACTACCTTGTACAACTGGGGTTTCGGTCGCTATGCAACGACACCGGGTGATGGGCTCCTCTGGAATCAAGGTAGGAGCGGTTTTTTTGTTGGGTGGTAGATCGTGAGTTTGTGGGTAGCTTTGGGGTGGGTCGGTCGTGGAGGATTGTGTGGCAGGCGTGCCGCGCTTTGTTTCAAATTTGGCGCAATTAGGATCGTGGGGGCGAGTGGGTTGAAGCGATGGGATGATCGGGTAGCTAACAATCCGATGGTCCGTTGTGTTTTTAGTTTTGTCGAGAGAGCGGGTAGACATAGAATCGGTCAGCAACGGCGATGGACACGACTATGTTTGTTCTTTCTGATAGTGGGTTAGCTGGTGATCGTTCGGTGTCTATTGTTGCGGAGAGGGTAGCTAGGCTGGGTAGTAAACGGTGGTTGAATCTAGGGTCCTCCGACAACATAGGATCCAATTGTTAGCTTCTCTCTTGCAATCGATTAGATCTAGGATCTAGATAAAACGATCAACGAAGATTGATACCTACAGTGCCTGAACTGTAGTTAAGAGGGTAGCTAAGCGACAGGTGGAAATTCTTTGAAATATGACCCGTTTCAGAATAAGTGGTCTCTGGAAAGTGACAGGTGTGGATTCTTTGAAATTTGAACTTCCGAGAATGACGAGGCAGCTAGAAAACGGCTAATCGCATAGAAAAAGGTAGATAAATTTAGTCTCGCATCATTTTCTTCCTTGTAACTCGGTGGACGTGGTGCAAGAATCGACAGTGCAATTAGTCTCTTACAATTTTCACAAAGAAGTTACAGCCATTCGACAAAGTTGCAGGAAGTAGTGTCTTCCTCACAGTTTGACACACGTAGAATCTAATTGTCGCTCTGATAAGATATCAACAGCAACTCGTAGTCCACTCATTGTCCAAGTTAGTAATTCGCTACAATTAGGGTACCGCGATGCCAGGCGATTCGCCTGTCAAGAATGAAAGAGGCAGTTGTACCGGGTAGTAGCTTAATTGTCTCTTTTTATTTTCAAGAGGGTCTCGGTTGCTAGGCTGTGTAGCAGATGGAGGCTAGATTCCCGAGCATTCTTAATCACGACGCTTAATCTCAGCGGCGGAATGACTTTAACCTTCGCGGCGACCCTTGAACCGCCTCGGCCGCGCGCTATTGTTTACGCGGCCAATCTAAGCAAATTGAATGTCCAATTGGGACTCGTTCTCTCTTGCTCTCCTAGTCTCACTCTGTCTCTCTCTCTCTCTTTATTTCTCTTTCTCTCTTTGTCTCGCACTGCTAGATGTAGAGAAACTTTTTTCTCTCTCGAGGGTTCTGCGCCACGCGGCTTCCCTTTCGACGGGAGCCTATTCGCGGAACGGCTCGGTGTAATCTCGCGGAAAAGGCCTTCCCATTGTGCGTTTATTATCGCGGGAGCGCCTTTCATGAGATTGCATCGGGCTCCGTTTTTGCCCGCAAACACTCGCGCTCGGAACACACCGTACCAGCAAACTCGACCTTGTTTTCGAGCTGTTCCGCAGATTCTGAGCTCGTTTGCGATTCCCGCGTACCTGCGAATGTATTCCCTCGCGTCGACGCCATTTCGTGTTTTCGTAAATCTGTTTGTTCGTCATCGTCTGATCGGACGATCATTGTCCTGTCCTGAGTGCTCCTCGATTAACTCTGTGTCCCGCAATGGACTGTCAGTGTTTACGAAGATAAACTGTAATATGAACTTTCTCAACGTTTAGTTTGATGCAGTGAGTAGATTAGTCCTAGGTGCTCGTGACGTGGTGGAAGTGAACGCAAGGTGCTATGTAGGCCGCACTATAGTGTCGCAGGCTCTTCTAAACATCCACTAGCCTGGGTGTAATGACCTAGGCTGTGCTCGGGTTTACAGAATGAAGACATTTGTATCAAATTACCTAATCGACTAGCTCGTAATCATCGACGAAGTAAATCAAGTTTTTAAAAATAAAAAAGCAGGTCTCAACAAGGATCAAGTCTCAGCAAAGTGTATGATTCGGCAAGGTTCAAGGCTCGCGTCTCAGCAAAGTGTACGATACAGCAAGGTTCAATAAAATTTCTATAAGTTTCCCAAGTTGTAAATTTTCTGTTACCTGCCAGCACGGTTGTAGACAATGATAAGCCTCGATTACATTCGTAGTGTATGGTTTGGGGAACATCGGGGGCGCCTATTTCGTCGGTGTCTTTCGCAGAGTAAAGTCTGCGCACGAGCCCGCGAATCAATTAAGGGACTTTCGGGTGACAGCATACTCGCAACACACACGGTTCTCGTCGGTCTCGTCAAACGAGTCGCCTCGAAGACCGGCTTGTAAACGTGAAATAGCATTGTTCTCGGCGGAGCGCTAATTATGAAGGTTAATATTTGCGAGCGTTCTAGCGGACTACCCGGTAAACGCTAATGTTTCGACCATGTTTCTGGTTTACACGGGTGCCGCGTGTGCAGTCGAACGAAGCATAGTTTGCGAAATATAGCCGAGTTTGTGGCATCGGTATGGCTGATATTACAGTCGGTAATGTACTGGCCATCCCGTACCGGCGCGCCGGTATTTCTCAAAACTTTGAAGCGGTTCGCGGTTATAGTTGAATTGCTTCATTAGATCTTACTTGTACGAAACTAACGCGATGCGTTTCCGATTCCTTACGGCCTCTTTAATGACGCGACGCGCGAAAGATCGCACCGATCTCCAACAAAAGATTGCGACTTCCCAACAAACGAGGATAAACATTTTTAAGTGGGCGCATTTTCGTAAAAATTCAAAAATGGCTTTTCCGTGCTGGCTCTTTTTCTATACGTTTCTCGGAACATTCTCTAAATTTGTGGTAAATGTCGGAAGGTGAATGTTCCGAGCTGAATTTATTTCTATACGTTCCTCGAAACTCTGTCCAAATCTGTACCAAATTTGGAAAATGTATGTCGAGCCGTTCACTAATTAAACATTCTCAAGCAGCGAATCCTCTTGAAGAGGTCGACCCCCAACTTTTTTTAAGGCGTCAAAAAAAATTGATTTTTGGTTAACGAATGTGGTCTTCTTCGCCTCGTAGTGGATCCGGACGTGGCTTGTCTCGGTTTTGTCGAGCAGACGTCGACCCACGTGTTCCTCGGCTCGTTCTTCGTTTTTTCCCTCGGGGCTTCTAAAATCGTGCGCGGGAGAGACACGAGTGAGACGTTAATTAGAAACGAAATAGAGGGGAACGGGTCTCGTTGGTGGGTGGGAACGGGATCGGCGAGGGGAGCGTTTCCGGTCGGTGGAATGAACTTTCGTTGCGAATTCAAGTTTTCAAGTAATTTTCGTCCGTGAAAAGAGCTCTCGCGTCGCTCCGTTGGTCGGCGCTCGATGTAGCGTGAACGGTGACCGTAGCCTGGTGAAATTAGTCCTTGAAAAACATTAGCATTTATTAATATTCATCGCGAATTGCTCATTAAGCGTCCTTCTTAAACACCCCGCGCCAGGGCAACGTGTATGTTCGGACGTTATTACGAAGTTCTATATAATTTCCTGTTACTTGTTGCGTGTCGAGTGAATTTTCCAGAATAAAATGAAAAAAACAGGAATCGAGTCGATCGATGATTAAACTGGATGGGTGTTTACGTTTCGCTCGTCGCTTCAAATCGAAAGGTACGGATAAATAATTCTCGTAATTATTTCGCAATTTTACCATTGCACTGTGAAATCGTTTGACATTTTCCTGCTCGTCAATTAACATTTTAGGGAAGACGAGAAACTGTTTAATTTATTTGTAAAAAAAAAGCGACAGGAGGTTCCCGTCGTTTATCGACTTTTATTCGACATTAATTGCGGGGTGGGTCGGGCCGACGGCTCGGTCCGGACATTAATGGAAAAGTATTTAGTTTGACATTCACCTGTTTTAAACGGGGCCCGATATTTTAATTGAAACCGAAAAATTTTCCTATACTCCGCGACCCAGCCATTAATTGGTTGGCTTTACTTCATTCGTTTTGATCGTAGACCTGCTACATTTCCGACAGTGATTTATCTACGTTGAATAAATGCGTATTAATACAAAGCGTCCCCTACATAATGAAGTTATTTCATTCCGACGAGGATAGCGTTCGCTGAATGCCGCTGCGCCGAAGAATAGAATCGTACTTTCCTGGCAATCACGGAGTCTGTGTGCGCGTATAGAAAAAGTATCGCGCACTCGATAGCGAACATTTTTTAGCTGGCCCGTTCGTTCCGTAAAATTTCCCGACGTTTCTATAAACATTCAAATGTAACGATACTGGATTAAATCTCCATCGGCTGCAACAATGGGCTAATTTTTAATTGGCCCATTCGAGCTCTTAATTGAAATTTTATAAAAATGTTATCATTCCCCTTTTCAAATAAGAGGTCCATACAGTTGAAAAATGATATTATTGTCAGTATAATTAGAAAAACTAATCGGCGTGGAAATACTCAAAGAGAAAACCTTGAAACTGGTGTCGTCGATTTCCAGAAAATCAAGTCTCTCGTAGGGAATCGTTCGCGCGTCTCGGGCGAGGTCTGTCGAAAATCTCGAGTTGCCTGAGAACGACAGGGAGAGCAAATCCCCGGCTCGACAACAGCAATCAAGCAAGAACGCAAATAGTTCACCGAGGGTATCCGGTTCAAAGTCCGCAAATTTAAGGGCACGGGACCGCGGCGTCGAATAAAGCTAGCCATCCAGTGGCTATTGGCGTAGCACGCGCAGGATTGCGATTGCTGGGACGCCGCGCCGGCATCGAGCAACCAACCAAGCAGGCAGGCAGGCGGGCAAGCAAGGAAGGAAGGAAGCAAGGTTGCCGCGCCGGCAGACATTGACCCCCGAGACTCGAGAGAGGGTGTTTTGGAGGAAGGTTGTCGAAGAGAAAGGTGGCAGGGACGCAGTAGGAGGGCCGGAGTAAGGGGTTAGAAAGGAAAGAAGAGAGTTCAGAGACATCCAACCCTTTCTCTTCCTCGCGAAATTTCCCTCTTCTTTTCTTTGCCCTTGCAAGCCTCTTTTCTGCTGCTGCACTAGCCCACTTCAGATCCTATCCTCCTTCTCTTCCTTCGTCTTCTTTCTCAGCCCAGGACCGTGTCTAACCCCCGCGTATCCATATTTAGCGATTCACCCTCTTTCATTAAGGACGTTAATGATGGTTACCGGCGTCGTTACGAGTCCGCCTAGTCGCGAGAGAAACCGCTCGTCGGTTAATTTTGTCGTGGCTCACTGTGTACGCCCCGGCATGTTGATGTTATTAAAGTTACGGTGGCGAAGGTGTGTTCAATTAGCAGTCGATATGTTGGATCAACACGTGTCGGGACGGTTTGTTCGCGCGGAATTTAATGGAGACTGTCGGCGAACCGGAGATAAATTTCGAACGTGTCTGTCGGCTCCGCTAGAAACTGCTCCACGCTTTGGCAGTTCCTTGGAAATTCATCTTCGGTAGATTTCAGAAACCGTGCCCCGCACAGCTCGGCCTTCGGCCAGACACGTTCCGAGATTCGATTCGAGTTTCTCGTCGATTACCGGGAAACGGTTTCGTTACTTTTTACGTTAAAAAGATATACAACGAAAGTACAGACAATAGGCAACGAAACCACGGAGATCGCGTGTCGCGATGTTTGTCCATTCTCTCACGAACAAAATCTTAAAGATACTCCACGTTATCGCGTGGTCAGAAAAAAATTCTGGAATATGTATTTTCCGTAGTACGAAGCTACGTGTCAGAATTTTTTCAGAATTTTACATACAACTTTTTAGAAAAATATCGGGCGAAGATCGAAAATTCGATTTTCCGGGGTAGCTACCCCACCCGTCGGGGCGGAGGGTCGAAACTTGGCACAGATAATACCGCGGCGATAGGCTATCGAATGCCGCATCGGTGGTTTAATTAAAAAGCTCGAAGCCGTAAGTATATGCCGCAGTTTATGACAAAAGCGGAGGGGAGGGCTGTATTGTTTCGTGTTTTCGATAAAATTCCTCGTAAGTGGCACCTTTCCCGTCGTATTTCAGCGACCCTCTGATATTCCGCGGCACCTGCGCGTTCAACATACATATATCGGGAAGACAGGATTTGACTACATTATTTTGGTATCCGTATCTCGATCCCCCTTCAATCCCTGGCCTCATCTCTCGCCGCAGATTTCTTTCGTCGGCAATTTTCTGCATAATATCCCTTTCCCCGGCAGTCGCAGGGTCAATGTCTGGCTGGGTGTGTGCGTCGGTCTTGGTTTTTTCCTGGCAGTTACATACAGAGGAGGGAGACACGTCGAGTTGGGTCGGGTCGGGTCGGGTCGGACTAGCGCAGAGTTAGCTGGATCTCTCGCGGAGCCGGGCGCAAGGTGTTGGATTTCTCACAACGTGTTCTGGCGAGAGACACAGCGATACGTGTGCTCGCAGCATCGCGGAAACCAGAAAAACGACGGGCCAGGTTTATCTAGGGGGATAGTGTGACGGTGGAACAAAGCCATCGCGGTGAAACGAGTTCCGCAGTGTGTTCACGATCGCGATGAATAGACCCGAAAATTTAATAACTGGATCGGATGATCGAGAATACCCACGGACAAAATTAAACCATGAACCATGGGTGTGTATCTACTGGGAACCTACGGAGTCGATGCGATCAATCGTTGTTCGAGGAAAATTTAATAAGCAGAGTATCGCGGTTGCCTCTTACGTTGTCTGCAACGATACACCACGCATCCGGCCAAATCGAATTTTACGCGGATGCCTCGAGAGGTCAGACGGTAACGTACACGGAGCGAGGAGATGCGCCATCGGATCGGGCACTTTCCGCAAATGTAATACCGATCGCGGCGTATAAATCGTGATTACACGTCCCGGCGTGTTTACAGACACGTACGGACGGTGGGAGGGCCATCGAACAAAATGGCACCGCGAGAGCCTGCATATAAATTACGGAACCGCTACCGTAAATATCCGATATCGTTTCCGTTTTACGCGATCCGAGAATCATTGACCATTATCGTAATCCAGACGACGACGACGACGACGACGATCGACCGCGAAGTGCAAATTGGTTCGCCATTATAATTTACACGTCGCTGATAACGTGTTAGAGAGTCGCGAGAAGGGTGGATCGTATGTGGGCTATTTTTCCGGCGAACGGAAATACCTTGTCTCGCCAGCTTCCGTCGTCAATAACTCCGACTGTCTGTTACAGATTTAATGGGTAGACCATGTTCGGGGATGTTTATAGGGGATGCAAACAGCTGCCAGGCAGATTAGAGCAGAATTTGCCAGGGAAATATTCTTGACGAATGATTTATTTTTTCGTGGTACACGGTCCATTTGTCCATTTTAATTTCCTCGCGTCGCTTCAATTTCTCGATGTTCCTCTGTCGGGATCAACCGGCTATCGGAGTAGTACGCCATTGTCGCCGGAAGAATCTTTTATAACTCTAAGGCTGGGGGAGGCAAGGGGTGCGACAGAAAAATTCTTGACAGGATCTTTGGTTCGCTACAAAGTGAGAACGAAGCGCGTGCGCTCTCTCTCTCTCTCTCTCTCTCTCTCTCTCTCACACACACACACACACTGCCCCCTCCCAGTTCGAATCTAAGGAAAGCTAAAAGTAGCTGCGATGAGAAGGCTCCCGAGCCGCGAGATTCTTGTGTCGATCAGTCAACCGGAATTCGAGAGCAAGAACATTTTTCGTCCCCGTTCTTTGTACGCAGTATTTTCGAACGAGGTAGAGCAGCACAGGGGGACTCGCGATTCGCGCGGCAACGTCTTTCTCCCCGGAACGAACGAACGAACGAACGCGAACGAACCACCCTCTCCTCTCACCCCTTCTAGAACGCATTCCTCGCGAGCTGAAATCCTCAACTGTTGCTCTCGCTCGCGTCCCCTGTTCGATCGGCTTCCGTTCACGTGGAAAACGCACACTCGCTGCGAAAACCCCATTACCCCGAGGCCCGGCGCAGGCAAGACCGGTCTTTCAAACCGGCATCGATCGACCATCGATTAATTCCTCTTTCTAATGGCCGATCGATTACCGATGCACAACGCGGAAGGGGAATTTTGACTGCTCGCCGGCTCGAGCGAGACCACCGTTTTTCAAAACCGGAGCACCGCTACGCTGCCAAATGAACAGCTTTCATTTCTCGAAAAAATATTATTCCACCGGCACGGCTTAAAATGGATTTCTACAAACCAAAATGGCCGACACGCTAGCGAATAGATGAGTTCGCGTTGGTGGTGGAATCGTGAAACCCGAATGAAAAATAGCAGAATCAGTAATTCACCTGACCAGGTGATACCTAACGTTATTGGACTCGGTTTATGAATCAATTATATAATTTTCCCCAAGGCCTGCTTCCCAATTTTCTATTTTCGCAGGAATCATCGTCTAACGAGCAAGCATGGTCTTTTTAACACTTTACCTACCGGAAGCCTATTAACGCTAGGTTTACGGGACCCGTCAAAACTACGGATTCTAATATTCTTAATTTGCGATTATTAAGATTCTAAGGCGCTTCCGTGAGGAATTATTTACCAAATTTATTTCTTTGGGTATATATTATTGGAAAAATAGCCAAAACTTTGGATAGACACATCCTTGTTACGTTTATAAAATAATGTGAAATAGTTATTTCTACAGCTCCGTAAACCTAGTGTTAATAAGATTTTCAATATTATGCTGTACCAAAAGAAAGTATAGAAATTTTCTTTCAAACTTCAATCATAAATGAAACTATCGGATGACGTTATTGAGGGCGACTTGTTAGTTCACAATGATAATTGCTGTTGCTATTGAAGATTCCATTAAAAAGTGTTTAGCCATGTACCACAGATTTCTCAAAATTATGCAACAATCACCGGTCGGTAATGTGTTAATACCGTTCTAAAACTATCCACCGAGAAACGACGGAATAATCTAGCGACCCGACAGGGGCCCAATCGTCGTTCAATTAGACCGCTTAGAATCCGTAACGATCATTTTTTCCCAGGAGTCTCCGCAGCGCTTTATAAACGGTCTGATCCTAGATTAGAGTTAATTTTGAAACGACGGCAGACCGATCGACCGGTCGTAAGTGGATTCTTCTTGGGCGTCGGCGACCTGTGCGATTACGTATTAGCCGGCCGGATGGGATTTAACCGTGTAACGAGCAGTCTAAATGCAGCGACGTATGGAGCCATCGATCTCGTGGCAAATGTCAGCTCGAGCCGTCTAAAGACGGAAGGATACATCGTTATTTACCGCTTCAATTTCGAATCAAATATTCTAGGAACGAGTGGCTGCCAGACGTTCTTGCGAATATAGATTCCCGGGGTCCATGTATGGGAATCAAATGCAATTTGACGATGGGTCGAACGGGTCACTAACACAGTCAACCGTCTCATAATTTAGTCAATTCGTTCAATATGTTTTACATCGTTCTTAACACGTTACCTATCGAAAGCTAGTTGGTAGACGTTTCAATCTCTTGCCGTACGATGTTATTCATGGTTAATTTATTGAGAAACTCTCGACCGTTGATTTTCAATTTTAAAGAGACTATTATATATGTCCTCGTAGCTCACTTTTAGAGGAACCGAGCCGTTATAAATGCAGCAGCGGCTGACGACTCGAGGAATCGACAGTTTCAAATGTCGCGGGGACACTGGGTCGAGTCCCCGTCGGTTATTTCCAGCGGTTCTTTCCGTTCTCATCGATGCGGGCATAATGACGGGCATAATGACGGCCATAATGCTCTTTAACGTTCACGTTCCCCTGCATATTTGATGGGCCCCGTTCGGGCAGCGGGAACGAGAATCAGCAGCCTGATTACTCGTATCCTCGCGGTCCTCGTCGAAATAGGCGTATCCATCAAACGCCATAAATTCGCCTCGATCCACTGCCTAATCTGTAAATTCGAAATGAATTATTAGCCGTCGTTTGTATGCGTTTGTACATACAAGCGCGGCGGCGAGTTCGGTCGCGTGAATCACCGGCAGCGCACACGCGGTTTGTTCACCCGTGAACCTGGCCGATTCCGGGGTTGACCTTTTGACCTACAATTGGTCATCGAAATGCCACTGTAATCGGTCATTGTTAGCAAACAATCGGTCCGCCCCCCCCCCCCCCACCCTCGTCCCCCGTCGAATCAACCGAACGATGCCTCTATCGGCGCGGGTGTAGGAGGACATCTCGAAAATTGAATTGGAAGTCGCGATTATCGATTCGGTCACACGGCATGCTCATTCCCCACCACCACACCCCTCTAACGACACCGGTTCTCTCGCACGTGTCTCTTTGAGGCTCCTTTCCGGACACGTTTGATTAATTTTCTACGCGGCACCGGAGAACACTGTAGGATTGTGTAATTAATTTTCATCGTGTACCGGACTACACACTTGGTTAACCTGTTTCCGCTTTTCCTACGGTTATTGAGGGACCGGTGACGCGGCCACCGATATCCAGTACACGCGGACACGCTGTTGTTCGAACTCGACACTCGATGTTCGTCGTAATCCCTCTCACTTTGCGGCCCGGTCTCTTTCGAGATCATTTGCGGACCGGAGCGTGTGCATTGTTACTTTGTTCATCTTCATTCGCGCTCGTAAATAGCACGAAACACCATACTCTTGGAAATAGACGCAGACAGGGCTGGGTTTGATTCTTTAGGCCCGATCTTGTTATGTCGGACTGGGTTGGTCTACTTAACCCAGGAAAATGAAGCATTTCTTTCGACCTAGAATAATTCCATTCTACAGTGGCCGAAATTTCTATAAAGTCATCTTCGTATTCATAGATACTTGAAAAATATCACCATTTTTTGTTGATTTATCGTATATGGTCTCGTGCCTTGTTGACACTCGGATAGAGGGACTACGCACTCTGGACCGCTGTGTTCACTATTTACGTTTGTTTCGATGTTTTTCTGCGCGATGCAGAACACAAGTGCGAAGTTTCTATAAAGTCCACTTAGTGTTTCGATGAATTCTGAGCAGAGAACTACGGAAAATTTGAAATATTCTAAAAGTATTAGTTTTAGAACTCATAGAAATTCTGCTTCTTATCATTTGATTCGCGTGTATTAGAATGCCGAGAGGAAAAGCGTTAACAATCGAAGAAAAAGCATCGATCGATGCTTGTAAAGATATGGGCTGCTCTAATCGTGCAATTGCTAAGAAAATTATCGTTCAATACAACTCCATTAGCGAACTAAAGGATGCGGTGAATGAAGCGTGGGCGCCTGTTAAAATAGAAACGCTACAAAAATTAATTTCGTCAATGTCCAATCGTATTTTCAATGTAATTCAAAAAAATGGAGGTTACACTAGATATTGAAATAAGAAAATAAAAAAACAATCGTTAATTTCAACTTTATCCGTGTAAAACGAAAGTGACATAGAAATTTCGCAGTTTGTTCTGCGTAAAATTATATGTTTGTTTTCTTTTATCGATAAATGTTACACGTATGTTTTGAAATCGGTGTGTATGCTTTCTTCGTGTAATCCCGAAATGCTCTACCAAATACAAATTTTTCATTGGTATGGTATAATAATAACAATTCATTACAAAACACAGTGACCTTAGAGAAATTTCATCGAGTGTATACGATTTTTATCATTTGATGGATATGAAATTGATATAATACCTCGTGCGATACTTAAATGTTTAGTGATTGGTTAGATACCAACATATTTTGAATAACGCTGCAGCAATTCTCGAGTGCTACGGTCTAAATGTGTGCTATGTTTCTGTAAAATTCGACAGAGCTGGTTCGCAATCTTCGCCAGATTTGGAACGACTCGTGTCAAAAGTAGGCGACGTGTTCATCCGAATTCAATAATCCCCGTACTGTCTAATGCACGAGCGACTACCCCAGACGCCATTTCCTCCCAACCTACGGTTCGTCTGTCCGAAATTCCTCTCGCTTTTAAACGCGACCTGAATATTCCTCTCTCGTCGCTTCCGATGGAATTGGATCACAGAAACCAGGAAAATCTGACAAAGACCGCCGGCAGTCGAATCGAATATCGGTATACAGGAGATTCGGGTGTAGCCTTGCGGGTACGGTGTCGCGGTCAGTAATGAATGCAAGCAATAACGTCGCTTTAAGCTGAGCCTAATGACTGTAACTATGACCGGGATTAGTCGTTAACTTAGCCGTAAACGTTTCCTTCGGGAACCGGGTCCCTCGGTCCGGCGTGCGGGTAAACGCGCGAGGGGTGGACCCATGGAATATCGCACACGAAAATGTCGCCGGGGCTCGTTGCCCAAAGTGTAAAATACGGTCGCGAACGGAATACCTTGCTCACGGTCTAGCCTGGCTCTCTCTCTCGTCCTCGAACACCTCTCTCCCCCCAAATACGCGTTCCCCGGAATGGGATTTATATGTACGCGAGCCTCGTATGAATTCGATATAAACAAATCACGGGCGTCCGGGAATTTCACTTCTACGAATCAGTTTCTACTGAATTCCGTCGACTTTACGACGGACCATAAAACGTGTTCTCCCGCGTACCGTTGAATGGATCCGCCCGCGCCCGCTGATATCTAAATGAAAAACGTCTCCGGCCGAGAAGTACCTTCTTCTAGATTTTCTCTCTTATCATCGGTGATCCAACGCCGACGCCATTTAATCGCGCAGCGCAATTTTGCGGGGTCGCGATTTCTTCTTGTTTCAATTCCGAAATTTTTTCCCGGCGAACCACGCGACGGACTTTTTCGAAACTTCACAGACTCGTTTGTATGGACTCCAGCCGTGTTCATGAATTTTTATAAATCGCTGCCACCAAAACTGCGGTAATTATTCTCGAAAAAAGCATTTTTAGAGGGATTTCTTTAATCAGCAGGGCTCCTCGATGAATAATTATCGCAGCTTTGATGCTAACGACGTATAAAAATTCATGGATATGGTCCGGATGTGTGGAAATATGTCTGGAAAATTTCATGGAGCTAGGTTGTTGAAGTCGGTGGTAAAAAATTCTGAAAGTCGATCCTAATTCTTCAAATTACAAAAACTTGCATCCCTATTCCTCCTAGTATCAAAAGATCGTTCGAAACAAGAGATTGATAGTTTTCTCGTGTACTGGGTTAGGGTTTCGGTTGGATCGGAGGATTCTGCGTGAGCAGATGGCCTCTCTCGAGTCGTCGTCGGCTGAAAATTGCAAGCGTTCCGGCCGCGGCTTCGTAAAGAGTCGCGGAAATACGGGATCCCGGGAACAACTGAACGGAAGTCTGGCAGAATAACATCACCGACGAAAATTATTATCCCCAGGCAGGGATGAGCGTGTACGTTCCAGCGAGTCGTGTATTATCCGTCTCGTCTCGTCTCGGCCACCGTTGGCGAGTTTGTTAAATTTTTTAATTCCATCGACGGGGCTCGACTGAAAACCGTGCGCGGGACGTCCCGCCCCCATTAATCATTCACGTGTCCGCCGTGCGTGGAGATCATACCTCGCGATTGGTGTATACGGGGTGGGACAGAATTCGTGCTAAGGAAACGGCTGCCACACGAAAAAAGTCAATCAAAACCGCCGACCACTATTTTCACTAAGCCATTCGTTTAACGCTCGCGGTGCTCCGGCAAATTAAATTTACTCGGCATGAAAAGCCTCTTTTTATCGATATACAAGTATTATAAATACTATAAATTACCGTTTGTTGTAGGCATTGTTGGAAAACAAATTGATTTGTACAAACAGGATTCTATTTCGCCATTTTATGCATTTTTCAAGAACTCCCTCTAGCGATTTTGGTTTCTATTTATCTTTTACACAGCTGAAATGCATATAACTCGAATATCGTAAAGCGGAAAGGTGTAAACAGATTTAAAAATAGGGGTCACACAGCTCGGTGTTTTTTTAAGCGAATTAATTTTTTAAAAAGCTGTTTACGCGAGCGAATACGCCATTAAAACATTCATGAGCCGCGCATTCAAACTTCTCGCTACAATTAATAGTTCCAGAGATAAATGGCCGCATACGGAACCGCAACTTTGAATGCTGTTTCCACCGTCTGAATTTGAACGATGGTCGCTGAACAACGCGCAAGCGGAATATTTTTTCACGTTTTGAAAAATTAGATTCAATTAGTTCAAACGTTGCGGTAACAAAATCACCTCGAGAAATGAGGTGTGTATTTCGGATGATTAAGTGTCAGGCTTTTTATCTCGAAGACGGTGTAACATTGAATATCGTTGCGGGGAGGACGGTTCTTTGGAAAAATCGAGCGTAGAATTCCGCGCGACGTCTGCCAATATTTCGTCGGGGCTCACAAGTGTCAGCGGTATTGCGGAGCACATTTTGCAGTGTGTCTAGAGTTATGTCTGTATCTGCCAGTGGCGTGCGCGATACCATAAATTCTGCGGATCTGTAACCGTTGTTTGATACACTTTCGGTTCGATGGAGCTCCACTAGAAATGAACAACAACGAAACAAAAAAAAAATACAGGAAAAAGGAGAAAAAGCACAAAAATTGTCGCGACGCATTAAATCCAACGATCGAGCACGGAAGCGGCTGGCACTTCACATGAATTTTCGCGGAAAAGTAATTTCACCCGCGAAACCGTTTTATTATTTTTATTCCGGCGATACGTAAAAGTCGGATCATCGAGCCACGCGATACGTCGAATAAAAAAACTTGGCAAATTTCTAATCCCCTCGTCGGATACGGTAATTTTACAGTGAACTCGTATTTTTAATTAAGGGGGCGTCCCATAAACCGAGCCCTATCAGAAAGCTACAAAAGACACGGGAAAAAACAATCCCCGCAGCCCCTATCGGATTCCAATATATTCATTATACCAATATCCACGAAACTGCCATTTTTGCAATGCGCGGTCCGTTTTACGTCACCGTTCTTTGCGGTTTGTTTAACCGAAAGTGAATATCGCGAAAGCCGATTTACGACCCTCTGTATTCAAACTTCAGCGTATTTCATCCAGTCTCGATTTTTTTTTCACTTTTTCAGAATGCCTACCAAATGTCCTGAAACTTTTTGTTCGAGAAGGTTTGACCAAGTTTGACAACTTAATTCTGTGTCGACCCCCGGACCTAGTCGAAACAGAGACGCAACTATATTCTGATCAGAGCGTAACTTGACGCAGCCCTAACTTCACAAGACTTCGAACTTGACTCGGCTCAAGATCAAACTTTGTTAAAAGGTTGTCCGGAATTAACAGAATTTTGGGTCCGTCAAAATTACGGTAAATTGAAAAGGACTGAAAGTTTTAACGTTGAATTGTCTCCTGTATTTTAGGGTACCTTTCAGCTCATTTGACGCGAGCGTAACCGCAGTATCGATTTCCGGGGTCGAGCCGGCGTGCACAGCCCCGCCTCAAGAAACGGAATACAAAAATATGTGCTTAAGTCCTCAATCGGTTCGTCTACGTCGCGATTTACATGAGAAGACAAAAACTTGCTTTCGAGGCAACGTCTCTAACCGCCTCTCCTTGTTTCGCACACACTCCGCGCGAGACTGTAGAGTGCGAACGCGGCGGGAGGAAAAGCTGGCTCAGCGGGACTCTACCCCGCGCTACTTTGCATTTTACAATGGCAAAGATATTATGTAAAGCGTCTGCGAACACGCGCGCGCGCGCCCGAGCAACCCTCACAAGTGCGACAGCACACACAGACCACTGCCTCGTCACAAAATTTCATTGCCTTTCTCTGCACGCGCCAAAGAATCGTTTGAAACAATAGCCTGATTGTCTTCTTGTCAGCCGGGCTTAGGTCCTGATCTTCTTTCTCGCGTTTCTGCCACGCCGATCATTTCCACCGTCGCTTTTTAGCTGATCCTGAGAGCCCGCTATGATGCGGCAGGGAATACATACAAATTTTTCGAAATTAAAAAAGGTTGATACTAGTTAGAAAATGCCCCAATCGTTTTTCTGGCTTCTAACCGAGGTCCCGATCTGTTTCCTCGCGTGTCTACTCTGCTAATAACTTTTAGTCAAATCCATTTATGGGATCTGATAGTCAACTACGATGAGATACATACCACAGAACAAATTTTTCGAAACGTGGACGTTCCCACGATTTTTTCAACTGTTATTTGATCGCGCTGGCGCACGGTTTAGGAGATCCCTTAAAGGTGCTGGGAATCCAAGCTCGATCTAAACTGTCCGCCATAGAAACAAATGAACGCTTCAGTCGTAGCGGTCTTCAGCAGGGAAAAAGCGCAAGGAGATAAGGTTAAAAATTGTAATAGTTGCCAATTACCCGAGCCCGTAGTTGTTTTTAACACATTCCCGGGGTTGAACTGCAGCCGGCGTATGCACCGGAGCGGACGGCGCGGCGGCCCCGGCGTCCTCGTGTAGTTGTGCATTTAGAATGGTCTCTTTCGCCGTTTTTCCCCGGTATCACTTATCTGCTGTAACGCTTTTAGCCCCGGTCGCGGTGCGCGCGCGCGTGTGTGTGTCTCTGTGTACAAAGTGTCTGCAGACTTGTATTCTCTAACCTGCCGTGTACATTGTTGCATATGGAAATGTACACATGACGCCGGGGATGCGCTTCTTACGTGCCACACGAGAGCGCCCGCGCGTCCACACGGACACTCTCGAGCGTTTAAATTTACTTTTTCCTGGTTGTTTCGTTGCCGAGTGTCTCTCGCACAATGTTTTCCCCAGTTTTAGGTGAACGTCGGGTGGGGAGGTATAACGAATGGCTATGGCGCACCAAGAGCAGCTCGGTTCTCTTTCTCTCTCTTTTATTTCTCTGAACCCCGGTTGCCATAGCGTTTTAGAAATTAGTAAATTACTACCGTTTTAGTTCTCTTTCGCGCTCCAGATCGCCCTTTGTCCGCCGCAAAAACAGCCGCCGCATCAAAAAACGACGCCGACCCACCCCTAATCACCCAGTTTCTCAACCGTGGCGTACTATAATCGGCCCCCCGGCGCTATCGTGGCTCCGTGCACCGGCAGAAAATACCAGGGTCGCGAAATCATAGTCGGTCCGGAATCCCGAGAGTTTCAAAATCCCAAAAATCACCTTCCAATCTAATTGCGCATTTGATCTTGACCCCCAGAAAATGCCGATAGCGACATTTTCGACCGGACAATGTTTTCCAGGGGCAACGGTGGGTGTATAGTAATTTTTGGTAGAGCTGTGGGACAGGCGGGTGCATGTGAAAAATTGCAGCGTTAATTTGAGAGCATCTTGCGCGCGGATTGGTGACAATCCCGCGGCAGAGGCAACGGCGCGGAGTTTTTGATGCGAAGTCGCAGCCGCTTTAATTGCTTGTGTCCCGCCGCGAGCTGCAGCCTCGAAATGAAGGGCTAATGACAGGATGCGGTCGGGGCCAATTACTTAACCTGTTATTTACCTCGGGTCTAAACCAATTTTATCAGCAGTCGTCTCGTCCGCTCGGCCGCGATTCGCAATCGCAAACAACCCCTGCGATAGCCGAGCGAGCGAGTCCCGGCGCGGTGTCTCGAGCATGCACTCTTCCCAGCCGTGTATATCGATTCTGCCGCGTCGCGACGCCTCGCGTCGTCGTTACGCTCTCTGCTTCTTGTGTGTACCATGGTCGTACGCGTGTACCACGTTATGTCCAACCAGGCCACCGGGTTATCTATACGGGCCCGTTTTAACGCGGAACATTGTCTTTGGTGAATTGCATTCCGTAGATACTGTCAGTTGTCGCTGTCGTTGCTCGTGTCGCGGACTATCGCCGGTTATATCGAGCACATTATACCGTACACACAGGCTCGTGAAAACGGCGACGGTATCGTCACCACCGCTAACATGTTCTCCAACCCCCCACTGATGAATCTCGATGAAAAATCCGATCGGCCGACGACAACTTCCTGGACTTCTTCGTGGTGCACACTTTTCAGATAGCAGAATGGTCCTCATTTTATTTGAATGCCATCCCTATCTGATTGCAACGGCCTATTCAATACACACGACGGGAGACCTAACCTGGATATGCACACTAACCACAGGCCTCGGCTGGTATCGGCTCCAGGAATAAGCTACAAACACCACTTGGCGGATAAGGACGTTGGCAATTGAAAAACATACTCTGGAATTGTATTACAAAGAGATAATTCAAATTCAGGTTTGACCAAGATTGACACCGCAGCTTCGATTCGATCCGTGTCACACAAACGAACCTAACTCTCGATCAGAGTCCAGCAGACCAAGATCCGACCCGGTCCTTGCTCCGCAAGAATCAGACTCAACTCAAAATCAAACCTCAGCCTACCTACTATGCCTACACTTTAAATTGCAAATTGTCCTCCTAGCGATCCCGGACAGTCTCCCACCGAGATCAAAAGTGTCTCCAGGCCTACCCCAGACTAGCGACTCCTGCTCCACATCCTGAACTCAAACTAGGCGGTCCGGTACACCTTTTCGAGCGTCTAACGGAACTAGGTGACAGCTGGACAGTGGGTATCAAAAGCTCTGCGACCGTCCCGTCGAGTCGCGACTCCGTCCCGTTCACCTTAAAACCCGGTTTCACTCGAGCAGAACAACTTGCTGTCGCCCGCCATCAGCGAGAGGGAACGACTCGGCTCGCACACTCGCTCAAACATGCATAGAATTTTTCCCGGCGCCGGGGCCGGATGATTCAATGCATCCGTGAATACATCCTCCGCCGCTGAAGATATGTGTGTCACTCGGTTGTTTGGCGGAGAGGGAGGGTTGCGAGGAAGAGGGGAAAGGATGAAGAAGAGGTGGAGGATGGCTGGCGCGGGGGGTGTGTCGGGGACGAAACAGTCCTGCTCGCAGATTTGTCATCGTAAATCGTCGCTCGAGATAATCCCGCGGGACTGGTAGGGAGAGAAAAACAGGTGGTGGGGAGACGAAGGAGAAGAAGGGCGGGGGGGGGGGGGGCACGGCCAGCCTTTTTCCTCTTCGTCTCTTGGCGGGACACATTTCACAATTAGCCGGTATTACGCCGACAGGATTAAAGGCGGATGCGAAAAGTTCGAGCTGCCCGGATTAACCGTGTATATCTCGTATTCTTGACGCCGGGAAGAGGCGACGGTTATTTATGTGGCAGGCCCTAATTAAGTCTGGCCTGTAATCGCTGTAATCCACTTTGGCCCCCGGAGGGAAGGGCTGAAACGTTCCGATTCTTAAGTACGGTTCGGCTGACCCAGTGCTCTCTTCGCAATAACAATACGTGCCTGTGGACGTGTTACAGGCTGCCTGCTCATGATGCTTCTCTCTCTCTCTCTCTTGCTCTCTCTGTCTCTCTGGGCTCGGCTGTGTGTGCCGAGCAGAGATATCGGGGTGGGCTTTGTATTCATTGCAATATTCAGCAGCGGGGAGTTTGTAATGATATTAGGAACTTGGATAATCCGTTAGTTCGTTATCATCCTCCTCTCTTTGCCCTCTATCTGTCCCAGTCTCTTCCTATTTTGGATTTCGTTGCGACCGAGCTCGCCTCCACCCTCCAATCCTGATTTTCCAGCTCGCGTTACCCGGTTTTGTTCTTCGTATCGCTTCATACGGTGTGCTCGCAATTCCGGATTCTGTTTTGAGTCTCCGCTACCCTCTGTATGGGCACAAAGAGACTGGGAATGATTTTCTAGTGATTCGAAATTCAGTAGTTATTGGTGGCTGCCAACTACAACGGTCCCTACCACAAAGGACCATTCCTTCTCATTTGTAATTCGAGCCCTCAAATGTTCGAAAATTCGTACGGAAACACATTCGAAACTCCTGTGCACCCTGTGTACACATTTTCCTGTGCACCGTCCGGCGAGATATTTTAATTTTCTGACGTGGACAGAATTTTCATTGAAATCGAATGAATCCTATCGTAAAGTGCACTCTTTCGCTTTTAATTTAAACTCTCGAACGTTTAAAAATTCCTACGGAAACGCCTTCCAATGTCGACTTGAAGTTACTTCTTGAAATCGAGACATTTTCCTCTAATGCATTCGTCTGGATTTGTAATCTTCTCGATGCGATATCGAATGTCCTTTTAAACCTAAATAACCCTATCATAAAATACAATCCATAAGTTTTAATTTAAGCCTTGAAACGCTAAAAAATTTCTACGGGAACGCATATCAAAATTGACTAAAAATATCACCTGTAAATCAAGTATAATTTCTTCGAGTCAGTTCTCGGCTTTTATCAATTTTTCTTTATATTTTCGTATCAATTTTTGAACCTAACTCTTTCTATCGTAAAGTGCCATCTTCCAGCTTAAATTTAAGCCCCGAAGAATTGTCGAAAAATGTGTGAAGATATTTCTGCGCGAAGATTCGAGTTCCATAGAATTTTGGAGAATTCTTGGGAATTCTTCTATTTTGGTCAGGTGTTCCGGACTTGGTCCTACGATTCCAGCACGGTTTTGCATAAACGCTACCTCGCGCGAAACGTTTCAATATCGCAGCAAGTTGTAGAACTAATATTCTCCGGTGTGTGAACAGAGTTGGACCAGGCAGGAGCGGAGCTCACATATTTACCGTGACACAATTTTGGTAAATAGAAACGATGGAATACGTAATCGGAGGATCACGAATTTCCTCGTACCTGGGATCGATTCTGGTCCCCTCAAATTGCGCGGAAGTATTTCGGCCACTTCGAGATTACGTCGTCGTTCATTTTCGTCTGTGCACAATCTTTTTTAATCTTCTCATTTCCTACTGGCAATCTTCATACTAAATAGCTTCGTGGACGCTCTAACCCAAATATCTTAAAATTTATTTTTCACAGCTATTCGAACTTGCAAAATATGAAAATTATAAATTATAAGAAACGACTGTTTACGAAACGGTGTCGCGAACAATCTGCACGGAAGAGGTTCATGCTGACAGGACCGATTCCCCTGTTTGGTCTCCGTCATTTTGTTCAACTCGCGATCTTTCCCTGTAACGACATTCTTCGTGCACATTCCTGATATCCCCCTTTATGCTCACGTTTTGGAATGCGGGTTTTGCTCGAAAAGGAAGGGTTCACCATTCCCACCAAAGAATGTGGCTTATAACTAGCAGTGGCACGCGCTTAGCTGGGATTGAAGACGCGTTTGCATGAAAGCTGCCATTTACTCGGCTGTGCATCTCAGAAAGCGTGCGTCGAACTCTCGGGGGCTAGCAAAATATCGCTCATTTAAAGCTGGCTGCCTAAAGGGGTCACGTTCTATTTTTCATATTTCCTCTTCCGGGTCGAGGCAGTCCCACGAAACTTCGAGATCCGAGCGGCAAAAAGAAAATTAAATTAATGAAAAATGTTCCTCAACATTTTCTCGGCTTCGTTACAGTAATCACAATTTTTTTCATAAAGCGATCATTGTTGTTTCATCAATTTTTGTCCGAAGGGAAAAAATATAAAATTATTCCTAACTATCGTGAACCGTTCCCTGCAGCCGGTAGAATTTTCACAGATTTTTCCATTGTTTATTTAGTTGATTTAAAACAGAAAATCTTTACGTATTCCAGGCAGAAATGATTCCATAGCTGTCGACGTTCCCATTAGATAATTAGCTTCCCATGACAACCGGATGCTCATTAAGACGAAGGGGAGCTATTCTCCGCGGTGAAAATAAGTCGGGTAGCTGTCGTGTGATACTTTGCGGGGCTTTGTTGGCTCCCGCGTTGTTCTACAACTCTATCAATTTTGTTTTCCCGTGTGGGAAGCGGAATTTTATCACTCGCCGTCTCCCGTCGGATTCCGATTAGGTGCACGGCGACTATCGATCCTGCGCGAAAGTCACTCTTCGAAAGCATGAGCGGCTGGAAAGGCGACGAGGGGGGGAGGAATTGCGAATTTTCATTCCGCGCCACGTCAGAAGTCGACGCTCGGAATTTACGTGGCACGCTTTCGCGAACTTGCGCGCAGGTGACCGACGCGCGACGCACGCGTGTGCACCGACAACATAAAGTAGTTAAAGTACTATTTCCGTGGACCGATGACATTAAAACTCGAGGAACGGTCGGAGAGAGGGACGCGAGGACTTTCCTCGATCCTTCGTGCGTCACGCGAGCACACACGAGCCTTGTTACTACCGGTTTTTACACCGTATGCAAATAACTGTACTTAATGCTACACAAAATTAGGTGGAAATTGATGTAACATTTGATTTGGAACACTTTTTCCAGCACAATTTGTGCTGTTCGTCATTGTACAGTAAAGTCGCGATTACTTTCCTCAGTCGACACCGGGTTCTAAGTCCAGTGCCTACTCATTCCACTGCGGCGATGATTGATCTCGGCTCGGGTATATCGGTGCGAACACCACACATTGACTCGAACGAATCGAAATGTTCGACTTTCTTAATTTTCATTATTTTTTTTCATGAAATTTCACTATGGTATTTCTGACATTTTTCTGATTAATATAAGACCAAACACGATATAATTCCAATTGTATTTAGCGGTTAAATCGACGATTCAAGTTTCGGTCGCTAGGAAGGACAGCGTATGGGAAAGAAAGAGACACTCGTTCTGTCCTTCTCTATGTTCGGCTTCTCCTTCGAATTTCATTGTGTCCTTCTCTATGCTCGGACTCTCCTTTGAATTACATTCTGACCTTCTCTATGTTCGGACTCTCCTTTGAAGTAACAAAAATACGGCTGTTGGACAGTAATCTCGACTTTACTGTATGTTGATGCTCGACGCGTGGTTGTGTCTGTGTGCGGCCGAGTGACTGTGTTGTTTCGGTTATACTATGTTTGTATCGCAGTTGGTCGTCGCGTGTCGACATTAGATGAGGTCTGTGGATGTTGGGTTAGGTTCGAGAAGGAATATCTTTAGGTATACAAACTTTTAAGCGGCTCGACCACATTTCAGGTGATTCGACCACCTATTTGGAAAGATGTCTGATACTTGCAACAAATTGGATCCAGCTTCAAACACTTTCGTGTTTGCGCGGGTCGGAAGGACTTTCCTCGATCCTTCGTGCGTCACGCGAGCACACACGAGCCGTGTTAGAACCGGTTTTTACACCATATGCAAATAACCAGGCTGAGCCTCAACTTTTAATTGTACGCGGACTGTTTTCCCCGTCCGAGCGTCGTTTAACGGGACACGGTGCCGCTCTAATGAAATGCAAATTGTCGTGAATACTAACTTCGCAAGAATGAGATAAAATAAATAGCATCGAGACTCGCTACCCACGCCACGATATCGACGAACGCGTGTGTTCCCCGTTGTTCGATACGCGAGCCAGCGGAATCGTTCTTTTAATGCGATTCGTTCAATGAATCTCACGGCTTACCTATTTTTCTAAACAGCTCCCGGGCTGTAATTGGATGCCCGCCCCACCGGGCTAATCCTTTTGCAAGCACCGGGACGAGCTCTTTGTTTCCAAGCCTGAGCCAGTGTGGAACTAGCTTGGAAAAATTTGCATTGTGCTCTGCTTCGCTTGTTTGAACAGTTGAAAATAAGTTTCTGCCAGTTATACAGCTAAGTCTAACATGCAGGTTATAATTAGGAACTGTACCATGCAACGAGCATAATAGAATAAAATTTCAACCCGCTAGCTTTACCAGGGAGGTAGCTATTGGTAAATATTTAATTCCTGGATATTCCGAGATTTTATCGAATCTACCGAAGGGGAAATTTTACAAAAAAATTGGATAAACTGCTATGACAGAGATACATATTAGAGAATTTTTTCAGATTTGTTTGAAATTAAAATGAAAAACATGACATTAGTTTTACACAACTTGTGCTGCGATCGGAGGATTCTCGTCGTCTGGGTGGTGGTTAACGAAACAGGTATCAAAAATCGAAGTGGAGACCGCAGGGGCGGCTCCGCCGGTTTAAACGACGAAACTTGGAGTCGCTAGAAGGTTGCCCCGAAATGTCTTCTGCTGCGGGGGTAATCGATGTGCATACTTTCGGGGCGAGTATTTCCGCGTATTTCCGCTTAATTTCCAAGCACTCTCGGCAACCCCCGATCGCCCGCTTCCGGAATCTCGAAAACCGTCGGCCAGGAATGTCGTACATATATATATATACATACACACAGCGAGCTTTAAGGTTGAGAGAGAGTGCCTGAAGGTAGGTGGTATTCGTAGGCATCAACGCTACCCACCCGCTACCCGCCCCTAACCTTTCCCTGCCATTCCGGTTCCGCGAAACTTCCCTCGTAAAATCACTACGAAGATTTCATTAAGCGAACGTTTACTCGTCATCTGTTCCGAGATAATGAACCTTTCTTGGTGACAAGTTAACGCGCAAGAGGCAAACGAAAGAAGAGAGAGAGAGCGAGAGAGAGAGAGAGAGACGGAGAGGGGAGGGAGGTGGTAGAGGAGCAGAGATATGCAACGAAAAGAGGCTGAAGGGATAACAAGAACCCCCGACAAAATGAGAGAATTTATCGTCGGTGTTGCGAGGCAAGGAATCACTGCGGGCTTCGCGGTAACCACAGACTTCCCTCGCGCCAGGAAATTCATAAAACTTCCGGCGAGATCCGCCGAGTCGAGACGTCGTGTTGTCAACTACTGTCAGACTGCTTGACGAAAAATAGGAAGTGTAACTAGCACAATAAGCTCGCCGAGACGGCGAATTCGCGGCGGCTGGCGGGCTGGCTGGCTGGCTGGGTGGCTGACTGGCTGGCTGGCTGGCTGGCCTTGGAAAAGGCCACCTTCAACAATAGAATCTTCCATTCATCCATCCTTAAAGCTATTTTTTTAAATAGTCGACGGAAAAGTGAAGAACATCGAAAATATCATAACCCGTAGGTAGGTTTGTCTATAGAGGGTAGAACAAGAAATGAATTTGGCCTTTGGATTTTCAAAAGAAGCCATACCCTGCAAAATTTCAACCCCGTACATCGACCGAATGAAATCCTAAAGTTCTAAAAAAAAATCTAGCACACGTCTACCACGAATATACACACCGTGCAATTTCTTCAGATTTTTAGGTTGAAAATTCTGGTTAGAAAAAATTAAAAGCGACGAAAGAAATCGAAGAAATCCGATTTTTGAATGAAAATTTTTGACAGATCGAGTTTCTTGGTTAGGGCGAAGCCAGCGCACAGCGTTTCCAGACCGATATTTTTCCCAGGCAGGGGCGAAGGAGTCGTCGGCATTTAACTGCGTTGTAACCGGTGGATTTAATCTCCGCTGACGGGGTGCGGCTCATTAGATGCGATTAGTCTGCGAGCAGACACGGTCCTTTATGTCCACACGTACATGCTTACGCAAGTACACCTAGACGCGCGAATAACCTGCGCAAACTGCGATCCTATCCCCATCAGGATTCAAGCGTCGCGTCCCATGGTGTACACGCGCACGTATTTGGCCGCCTGTAAATCTGTATCGTCCGCCTCCTAAATGGCGATTTCATCTACGTCTGTGCCGGTTTGTGTGCGAGCTCAAACAGAGAATGCTCGTCTTGCGGGCGCAGTCAGCAACCCTGGGCGACAATGAGGATGCGCTTTTAATAAATCGCCACCTTCCACGCTCGATTTCCACTCGGTTCCTCATTTTTCGACGACGATCTCCTGCTGCGTGCCCAGACCGAGTTTAATGTCCCGGGATTAATGGGGTGCAAGTGCGTGGCTCGTTCTACACCAGGGGGGCCATTTCTTCGCGTCGATGACACCATTGTCCGATCACAAAGGCCGGAGCTACTGAAATGCAACTTCCAAAAAATTAAACCTTCCCTGTTACTGCCCTTCTTCAAGTAAAAATAGAAAAAAGAATGATAGAGGATCAAATCGTATGCCATAATACGTTCTAACTTCCTATGACCTTATTTTTTATGTCGATGCACCGGTGCACCCGCCAGGTGCAGAAGAACAGTACATTCCTCAAAATAAATTCGTAAAAATAAGTTAACACATTACCGACCGGTGATTATTGCATGATTTTGAAAAATCTATGGTACATGGCTAAACACTTTTTAACAAAACCTTCAATGGCAACAGCAATTTTCATTGCGAATTAACAAGTCACCCTCAATAACGTGGTCTAATAGTTTCATTTAAGATTGCAATGTAAACGAAAATTTCTATGCTTTATTTCGGTACAGCACAATTATTGAAAATCCTATTAATAGGCTTCCGGTAGGTAAAGTGTTGATTTGCAGTAATTTACATCATGCTCCTTCATAATAAAAAATTGACTGATCGGGATGTCAGGGTCCCAACCCCCACCTTCGAGTTAGAGTGCTGACATCACAGGCCCCTCTGTTATCGTCTACAGTCTACGGAATATCTTCCACCTGGCAGGTGCTCCTTGGAAATTGTAGTCGGATAGGATCGCCCGGATCCAAATCCGTAGGAGAATATTGAAATAATTTATGTCGGTCAATTTCTTTTGCTACGACCCTGGCCTGAATCTTTCATGCGGTCGTTCCAGCCGAGAATGCAATCGCTGCACCAGCTGAATTTTAAATAATGAAGTTCAGATTACATCCGCAAAGGGAGTTAAGTCCTTTAATAAACCGGAAGGAAAGTCCCCGGCATAATTCATTCCGTACACTCTGATGCTTTCAAACTTCATATCGCGTTACCGGCCCTCTCGACGAGGACACTCGATCCACTGGCTTCGTTTCTCCGCCCCTGTTGTTGCGATTCCTTTTTTAAACAAAACAATATTGTTAATTAAAGTCTCGTGGAGAACACTGGTCCCACTCTTAACACAGATATCAGTATCCAGAACAGCGAAACATTTTTTTTTTTTAAAAACAAACTCTACTCGAAACGATATAAAACAGCATACCATAAAACTGGAAAATGTTCCTGAATTGAATACGCTGTATATTTTCGAACTTCAATGGGACAAAACATGTTTTACCAATTTTTAATTATTGTACAAACATTGATTGGACTAATTAGACACAGTCTCCTTAATCTCTCGGGAAGAAATCCACCTTGTAGTACTCATCCTATTCCTCCTCCACCTAATCAGACCGAGTTCCGACCACCTTAAGCCTCGTTTCCGGGCCGCTAATGACAAACGTCTGCCTGATTTCCGTGGGTTCGCCTTCCCAGCCTGTTAATCGATGGATACGTGATTTAATCCGACAGGGAGGGGAGGCTGGCAAAGGAACGAACGATATCGAAATCGCTTAAAACGCAATTCGAACTTCTCGGCAGACCTGGGTAAATTCTTGAATAATTCGGAAGTTGTTTCAATAGCTGCCGATTCACGGCGCGTCGAACTTCTCCCGGCAGCTAATGGTCGATCTTAATTCTCCATCTGCTTTAAGGGGGTGCTAAACGCCCCGAAACTTGCTACACACCCTCTATCACCTGCTTTAATTAGGGTTAGTTACGACCTCCCGCTTCGAAAAACTAGTTCAGGACCATGGGTCCTTATATTTTCTACCCGAACTTCATAAGCAATTAAATGAGACCGTCCCAAGATGGGACGCTATATAAGATTAATGTATTTTCAAAGAAAAGTTATTATTTCATATTTATATTTAGTATATTACGCAGTTTTCGAACCTACCTGCATTCACCGGCCTCGATTCGGGTTAATTGAGGATTTCTTAGATTAAAATGGCTTTGCTCGAGGATGTGGATTAATTGAAGTCGAAGTTAGGTAATTCAAAGTGATTGGAGATCTTAAAACAACAAATTTCAGATACATTGATTGTCTAGGGTGTATTACAAAAAAAAATTGGTTTTTACCTTTACGGACGATTCGATTTAACAATTAAAAATCCAGCGGGTTAACACGCTTTTCGCAAAAATGACACACGCATTAATTATTACTGAAAAATTACACAGACTGACGATAACTTAATGAAATGCGTAATGTGGCGGATTAATAAATTTCGTTTCCTTTAACAGACTAATGGGTTCTGAAACTGCTCCTGACGAGGAGTCGATCCTTTTATAGAAAAATCAATCCATTGTTCTTAGCTTAATCTTCACGAGATGAGCGCATCTTCATTGATTTCTTCGTATTAGTTTATCATTTCTGATTGAACCGGTCGTACAGTATTCCTTCGAATACTTATCGTCCTATTAGTTGGATCGAATTAATTGCTCTACGCATCCTCCTAGGAGTTAATCAATAGTCTTTTGTTTATCGATCTTTGTCCATTTCTTCCGCGTAGCGTTCATTCTAGATTTCCTGCAGTATATCTTTTACATTCTTCAACGATAAATTGGTTTCAACGGATGTTTTCGTTTGAATAGCGGTTCGCAAGTTCTATTTCGAATTGTTTCATAAAATAGATTTCCTTTTGATTCTATCGCTCGCAATGTGGTATAACACGTTATTTTCCTGTGCAACATTAATGGAGCTTATATATAGAAAAAGAAATTCATATATATATATATATATTATACATGATTGATTTGATTAATTATTATCTTTGGCCGGTCCACCGGACGTGACACCAGCAAGAGGGTCGATTTTACTGGGTAACAAATTTTTGTGCATCCCGAGCCGTGTTTGAATAAACTAACCCTTTGCACTCGGAGCTATTTTAACTTGAAAATCAAACGTTTCTTCTGATCTAGAATATTTCCATTCTGTATGATTTTATAAATTGATAGACATGAAATTGATGTGATACCTCATACAGTACTCGACTGTTTAGTAATTGGTCAGATACCGTCGTATCTAATAATGTAAACAATATTTTAAATAACAGTACATCAATTTTTAGCGACGCCTCAGAGGCGCCACTCGAGTGCTAAGGACTAATTGAACGTGCCAGCACTGCTGTTTCAGACGGTTTGACCACGTCTCGAGTGGTTTGTTGAAATTCTCATCTGGCCGCACAGCTTCACCCATATACCTAAATTTTCATTAAAAATTGACATCGTGGAAGTTCTTAAGGTGGCCATACTTTCGAACTACTCTAAGTTCGTGGAAGTTGAACGGTATGGTTTCCTGTTATCCAACCAGAATGGACCATCACGGGAATAACTTTTTCCATTGTCGAAGGTGCGACGGTGAGGTACAATGAAGGGTCACCGTGCAGCCCCTGTCGATCGTCAAGATCGTAGAACAGCGCCGGTGGAACAATGGAGCAGGACCGAAGAATCAGTGCGGATTAGCCTGGGCCGGTTCTCTCGGTCGTGGAAGTTCGAGGGGTCGGTCGGGCACGAAGGAAAGACTTAATCGACACTTCATTGATTCGCGTAAACGTGCCCGGGGGTTCTGAATAGAAATCGCGCGTCGACCGCGGCGCGTTTGTACCAAGGGCACTCGTGAAGGTAATTACTCGCTATTAATGAGCAGCGTTACCGGGCGCAATCGATAGCACGTCAAACAAGTCGGAAGTTCGGGGCCGGCATAAGCGGAAGTTAAGTCGGTAGCACAGAGGGGCTCGGGCGAAAGAGGTGGACTGGAGTTTTAGGTGGGGGTTCCAGGAGCGTAGACGAGAACCAAATGAACCGAGACTTACCCCGGCCCGTTGTCCTTTCATCCTCGCTGATTCCGGCTGGCATTGAATCGCTCGAGGAAATCTGATCCCCCGGAGGAGAGCGAGATTTAGATTGTCGCACTAGTCTACCCCTCCCTTATCGCCCACCCTCTCTCCCTAGTATATACGAGACGGCAGCTAGGTATTAGACAACTTGTTTGATGATCCGGTAAATTCGGACGCCAATATCCCCCTTGTAATTTGACCTCTCGCTACCGGACGACCCGTCCTTAGATCCTCGATTGAGTCTGCGATCCTCCAAGTTCACCGAGAGTCTCTAATTTCAAATTTTCTGGACTAAAAATTTTCCACGACTGACAATAATAATTCTAAAAGTATACGTACATGCGCGAGATTTTTTGTTAGAATCTTAGAATGCGATTTACTCGGGAAAAATAGGTTAAAAACTAAAAATTCGATTTTCACTTTAGTTATTCTTCCAGTGGAGACACGCAGCTGAAATTTTCTGCATTGTGTCTCCAAAATATTTTGGAAAGTAGATCTGTGTCTGTGGGAGAAGAAACTGGGCAGAGGAGGGCAATTGAATTATTATCCACTTTGCGCGGGTCCCTTTGCGAGATCGGGGGAAACAGGCGAATAATCTACGTCGCGATCAGAAAGAAGTTTTCCAGGGAGATTTCTATCAGCGGGAGTAGCCTAAAAATCCTTAGCAGCATCGGTCGATCGTTCTTCGCAAAGACAAAGTGGATAATTCTCTTCCACATCCAGCAACTGGATCTCTTCAATCTGTATTCAAGCCAATATACTTAGTGTCACGTCCGACGGATCTTCGGGGAGGTTGGCTCGTTCGTTCCGTTCCCAGGGAAGGGAATTTCTTTCTTTTCGACGACGGATCCCGGTTCCAATGAAGAATCCTCTCGTCCCACGGAAAATCGCCTTTAGAAAACCGACGGTGTTTCATTGTCGAATTTTCCCGAGGCTCATAAAAAATTCCAATATTTGCTTTCACTCCCCCCTCCGGCCCCCGTTCACCCCCGCTCACTTCCCCGCACCCCCGTGATATAAAATAACGCGAACGATCTCTCACTCTCCTCTCGCGATAACTTTTTCCCATCTGAAATTATATCTTCATTCCCGGCTACCGTCAGCTACGATTAATTCTTCGCGACAGGTACGCGCCGATCCGACCCCGACGAATTTATGCGATAAAAGAAATACTGGAATGACCGGTGATACGTTATCGACCGTTTTAATTCCGGCTCTTTAACCCGGTGAAATATTGTCTTTTAAATCCCAGTTTAGACACGAGCTTCTAGACGATATATATATATATATATATATAAAAGCACCTGTATACGTTATAGCATACCTTATAACGCGTAAAAGCCTTCTGTAGAAGCGACGCAATTTTTTTGAGATTTCGTTAAATTATTACCGGCTAGCTTCTTAGCCTCCGCATTGCGCTTACCCGCTTGAACGATCGCTCTACGCGATGCCAGACTGAGCGGTACGCTTTCGCAAAAAGTGCTTAAAAATATAAAAGTTGTATATGAAATTACAAAAAAAGGGTCGGCCTCTCTCCGCAGGGAAGACCCGGCGACAGTGGCGCCGCCGTTCAGTAAACTAAACAAATATTTGCTGGCTCTCGGTGGTTCGCGGATATCGATTTTTCGTAGTTGATAAACTCCGTGAAATCCGCTCGGTGTCTAGTTATAGCGTTTGATAAACAGGCGTCGTAGTGAGCGTCGTAAACCGGTGAATGACGCCTGGAGACGCCATCATCCGGGATTTGAACCGGTGATTCAAGCCTGTTGTGCCCGTCTCGACAGCACATCGAGTACTTTCACCGTGGAACAGGCAACTGACGTTCGCGCTGCTTACGATGTGGAGAGGGTAGCCTTCAATACGGTCGCTTTCAATTTTCTCCATATAGGTCCTAATGAAGAGATGACCCACGGGGCGTGGACCAGCATAAAGGAAGTCCTTGACACAGACATACCTTTCTTCTCCACTCTGTCAACCCCTGAAGGGTAAGGCAATTTCCAACGTGCGCGGATTTATTGGATCGTTCGATGAATGGGGGGAAAAACGATTTTTCGAGCTAATTGAATCTCTCCCGCCAACGGGACGAGTTAATTTTCGTATAAATTCACCTGGCATTCTTCTTTTTTAAAAGGACAAGAGGGAAAGAGAGAGAGAGAGAGAGAGAGAGAGAGAGAGAGAGAGAGAGAGGGAGCAAGAATAAAAAAATGAGAGGCCCGTCGATCTGCTTTGGAATTCCTCGCGGAATTCCCATATAATATTCACTGGGGACGCGAGTTATTTTATATTCGCTGCGACTCCTCTCTTTGTGACCCTGTCTTCTTAGCGAGAACGAACTTTGGCAAAGTGCGGCTGCGTGGTATAAAGGGAGCAGGAATCCTCTGCTGGGGGCTGGTTTGACGGTGACGCCGAGGGTAGAGGGGACCAGGTATATTAGATAAGTTCTGTCGCGTGAAGTAGTGCGGTGGAAACTGCCTACACCCTCTCCCTCCCCACTCCCACAGCCTAGAGGGGTGCTCCGAAACTGGCTACCCTTGCCGGAGAGCTTTCTTCGCTCGTCACCCTGCCACGAGATCGCCTGCACCGGTCCTTCGTTAGGGGCTAAATGGGGAAAATTGAAAGCTCTGTCCGTTCCTGCCTCGTCGACGGATTCGATATTGCGCCGTTCAAACGGCAGCTCGATTCGCCAAAAAAATCAATTTCTCTCCGTTTTAATCGATAGCTGCACACGCTGACACTGTACTCCTCAGACTTCGGAGAGGAGGTTAAGACACGGTGTGTCTGGAACGAAAGGGTGTGCACTAAATTAACCGTGTTATTTTCGCTGTTGTTGTTAAAGGCCAGAGACAAAATGGACGAGGCAAAGAGTTCGGTCGATGAGGTGAAAAATCATTTTTCAGTGGAAACAGCATCGTATATTCAACGTTCAAAGGGCAGTGTCAACAAGTACACAGGCGACAACACAATAAATCGCTTTTGCCCAGCAATACCACCTCCGTTAATTTCGCCCGCAACTTTATGGGCTCAATTAACTATCCGATTTCAACTGGCCGGGCTCGCATGAACAAATCGCCGGCCGAATAAAAACGGAATTTAGAATGCACCCCGTTGTTTTTCCTATGTGTACGTATGGATGAACGAGCTCGTGTGCGTGCAACGTGCACCCGCGGATTTCACCGAGCCCCAACAGTCATTTAATCGGCCGATGCCGATATAACAGTCCATTGCTTACAGAATTTTTCGTTCTTCCGTTCCAGACAGCAGCGGGCATCGAAAATTGCGGAAACGTTCGGAAACGACCGGTAATGGGTCGTAAGGGGGGAGCCTGCGATTATCGGGATTTATGTGGTCGGGTGCGTTTTGTCCTTCGGAAATCTCAGACTCGGGCTACGGCCCCATCTGGGCTACATTTTATACCGTTCCCTCTCCGATATGTTACCACGCCCTCCTCCGAGTTACGTGGAGACTAATCCGAAAACTCTGTGTACCTCTAGCTTCCCTAACCTCTTAACTGCGGAATTTAGTTTTAACAATCCCCGACCGAGTTCGGAATTAAAATCAAGCAACGACAAGTATACGCGTCGAACGCCGAGCAAATGGTCCTAATATAAATTTTACTTGATAAAAAATTAACAATTCATTCTTGGAAAGGTTATTGTTATTGTGTATACACGTCGAACGCAATTAACTGGTTAACCGGACTAGTTCAGACTCAACTTTTCTGATGGATTGGGTAGCCAAATATCTAGAAAAGTGTCTTCTACGCTCTGCTACCAATCCAAGAAATCCTAGACCTAACTACATCATCTTAGGCTACCAACTATTTTTCTGGTAGATTATGTACCCAAATGCGTATAAGTTGAAAATCCGGAAGTAATACTCGGTTGATCCAAAAAGGTGGAAAGACGAAGTTGGCCGAGGATTGCGGTGTCGTCGGTGGTAGGTGGATTGTTTCGTTAGGTGGGAAACGTCGGTCGGCTGAAGGGGTAGCCAAGAAGTCCCGTTGACAGCAGCCCAGCATTTGCGCCGCTTTAACGGCGAGATAATAAAAAGCAGACGTTGCTCAGGCGGAGTAGCTCGGGCCAGAAACTTCTTACGAGTGCTTCGGCTCGACGAGCACGTTAACCAGCGTGCTCGAAAGTAGCGCTCAGCCAACTCGGTCGGTCTGTCGCAACGACAGCCTATGGAGAATTAACAAGGCGCGCTCGAGAGTGCAAGTGGTTGCACTTTGCGCCTTCGGAGACTCACGGGCCGCCCTTCACCTTACTCCCCGAGCTTTTACCGACCAGCATGACCGAGCACACGATCCTCCGATCGGGACCTCGCTGTTAAAACACCAGATGCGCGATTAACTAATTGCGTTCAGACCCTGAAGCTGTCCTCTCAACGACAGGGGCTGTTTTTTAAAAATCTTGTTCTTTGTACTTGAAAAAAGTCCATTTTCAGAAATATTAAAGAACGACACGAATTTCATATACTTAGTTAACCAGTTAACTGCGTTCGACGTGTATACACGTCAATCCAGAACTCTATTGCGGTGCAATAACAATAACCTCTTCAAGAATTAATTGTTAATATTTTATCGAATAAAAATGTAATCCTTCCTCGTTTTTCGTAAAATTTATAATAGGACCATTTAATTCCGCACTCGGTCAGGGATTTTTAAAACTAAATTCCGCAGTTAAGAGGTTAATTGAGTAAAAAAAATATTACTAATTAAACGATCAAGGTCAGTTTGATTTTCTGATTAGGACAACATTGATATTCACTTTTTGTTCCCGGGATGTTGTAGCCGACGTTAAGACAAATCCAACGAGTTACGATATTACCACGCTGAACCTAAAAATAACGGCGGGGCAGTTTTTCCGGTTTTTCAAGCCAAATGCCCGAGCTCGCGGCGCTCACTATCAAAAACTCTCATTCCGTTCAGAGCCCCGGCTCACTTTGGCAGAATTGCCCGGTCGTGGTGGCGAGGAAGGAACATTAAATATCGCGGAAAGTCGCTGGGAACGTTCTTCCTGGGAAGCGGCAAAAAACCCGGGGAGAAAGGAAAATACCATTTTGCCAACCTAAACGTTTCCCGTCCGCGAGACGAGCACTCGAACGCGGGAACAAAGAGAGATTTCAGACAATTTCCGTGGTAGGCGAAGTGGTCCTCGTCGAAAGGACAGTCGGAAACGGCGAATCCTGAAGAGTTTGTCCCGCCGGCGTTTAGAATATTTCAGGGCCCGATGAGAAACGAGGGAGTGGGTTACATACACGCAACCGCACGGTGGGAAACGCTTTTGTTGCGGGCCGAAATTACATTAGTAAAGACTATGAAGCAGTTTGCTCTTCAAGTTTGAGGGGTCATCGATGTGTCCAAAAGTTTGGTGAAAATGTGGAACTTGAAAAAATGGAATTTCAGCCAGGAAGAGCGGATTTTCAGACCAGTGTGCGTCGGAGTCGCCACGCGGTCCGCGAAGGGAGGAATTAAATGCGGTGAGCGGTTCGCGGCCACCCTCGTTTTTCATCCCCTCCCTCCCTCTCTCTCTGTCTCTCTCCTTCTTCTCTCTTTCCGTGTTCCTTTTCCGCGTCGCCCTTTTCCCTCCAGCAGCGGGCGGCTCGTATTTAGAAAATTGCTGGCTCGGCTGCTCGAGTAATCGAGTGTTATTTTAAGAGTGAGAGCAATTAACGCTCTCACAGGTTACCCGTGCTCCGGCGAGGGCTGGTAACTCTCCCCCGGGGATGGCGAATATTTTTAACTGGCCGCCCCGGCCGCGTAGAATGAGATACTAGAATTCCTAGAGAATCTTGTTGCGAGCCTGCAGAGAGGAAAGAGGATTCTTCTTTTTACCAGGACGAGAAAGAGAGCAAGAGAGCGAACTGAACAATTTCCAACGGCGTTCCTTCCCTTTTGCCCGGGGATTTACGGCGTGTTTCGGGATGGACCAGGCTCTCTGTCCGGAGGCTGAAAATTTATGTCACCTACGTACCATACCTACCCTGGCTATTGCTTCTGGACCCAGCGATTCCATTTTTACCCCCACCGACAGACACGGCCCGGGCGTTATCTCGCGAGCTAGAGACGCGCTCTCGCGGGTTAAACGCGGCAAACGAAACTCGTCATGAATATTTACGCCGACCGTCTCACTCGCGTGCCGCCGCCCAGTTCCGCCGCGGAATATTTCTCAAGTGCAATTTAGATACCGTCCTTTGCCAGCTTTCTGGCCGTTTTTAATGAAATCCCGCTTCGCGCCTAACCTCCCAAAACCTGACGTCGCTGGGCCTCACCGAATCAATCCTAACCCACCTACGGTATTTCATTTTATCTTTAGATCAAGTCGGGTTACGTCCAAGACATTAGGTCCAAGGTTAGGTTCTGGCATATTAGAATTTGATTATTTGTCGAAGCTAGGCTGCTCGGGTCAGGTTGTCGCAGCATCAGTCGACTGTAGTCGAGCAGACAGTAGCTTCTCGGGTGATTCGTTTTGCATAATTATTCTGGTAACGCAATGGATTGCGCGTTTACAAGTATTAAAAGTCCCTGAAGAAGTTTCTTTCGGAAACCATCGGGTCTATTAAAAGTTCCCTGGGAAACTTGCCCGAGCAATTCGCATTGAATTTTCCCTCGTACGTATAATTCGTTCACGCTAATTGCCCTCGCGCGGCAGCGCCGTTGCCGCGTCAGAAATAATATTCGGGTAATCTAAATTCTAATTTCGAGGTAATTAGTGTGTAGCTTGCAGGGAGCCCCATCATCGTCGTCTTCTCTGCCAGACGCATTATTACATTACTCGTATATCTTGCGAATGTCATATCGTTTAACTACGCGACGCACAGCCTGATACCAAGAGCGAACGGGTCGTAGGCGTATAGCTCCGACGATGCTGGTTCGAAGAACACTCGAAAACGATAACAAATGAACGACTCCCGCGTTCCCGGCTATCCCCGACTGTTCGATATATCGATTATTCGCGGGAAAGCGAATATTTTCCCGTTTATAAAGGTCTCGAATATTTTCCGAGACTGAATTAATTAAATCCCCTGGCCCGATCGCGTCTTCCTCGTTCCGGTTTCAATCGACTGACATCCGACTAATTTTCGATAAATTCCTGATCGCGTTGCGTTCCTCTCTCCCACTCCATTCCCTCATCGATGTTAATGACGCGCGCCTCTGTGCATTCTCCACTAGAGTGTATAACGATAATCGTCCCACCCGTTGGAAAATAGTCGCGCGACAGGTCGAACCATTTGAATAACGAAGCCCGCGAAATAGCCGACTAAATAAAATCTTCTGGATGTCAATTCTTTGACAGCTGTACCACGATGTCCCGTTTTCACACACAAGTCGGGGTGCCCGTGGAACGCTGTGTGCTTGGAACAAAGTGTGCTTGGAACACAGGGTGCGCGTGGAACACTGTGTGCCTCGAATAGGGTGTACTTGGAACAGGGTGTGCTTGGAATACAAGGTGTGCTGGAAATAGGATGTGCTTTGAACAGAGTGTACTTGGAACAAAGTGTGCTTAAAACACAGGGTGTGCTTGGAACACAAGGTGTGCTGGAGATAGGATGTGCTTTGAACACAGGATGTGCGTGGAACACAAGGTGTGCTTGGAACACAGGATGTGCGTGGAACACAAGGTGTGCTTGGAACAAGCATATTTTCAGGAGGTAATCGAGGGAGAGTAAGAATGGAGAAGGGGTCTACGAAATTATGGACAGGGTCTAGGGACGGGAAGCGAAGGGGAGGTTCTATTTAAAAAACTAAAGGTACGATTCCCCTGTGCCGGAAACAGGTTCCGGACCGGCGTGCGTCGCTGGAAATAATTCGATCTGGTTCCCTCGTTTCATTGTGCCGCGTGCGGTGAAACCCGACGGAAAACCGGAACGCGCGATCATTTTCTGGTGGGGGTTGCGGTGTTGAACGTTCGGAAAACGCGTGGACCCGGGCGGCTAGAGGTCGGCCACGCGACATTAGACAGGAATGCATGCGTTCGCCGTTCCTGTTTGCGAACCGTTTGCTTAATTAAGGCTGGCTGCGAAGGTTTGCTCTGTCGGCTGGAAACGTCCGATAGACGTTATCACGGCCACTCGTTCTTTGGATTAGCGAAATTAAATGCAAGCCGCGGAACTTTCGGCAACGTGTACTACTACCCCGGAACGATTCCCTCGGAATCGCGGGGATTTAATCGGACAGGTTATGGGGCCTGAGATTCTAATTTCGAATCCGGTTCGGTCGATCCAAGTCCGGAAAATTCTTGGTCCAAGTTACAAATTCGGTGCTATTCGCTGTTATCTGAAATGTAAACGGTGGGCTGGTCGTGTGGCTGTTCTCGCGTACACTCGCCCGTTGCTCTCGTTTACAGATCCTCGGTAGCGTTATTTATCCGACCAGTAGCTCCGTGTAGCTAAAAATTAGCACTGGAGGTCCCGAGTACATTGAAATTGTAGAGTCTGTCGATAGATCTGAAAGAATCTTGCAATACAATTCTAAAATATATGTAATAGATCCAACAAGATTTTTTAGTCGAACGAAATCAGCTAGCACAGGGTAGCTAAAATCGAGCACGCAGTGTCCCAAAGCTAAACCACCGTAGCGGTGTTTACGTTAGCTGATATTTGTAAAGCGAATGGAAATGGAATTAATAGAACTGGGATCTTTATTCGGCGAGTCCTTTATCCACTGCGAACCGTGGTTCGAAAAAGGCCGGGATACCTTTTCATTAAAGGGCGCCTCGCAAACCCGGATTCTCCGTGTGTCGCGCGTGGAACGCAATTGCGAGCGCTGGTGAAACGGATAGACGCGGTTATGCGACAGTAAATTTTAATTGTACGCCTCCAACTCCGGCACGATGGCGTGTTCAGTTGTCGGGCTATGATCTCGGTATCCCAATTCTCTGCTGTTGGCAGACCCATATTGTCGCGCCGTATATCTACGCACACACCGTCGCACACGCGTCTACACGTACACGTGTCCGTGTATACTTGTGTGCCGTTTAGTTGTCGCCTGGACACCAGGACAGATTAGTTTGCAAACAATTTCATTTCTGTCCCTGTTGGCCAAGCGGCGGCAAGAACGTAATGGCCGAGCCAGGGTCCTCAGTTAATTCGAGAAAAAGCCAGCTCGCCCGAAGGTGCTACCAGTCAAATGCTCGTCCTTGAAATTCCACCAATCTGAATGGATTTGATTGTTCATTTATAAAAAGGTGCAATGCGTCGATATCAATTGAATTGTTACTCGACTGACAACAGCACTGTAAAGGGATGATGGGGCGAGATCGGTTTTTGTTGTAATATGTTCGATAACAGGCGAGCAAACAGTTCTTCGGACACAGTCTGTTGGCCAAGTCGATTCTCTTAGGAGCAAACAGTGAGCACGGCACGCCGGTAGTCGTCGGTTCAATCCCGCGCGCATCACGGATGAATACTTCGGACCATTTCCGGATCCGTTTCCATTCCCGATTCATTCAGCCCACGTCGAACTTTCCCGGCGAGCAGAACTTTTTTATTAGCTTCCTCGTAGGGATGTCCAACACGGCGATGCGTAAAAAAGAGGTGGTAAGAGAGAGAGAGAGGGAGAGAGAATGAGCGAGAGAGCTTGGGGGGTCATAATCGACGAGCAACTTCCGCGCGAATGCCAAGCAGGGTGGTCCTTATACCCTCCGATATTTTCTGATTTTTCCTTCGAAATTTCGCCATATCGTTTTCCCACCGAGTCTCGCGATTAAGGAGTCGAACAAAAATCGGAAAAAATGCTTGACCCCTACGATTACCAGCCGACTGCGCGCCGAGGGCGGAAACGCGAAAATCACCGAAGTATGGGCTTGATTTACGATGATGGCGCGTGTTGCTGCGAACGATTGTGTTCGGCCTCGTGCCCGCTGAGACGACCGGATAATTTATTGTCAGGCGACAAAGGGATACGCAGAAGTGGGTTGTTTGCTGATCGAGCAGCCAGAGATTTACCGACGTAATGTGTTTGTTTGAATTTTTCGGCGCATCCGCGATCTACTTCCCCTCGAGTGACGACTATACTTCTTCCACGGAGCTGGGGATTCGTGCCGGCACAAAAATTATAGCCAGTCCTCCGGCCGTATTTATGCAGTTTATCAAAGTAATAACGGATCGTTAGAGGCTGCGGATTCGTGGCTCTACGACTCCCCGGGATCTGCACGCGATTTTTATGCGCGTAGATCCGCGATAGACCACGCTGAAACAGATTTTAATGCAACCAGCCGTTCGCTCGGTTGGGTCTTGTGTTTGTTTTGGCAAACGATCGTTATCGAGGTTCGCGTTCTTTAAAGCCGCCTTTCTTGAAACTGACACCGGCATTTCTTTGCGAAAGTAATTGCACGGGACGTGACAGAAATCTATTTTACGCTGGGACCTATCTTGATTTCCCTGTCGGTTGCTAAATGTGTTCCTAGTTCGGTAGAAGTCACCTCGATTAGTCAGACAATCTGAATGGGATCCGAGTTGGGTCGCTATCTATTTTACAGCTTGATAAAACATTTGCTATCGTTGAAGAAAGATTTTTGTTACATCGACTTTTGGCTCATCTGCCAAACAGAACTCGACCTGTACAGCTCCGCCAACATTTCCAGGGAAATTTATTTCTTCTCTCGAAGCATCGAAAGGGATTACCTGTCCAATATAAAATATATTGAAGGATCTCCTCCCGTGGATTCAGACTTTCCCCGTCGCACACGCATATATGCATCAAGCAGATTCTTGATATCATCCCGGGAAGCGATACGAGACAACGGGGACATTTTTCCCAGGGTCCTCTGACCGTGGTCGGTATTCAAATTACACGCGGGGGACACAAAGTGAATCTTGCTGTATACGTTCGACAACTGTCACCGCCGCGTGAGCTTTTCAATGTTCTCGATTAAACTGAACTCGGGCCGGGCTCGCCCCCCGGTGCAACAGTTGTATCGGTAGACGACAACCGTTGCGTACAGTCCGCAGCCACGTCAAAGTTTCGCCGTGTAGAAGTTCCCTCGGACTTTCGGCGCGAGGGTCGAAGTTGAGGGAAAAGCTTCCTCACGTTCGACCGATCCTGAAAACGTTGTAGACGTTCCGCTTACCCAGGTGCACTGCCAGGTAACTCTCACAGGACCGGACTTTGTTCGAGAGTGTCACGTGCTCGGACCGGGATCAATGCATTATTTTAGATGTGTCTTCGGAACGTGGTTATCGCCGGCACCGATCGACTTGCTGACGCGTTCCTCCTGATACTTATTTTGTACTCGATTTCTGCTGAAAATACACTCGATTCTGTTCCAACACAGACAATTCCGAAGAAAGTTCCGCGTTGTAGAAGATCTAGTATACTTTGGGTCCATCTTCGCTAAAACCACTTATCTCTCATTTTTTGCCGGCGCGACATTTCCTCCGACGCAACTACCCTAAATATATCACGAACCTCGCTCCCCCGAGCCCGAAGGAATGATAATGCAACGATAACGGAGAGGAACAATCCCGCCGCGTCGTCGTCAATGATCACGGGATTCCTGTTAAATTTCCCGACCGCTCTATCCCCGGCAGCGATACGCCAAACTAGAAATCCTTCTGTCCACCCCTCGCGCTTCGCTCGCCACACACAAACATTCGCGGTGATGCAAATCGGCTGCAGGGTTCGCTTCCCCTTTGGGAGAGGACGCGAACCCTTTATTCCCCGGCGGAAAATCGGAGAAAGGAGTTTTACTTAAAGGCGGACACACGTACACGTAAAGAGGTCGCTGTGTATACACGGGGCACAGACACACATACGCGTCGTACACAACGAAGCAGAATATTTCTCCGAGGCTCACGTACCAGCCTGTTATCTCGTCCCTCCGCAGAATATTACTGGTATCGTCCCGGCGAGTCGCCTTTTTCCTTCTGCCCCCCGCCATGCTGCTCCAATTACCTTCACTCGGCCGACCCTCTCTCCTTCCTTCTCCGAATGGCGTCGGTTTCGTCTCTTCTCTCCTTCTTCTTCAGCCACGGGCAAATCCGACGTTGTCCGGACGAAATTCATCAAGTCTCGAGCGTCGGCCGAGCCGGGCCTCGTCCCTGCCCCCTGAGAAGGGTTTGCATTCCTCAGCTTTTACAGGAAACACGCACACGTACCATGCATAAAAGCAGCCGTCGCCCCGACCGAAGCGAGAAACACGCGTTCGCGTACCGCAAGGGGTTGAACGGCGAAGGGGCACGGGGCGAGGGGAACAGGACTACAGGGGGTGCGAGGGCTGAAAGTAGTGCGGTTTCGTGTCTGTCGTGTTGAACGGCTTCCGTCGTGCACGCCACGCACGAGATTCCGAGACTACGGGTCAGCTGGCGTTTCACGTGACAGCGAAGCGCGATGTTTCTGTTGCCGTCCCCACACCCCCTCGTCTTTTTACGCGCCACCCTCGATTGTGCACCGCATTGCCAAGTGTTTCGGAATTAGGGGCGCGCCGACACTTGGTCAGCAAATATATTTTTTGTCACCTGCGACCGGTCAGCGAGGGGTCTGGATTTTCCTGGGAAATGTTGAACGATGTCTCCGCAACGAATAATCTGAAAATAATTGACGACACTGCCTGTTATAGTACTTCATCAGGGAACCAAACAGTAGAATAAATCTGCATTTTCCCGATTTTTTACCACCACAGTTTGCAACAAAAGAATCTGAAGATATTCTCTAAAATGCGCCTTAGTATCCAAGAGATGTCACATTTTTTTAGAATTTTAGAACGCATCGGAGACCAGAAAATGCGCAGACATCTAATTTACAGAGGGGTTTTTCTTGGTCAGTTTTCGAATGGCTCGATAGCCATTGAAAAACCTCTGAGGGCAGTTTTGACCATCTCAATCGGCTAGGCCCTTTGTCGATTGCTGAAAATTACCGAGCGACAGGGCCGCGTTGTATTTTGTGAACACGTGACCCAGGATATTTTCAGAAAATTTCTGTGGTTTGTGCAAACTAGGTTTGCGCAAAGGTTTCGGTCGGTTTGAAGCTCCAGGCAGAACGAAAGAGAGAGAGAGTGCGATAGCGATGGTTTGGTAGGGTTTTGTGATAGGTGCAGCGCCTGCCCCATTATCCAGTGAATTATTAGACCGATTGAATCGAACTAGGCTTCGCAGAGTGCAGAGTGCAAGCGTTCTGTACGTGTTGCGCGTGCACGCAACCATTCGCTCGTGCATCACGCAGCCCGCTCGCGTATTCGCTTCCGCGGCTTTTGAAAGGCTCTGGCTGGAGGGATGGAAAAAGAGCGGAAGGGGCCATTTAAGCTGAGCGCTCCTCGGTACCCGACTGTATAACACAAAGGCGACGTTTCATTTCCCTGACTCCCGGGGACTGTGGTCTCAGACTTAATGGCGCAAATAGTCGTTGTGTTCGACCGAACCCCTCCTCTCTTGAATCTCGGACTTTCCGAGCAAAAGAATTCGACGATCGTGGAAATATAATATTTCTACACGTTCCCACATTTTTCTATCGATGAGGTTCTATGAACAAATCGTGTGGATTTAGCGGGAACTAAATTGATGGACGATCTATCTCGCACTCATTAGCACTGGCTATTGCTAGACTGTTTCGGATAGTAATGAGTGTGGATGGACTCTGCGCAACTCATCTATTAGCAGAGTTCGCTCGTGTGCAGGTAGTGTATTAGCGACGAAGTCGATGCCGTCGATTGCAACAGTCGCACAAATCAAGTCCGGCGAATTGCAACGTTGCAGGCGACGTGCATTGGCCGGCGTATAGTCCGCGATGAAATAGATGGACCTATCTTTACGTTACGGTCATCTATTCTTCGTGGAGCTACGGACCTAGCAGTTGAGAGTCTAACACCCGAGGACCAACGTTTTATTAGAATCCAACCTCAGAAATCCAGCTAACGTATGAATCTCAAACAAAATCATGACCAGCAAAGGTCTACCCACCAAGGACCGAGTCTCAGCCAGATTATGTCACGGTCTGACTATAAACGTCCTAACCGCCATACACCTAACATAGTCACTCCCATCACAACCCAAGGGGGAGTCCTAAAGTGTCCATCTCCTTGAAGCCATACAAGTGCCACGCTATTGGTCAACCATCCGCAGAAGACCCAACCTAATTAGCAGAATTATGCCCAGGAGAGTGCGGTAACAGGTCCAGTCCTCCATAATAGTGGACTATCACGGGCGACAGTTCCAGCTCCTCATTTTCCACCACCGCTGCTCGTCTTCTTTTTCAGGTGGACCTGGCCTGACTGCTCTCTTGTGCGAGCGGGAAAGTGCTTACTTTTCCACCCTCGTTCTCCCTCTCACCTCCCGTTTCTCGTCCCGTATTTTTCTTCCTTTCTTCTTCGACGCACCGGCGCATTTTTGCTACCCGCTTTTCATAGTTACAGCCTGAATGTTTTACTCGACCACCCCTCCGCTATCGCGTTCCCTTCGTCTCCTTTTTTCTCTCTCTCTCTCCCTCTCTCTCCCTATTTGTGTCTCGTCCCGTTCTTCTTGCTGTATTTTTGATGCGTTGTTTTTCTCGCACGGCAGGTGTTTAGCTTTCCGTTCTCCCTTTTCCGCGAGCCGTCTTCCTTTCTCCCGGTTCCCCGAGACAAACCGAAGCCGAGCTTCGTCAATAATTTTCGACGCTTCTTTCCCTCTTCGCAGCTTCGCCCTTCCATGCTTCTTCGATCCGCTATTCTTGTTCTCGGAGCTCGCCAATTTTAGCCCCAGGCCTTTAGATATTCACAGTTCGCTAGGAACTTTTGTAGAATCGGCCACACCCAGCGATCATTAAAGCAATTAGCACCTGCGCCTGGTACAGGACTTAGCGTGGGCTAAGACTATCTGGTCAGCTAAACGATAGACTTGTTAGTTAGCATGTATACTTAGCTGCCTAGCTACTTAGTTAGCTACCTAATTTTCTGGAGAACTTATCGGCAGGACTACTCACCTAGCTACCCAGATCCATGCTCAGTTGGGTAGCCTCAATCCCCTGTGTCCTCGAAGCTCGCCAATTCCACGCCCTTTTACATCTTCGCTGTCCTCTTTCTCACGCAGCTACTCTCAGTCGCGCCTTCGCCGGCGACCGTCACAAAGAAATTTTATAGAACGAGCCGCGCCCACTGCTCATTAAAGCAATTAGCACCTGTACCTGGTACAGTGGCCTGGCTCATCTCTCCCGTCCATTTCTGTCGTCCCTCTTTCGCTCTCGCTGGACATGTGTTAGCCTCCATGCACAGTCCAGTCCCACGTATGGTATTAAGGGAGTTAATTACCTTTGATAGCTCCGGACCACCCACTTTTCAGAAATCCAAATTATTCAGGTGATTCGGGACCAAATTATGTGTACAGGAGACCATCGTTTTAATCCTTTGATTACCAAAGACAGAATTATTTGGTTACCAATCGAATATCAAGGTCTATAGACTGTGACTTACATTCGGGCCTGTAACTCCGGCAATCGTGAGAATATCCGCATGAATTATTTTTTGAAATGTTTACGGAGAACGGGACTTTTAACACCGGCGATGAAAATTCCGAATTTTTACGTTTCAATATTGCTGCACGCCCGCAAGTCACACGGGGAATGCAGATTCTAAGGGAACAAGCAAAACAGTAAAATTCCCAAGCGCCGTCTAGCTCCCTTCAGGGGACTTTTTAACCCCATAAAGAGCACAGACTCTCTCCAGATTATCGTGTCACGATGCGCCATCTGGTGACATCAGGCCAGCAGCATGTAACAGCGTCATGTCTGCGCCGAGCACCGTATACGCGGTCGTAGAAGTCTTTCGTCGTAAACAGGCTCGCAATGTTGAACTTCCGAGGAACTTGTAACATTAGACGCGACCCAGTACGCAGATTATTGCATGCAGCAGGTTGCAAAATGTCCTGTGACGTCGTTCTCCGCCGAGGAACCTCTCTTTAAATAAAAACGAACTTGCTCGCAAACAAACTCGGGTCTTTTAAATACTGCCGTCGCGTGTCATGTTTACTCTAATTACCGTAGTTGGGATACTTTCGTGACCCACTCTTTCTCCAGTTGGAACTCGGATAATTAATTTCTTCTCCCCGTTGCGGCGCGGCGAGGCGTCTCTAAAGTTCGCGAAACGGTAAAGTGTGTACAAGGGAGGAAAATATAAAGAACTTTTTTTCTCTCTCTTGTCGATTATCGATCCCGCTTCCGGTTAATCGGATTGTTTCTGTAACGCGAATCATCGGGAACACGCTCGGCGCCGCGCGCCTCTTTAAGTAGATATTTTTACAGGATTGTTCGCCGCAATTCGATCAGCTTAAATGGCATAATCGTCTCGGAATCGCGCGGTTGATAGGGTTAAATCGAGCCTCCCCTTCCCCCAGCATAATAAAATTCCGTGATCGATGGAAAATAGAATACCGACTCTCGTCAATCGATTCTCCCTCTCTCTCTCTCCTCTTCTCACAGCTTCGATATCATCGCAGTGACGAGTCGATCGAGTCGTAAAGTCGCAAAGCGGATCAGCAGACGCGCCGTATCGCCCAGCTTGCCTCGTCCCGAAACCCTTTACGAATATATTTTTACAAAAATTTACCGACGCTCGTCGCCGTGTTCTCCCGATGTCTAAATACAACTTTTTGTTCTCTTCGCAGAACTGCTATGGGTCCGTGTGCACTCGGGCTTTGTGCTAGGACTGTTAAATGCGGCGCGGGAGCAACCAGGTATGTCATTCCTTGTATTCATAGTTGTTGGCCATCTACTTTGCTCGGCGGGGAAACTTTGGGGGATGAAGGAAGTGGAAAGCAGAGCGGCGGGAGGGTGGGAGAGCACCTCTCTCCCTCTGGCGAGGTCTTAGGAAGACGATCCAGTCAGCCAGCTATTTAGCTGCCAAGCTATCCGATGGGCCAGCAGGAAGTCTATCTCGCTCGACAGCAACCTAGCAATTTAGTTTTCCACCCACTGGCTTATTGATGCATTCATTGGTGAGCCTAGCTACCTGGCCATCCACGGTGCTACATAATTTTGCTGGCGGAGTCACGACGATCTAGATGGCTACTCATCTAGCTGTTTAGATAGCTATCTACTTAGCCACCTACTTTGCTACCTCGTTACTTAGCTACCCAGTTAATTAGCCACCCATCTTGACGGTGGCCTAATTAGATAGCTATTTCGATAAAAAGTTAGCTCGACAAGTCAACATTGTTAACTACCTGCCAAGCAGCGTAGTTTGCCACCCTGTTAGCATCTGTAGCTACTCAACCACCTACATCGCAATCCAGTCAGCTACCTAGCTCATCGATGGGTTCATTAGCAAGTCTACCTAGCCAGCTACCGAGTCATCTACGTTGCTACCCAGTTGCTTAGCTACCTTTTCGGCACAGTCGTCAAAAACCCCTCCCGGCTAGCCAATTATCTAGTTCCCTATCCGAATATCAAGCCGTTCATTTAATTACCCAGTTAGTTACACGTCTATTCGACTCGTTATCCAGTTATTTACGCAGCCATCTATCCACGTTGCCACCTAGTTAGTCACCCGGTTAACCGCCTAGCAAACCGAGCTTCCACACTTTTAAGAATCGCTATCGGGAAAGGAGGGTAGCAACGAATAGGAGGGCCAGAGTCCATTCACCGAGCAGTCTCGAAAAAGTTCCATCCAATTTCCCCGGGTTTTACAGTTCCCATCGACTCTTTAAGCCGGAGGTTCCCGGTGAAGAACGATCAGACCGTCCTGCCAAATATCGGTTGGTCGCCGGGTAATAAAAACGTCCGGAAGAAGCGGTCGAGTCCCCGGTCGGCGGCGGTGGTGGTGGTGGTGGTGGTGGTTGCTGGGAAGGGTTTGAAATTCGTAAGCGTGTAGTTATTACCAACGGACCGTGTCCCAACGGGGGCGGGTCGAAAGAACGTGCTTTGTGTCGGCTGTCTCCTCTTGTCAGTTTCAACGCTGGCGTCGCGCGTCACACAGAGAGATATACATATAATGGATTCGCCTTTGTGTCTGCGCCGTGGCCGTGGTCATTTTTGCCGTGTCTCGGCGACACAGCAGTCTCGAGAGCGGTGTCAGGGGCTGTTTTATCTGACGGTTGCGCGTTTCGCGACCCCGGAGCCCGACCCGGCCCGAGCACCGACTAGTCGCGACGCGCGATCGCAAAAAGGCGCGATTGATTTGCCAATCGCGGCCCCTTACGGTCCCTATCGCGGTACATTCGTGTCCCGAGCTATTGTCAGCCAATTGTAAGAGAATCGTTCCCGGGGCCAGCGCTTGCCAGCGACGAAGGATCTGCTTCCTTTTGCATTCGTTGAATGGGGGAGAGCACCAGGCTTCCCCGAGGTTTCTTTTGCACCCTGCCGGCATCTTTTTCATCCATCCGCTGAATGTTGCTTGCTTCTCCGTCTAGCTACCACCCCGAACGTTCTTTTCACTTCATCTCACCGCTCATACCCCCTCTCGTTTCCTCTCCTTCCACCCTTTTGTCGTTGCTCGTATTTTTTCTTCCCTCCATCGCGTTCCGTCGACGCGTCGACGACCCTTCGATATCGGGACCTGATACGATCCACCGCGGTAACGGCGAATTATCAAGCGTTCGCGCCGTTCTCGTTTGTCGCTGCGCCGTCAATGGATATTTTTAACGGCTGCTTGATCGCGCCGCCCCCCCCCCCTCCTCCTATCCCTCCTCCGCTCCCCTAACCACCGAGGAAACAAATTTCCGCTTCCGAACACGTTCCATTTGGAAATTTTTATTAGCACCGCGAACGATCGTACTCGAAGCGATGTAACGCCATTCTTTGTGAATATTTTAAAAATGAATTCGTGCTGGATATTTTTCGGAATTATTCTCAGCCAGTCTTGTTCGAGGATTAGGCTAGGTATCTGGTTCATGTTAATCCCGGGACAGGTCTCGAAAAATGGATTTCGATTCGTGGGACCAGATCTCGATTGCATATTTAACTACCCTGGGATTCAATGTTTGACGACTCGAATTGTCGCGTCCGCGGTATCGATTCTCCAGATATTTCTCATGTTCGCTTGTGTTTGATATAATCCGTAGAAACTTGATAGGACCTCGTGTGTGTGTGTGTGTGGCGTATGGGATGAGCAGCTTTTAAAGAGCAATTCTATGGGTGTCCAGCTGCGTGTTCTAACGTTTGTTTAGATGTTAGCTTCGCGGATCGGCCAATAAGCTTCGCGATGGATCCGTCGTTTCCCAAGATTCGCTGTTCCAGGCGGTCTTTTCTTCGCCGTAAATCTCAGCGCTCGGGATTGCCTCGGTTCCGGGAACCCGTCTAATTAGATTTCTATCCAATTACCCGTTTCGGTATCCCAGAAACAGGAACGATCGTCGAAAGTGGGGAAATTAGCGTGTCGCCGGAGCGTGTGGCAGGCCTCGTCGACTGGAAAACCCGCGGCTGGTGATTATCGGTAGTCTGACATGAGCTAACAGGATTATCGGAGTCCGATGCACCGAAACGAGCACCGTAAGATACTTCGTGGATTCGGAGTTTTATGGGGGGACTGGTTTAGATCGCCACGCCCCGTGGAAACTTAATTCACGGACAGGTTTAATGGAATACTTTGAATTTATGACCGCTGAATAAAATATGAACGGAACGCTCCCGTAGTATCATACATCGTGAATAATTCCGCGGCATTCCTACTGCGCTCGAGAATAACCTCCTCGCTCGCTCGCTCGCTCGCTCGCTTGCTTGCTATTCGATTTATTTCTACGCGGCCGCGAAAGAAAGCGAGACCAGTTTCTCGGCGATTTTACACGGATCCGTGGCCACTAAATTGAAAAAGATGCTCGGACCATTGGTTTACCCGCGTAGCTGCAGCTACTTCCCTCCGAAAAAATTCGTTTCTAATTCTCATGAATAATTCCCCGGACGCGCACGGTTCTACATAATTTCGGGAATCAGAAGAAAGACGGATTGGAGAGCGCATTTCACGCGGCATTGATAACTCGGAGAGAGAGAGAGAGAGAGAGAGAGAGAGGAAACGAGAGAGAACCATGATATTCGGGGGGCCGCCGGTGGGGAGTACTCCGAACCGTATTCCAATTTCCTGACAGCCAGCGTTAGGGATATCTCATCCGCGGAACGGGCACGTAAAACAAAATGAAAAATCGAATCTCGATTAAACCGTCCTCGACGGGACCGGCGCGGTGCGGCGCGGTGTCTCGCGCTAGGATGGTACATCCCTGCCGCGCCGCTTCACTCATCGTTCACATTTCCTCCCCGAATCCTTCTTATTCGCGGCATTATCATAATGCCATCGGCCGCTACGTGACAGGAAAGACGTATTATCGTGGCTCGCTTTAGATTTCCGATCCCTCTACCGGGCTTATCTTCCCTGCTTTAAAACGGATGCGAATTAGCGTTCTACCCCCAACCCTTGTCTCGTTCTTTCTCGGATGACAATGCCGACTACCTCCACGTAAGCAGCCACGTGTATTGTGACTAGAACACCGTGAAAGCAATTGCTCGAGGAATGCACGATGATGCGAATCTAGTCGAATCTGTCTTTTCAGGCATCGTAATCCGATTGCGTCGACCCTCGAGTCGCAATCTATCTCCACGAAAATTTGCAGGATGACCGTAAATATCGTCCAGCGTCGCGCAGCGTCTGTCGATATTTTCGGCGCACGTACCGAAAATTGCCCGTATCTGCGGTATTTTCGCGGCACGTACGGGCTCCAGGGTCGGCGTTGCTCGGATCGAGGCAAAGCGAGGCAGGTTCGTTAGCCCACATAAAACAGGCCGCATCAATAAGCCCACCGTATGACCCAGAACCGCGAAAGCAGCCCGTCCATTCATCCGACTCCCGCCGGGTCCTTAGGTGCGTCTGGGCAAAAATAACTTCACCTATCGCGGCATACATTCCGTTCGAGCGTACACGTTACGCGCGTTACATTAAAGTACCACTGGTAGGTAAGGCGGGGGAGGAGGGAGGTAGGTGATGGTAGTGCGGCGGTGGCGGGCTTACATCGGTACTTGCAAGAATTTTCAAAGAGTTTCCTCTCGGTAACGTCTAAACGTGTTGAATTCCTGTCGGCGGCTCCCACAGGAACGGGAACGGAAGCGGATAGTTGGCGGGATGCCAGGCGACACCCTCCCACAGCGCGCCGACTTCTTTCTCGCTCAGTCATTCGCGCACGTGAGCGTCGAACGCATACAAATGAACGGGAACACAGAGGAGATAGTGGCAGAATGGAGGGAAGGGACGACGCGACGGGGCTCTCTCTCTCTCTTTCTCTCTCTCTCTCTCTCTCTCTCTCTCTCTCTCTCTCTCTCTCGTTCTATCCGCCAGGGCCAAGTAATAATCCTAACTCGCGGGTTAGCCGGGCTTAATTAGAACAGGGGCCGGTGGCTCGCCGGTTATAGTCGCGTCTACACTATTCGATACCGGGCCTGGGCCACCTCGCTTCATTTTCCAGCCTTCCACCCGAGGACCAACGGAAGAACAAACGAGCCTGATAACGAACGACCTGACCCGACCCGATCCAACCCGCGCACCGCACCGTTCCGCACCGCGCCGCACCGCTCCGCTCTGCTCTGCTCGCCCTCGCGACTGATATCCGGACACCGCGCCGGCATGATTACGCTGGTTACTGTACCGAAGCGTTGATGATGGACATCATTAAGGACGTCATGGAAACTATCGCCCGGTCACGCCGAACCTCCACCGAATCTATAGCTTCTTCCGACTCGCGCTGCTCGGATTCGCTTCGTCGAATTTACCCACAGTTTTTATTGGTTAGCGTGGACACGTTGAGGGATGGTTTTTAAAAAATTAATTATCGGTACGTCACCCACAAGCATCAGGCCGTTCCATGTAATTTTGTTTCTCTCGTAGAGATGGCGTTGCTTCCATTTGTTATTGCTGGTCTGCGGATCTTTGTTAAGCGAAATATAAGACGGTAAACGATTCAACCCCTTAAGGGAGTAGATTCGATTATTTACCAACTTTATTTATTTGGGTATACAGGGTGGGGCGCTAACTATGACCACTTTGAATATTGCCGTTATTTGTAATAATATGAAAAAATGTTTTATACAAAACTTACACGGTATAGAGGGGGACATCTTGTGACACTAACATTTTCTGCGTGGGTGGATGTATAGAGGATATTTCACGGTCACCTTCGGATATTTCACGGTGTATACACGTCGAACGCAGTTAACCGGCTGAGAAATTCGAGAATGTCGTAACGTTGCTTTTAATGTAACAAAGTCGTTAAGGGATGAAATCAATTTTTATGTTATTCCTGTTTCTCACGATGAATGCAAAACATTTTTATTTTGCATAAAGATCGTCCGCAGTCTAGTTGTTACTATGGATTTATGAAAAAGTTGGCTTTTGTATTTTCGCTCGAGAAAACGAAATTTCCGAACGACCTTACATTTGAAGAGAATCTTTTACTTCTTTGGGATCTGGAAAATAATGGACGGAGTAAACTGACCGCCGACGAAATTATAATGCGAACTTCTGGGCTGCCTGGTAAATGGAGCATTGAAAATTTCATAAGTTAAAAATGGCTCTAATTTTAGCAGATGCTGGTACGAAACGCTCTTCATTAAAATTGATCGTCGGCTATAATTGAAAAACTGGTGCAAAGTTAAGTCGAATCTTTCGACGAGGAGGGTGAGACATTCGCGTCGTTTAACGGTTAAAAATAACCAAGGAGTGAAGCGACCCCGCAGCAGCAGGAATGTGTTGCCGGGTCTCGGGAAGATGCTTTCTTAAAAAGGTTGCCATGCTGCTTGAAGTATTAAATATTTCCCCGTCTTACCTCACGACAGAGCTCGTTAAATGAGTGATCTCGCGTCCCGTCCGGCGGACGCACGCGTGCAGACGCAGCACGAACTTGTTCGGGCTTATTGAATAAAAAGAAGGCGCGTCACGTTGAATTTCCAGTGCCGGCGGGTCTCCCTCTCATTTTTGCGAAGTGTTTTTCTCGCGACGTCCGCCGACGTAGCCGCGCGCTCCTCCCGTGAAATATTAATCTGCCGGCGGAAGAGTGGCGGAGTAGGACTAACAGGGATTCATGTAATATTTAATTATGTCAGAAGGCGAGCCGGGAGAGCGCTGACGGTCTCGAGATTTTTCCGAAATTTTCTTTCTACCCATCCTTCTTGTGCCCGGTTACTCCTGCCGACGCGTACTGCTTCAAAACGTAAGAACATAGCTTTATTCAAGCTACCGTAACTTTGTGAAACAAAATCGGATGGAGGTCTACCCGGGTTCAACTTAAAGGGCAGTGTCTGCGCTTTCAACTTATCTAAGGTTTTTGTTCTTGGGCCTAGCGAATCCAAAGGTATAGCCGGAAATGCGAAGGCAGGTGTCTTTCCGACATTTCTCAACTTCACAGCTCTGCGGAGAGATTAAAAAATTTTTCCAGAAACTAGAACCGATGGGAATTTGAAGACCGAAGTCTCTGTTTTTCAACGAGTCCAGAAAAGTTGATCTACGATTTTTTGTTGGCATTTTATCAGGCTTCGAGTGAAAAGTGTCGCGATAAAGGGGATACTTTCCTTGGTAGGATCACGTTGAAACGAATGTGAAACAAAATCGTTCGTCTTCGACAATTTCTCCCTTCGGGGAAGCGGATATTTCCAAAGCGGGCAGGTATCGTGCACCGGCACTCGGCGCCTCGTCTTTTTTTCCCAATTGGCGGCGCCGGAACTACAGCATATTCATGAAGATTAACAGAAAGCTTTAGCTGCGGTTTCAGTGAAATCGGAAGCAGATTGGGCTTTCGGCAAACGTTTGACTATCCTGGGTCACGCGCTCGGCTTCCACCCGCTTCTCCCACCCCCCAACCCACGTTCCTCGTTCGTACCTTCTCTCATAGTAATTGCAGATAGGTACGGGTTAAGTACCATACCCATGGACCGGTGCGCTTGAAACCGGGGACCTCCATTAGCCGCGATAGAGAGCCCGTGTTAAGAGTGTTAATGCGACTCCCGGGGCTCGTCGGTTCGCTGCTCCTAGTTAGGGTCGATTTCGGACGCAAACTGTTCTTCCGATTAGCGAGCGCAAATTTCTGCCTCGCCTTAACGACGTGTCTTCTTCACGGATTTCCTGCTCGTACATTCCGGCCGCACTTGTTGACGGCAGACTTTGCCCTAATTCCTGACCCATTTTGTCGACTTCAGGATGTTTTAGTTGGATCTGGGTTTGGTTCACGATTTTACCATTCCGTAGTCTTTGCCGAACAAATAGGTGTCAATAGTCACGAGTTTGGTCACTGACCATGGGTTAGGTCTTTAGCGGTCACTGATCGAGCCACGGATGAACTATTGATTATTTACCAGCATTGTACCCTCCGGTCTGATCATTTACGGACTCATCCCCTTCGAAATCAGCTCTCGAGACACCCGGCCACTTTGTATCAGCCTCATCCTAAGGGACCGTGCTTCCGACTGGCCGCTCCAGTGTTATCGCGGAGAGGATACGTCGAAAATCTAAAGTACCGTCAGACAAAAGAAAAGTCCCACTAGAAAGGATCGAATGAAATCCCCCTCGAAAGTGGTCGCCAACAAAAAAGAAAAAGATGCGAGCCTCGATGACGTTAAGTCCCCCGGACCGGAAAGATTAAACACTCCATGTCAAACACACAATTCCATCGATCGCCGGGTGGCGGGGGCAAGGAAATTCCTGTAGGAAAACAGCCGTGTAGTTTCAAGGAGGGATCGTTTTCGTCGGATGGATCGATCTCGGCGATGTCCTGGAGGTACTCTGCAGGATCCGGGATAACCAGAACAGTGGCTACCTCGTCGTAGAAGCCCAGGAGATAAACCGATCTCGCAGGTTGGCTGCTCGGTCCTGTCCCAGGGATCGGTTCCCCGATCAAAGAATTCCTTCAGGCGGAAAGATAGACTGGTTAATCGATATTCGAGTGATCGGGACTAGGTGTATACGCGCTTGCCGGACGATTATTTGGATTAGCCGAGCGTGTTACACGAGTGGTTTCATCTTGAACTTCGTTTACCCCCTCCCCGGCGTGGAAAAGTTCGCGAATCGTTTGCCGCCATGGCGCGCGCGCGCGCACCACGCTGGCCGCGAGCACGGTCCGAGAGTATCAAAAGAGAAAGTTAGTCTATACTTACGGAATATTGCTTTTAACGCTGCCAGCCCCCCTGTAAATGTCGGGGCGGAGTTTAGCAAGTTGTACGATCGAATGCAGTTCGTACCGGTAAATTATTCAGCCTTTTCAACGGACTTCCACCTCTTTCCCGCATTGTTTCAACCTTTTTCCAAAACTCCTGCTGGGTAGCTAAGTGTCTTGCCAGCTCCGGACTTCCTGGCGTCCTCGAATTTTTGGCACAAGGATTTTTCCGACCCGAATGACTTCGAATGATTATTTTATTTGCAACTAATGCTGGTCGGACACCACGAGGTAGAGAGGTGGTGCGCCATCAGGTAGAAATTAATTAGGGACGTCTGCGAGGAAGTAGAAGACGTTTCAGCGAGAACAATTCGTCCTCCATTTCCTAGGGTGCTCGTCCACTCTGGCCACGTCGCTTTAGTCTCTCTCGGTAGCCGTGTCGTCTCTCTTCCATTTCTGGCTTTCGGTCAGCGTCAGATCCCGCGGGATTCCCACCGCCATCGGTCGTGGTCCTCCGGTCAGACGCTTTACCTTTCCTTCTTTGCTCGCTATCATCATTTCCATCATGGTATTTCCTAGCGCTATCTCCTGGCTCTATCGTGGCTCCTCGCCGACTCCTTTCTGCCTTTTATCCCCCAGTTTGCTTTCTTTCTTCTCGCGGGATGGCGGCGACGGCGGCCGTTGGTTGAATCAAACGACGCTCCCGGATTCCTTTTTCCGACGAGATTTGCATTTGACGCTAACGATGTTTCCTTCCCCTCCCCGCGCGGCCGCATCGGGCGCCCGCTCGGAAGCCGAAGTAATTCTCCCAGTGAATTATTCCCGGTCTACTTTGAGTGCACGTGACGCCTGGGCGCGGTCCGTGTCACCTGAGCGAATCAAAAGTTCCCTCCGAGCCTATGAATATTAAGTCCGCGAAGAGGATATTAAAACAAACGCCTTCCGCGTGTTGTCCAACCCCTAACACCCCGTCCGCGTCTCGCGGCGACGCTCTCGCGCGAACAGTGACTCCGATAAAAAAAATCGTACTCACTCGAGACACCTTCGAATTACAATTTCTACGGAATCATTCGAACGAGAAGACTTCGATCTGGAAATCCATGGTGATTTGAATTGTGAAAACATTTTTTTTTTCATTGTTTCCAGCCACTTGAATTGCTAAAAAAAAGTCAGGCATCTCCGATCCCCTGTAACTTCGTGTAAAATAATCGTAGAATATTCTCTCCAGACTGATTTTAAACAGTGATGCTTGTAGTTTTATACCTCCATGCGTCGTTTGTTTAAAGAGTTTCTACGCTACAATATATACAGAAACATGAAAACGGTCGTGTTTTTTGACATTTCACGAATTCAAATATTTGCACTGAGATGAAAAAAGTATTTTTCGGGACTAAAACCTAGCGTGGAGTTGAAGACTGATTTTGTGGCTACGCAACGAGATCAAAAAAAATGGTTTACGATTTTTCGTTACCGTTTTATCGCATTTTCAATGGAGAATGCGCTGTCAGCACTAGAATAACCCAGAGTGTACCACATGTCGGCACAGTTCCCATTTAAAATTCGATAAAACGGTGTCAAGAAATGGTAGAGCAATTTTAGAGGTGTCATTTGGAAGGGGACAGTTCCCAATGTAAGCTCCCATTAAAATAAACCAGAAAAATAAATTTGTTCAACATTGTTCGAATCGACTAATTTTGCGTTAGCTGTACCAGCAATTCGTCCGACAGTGGCGCCGCGTCGATGCAGCCTCGTACGAGCGGCCGCGATCTTTTGATTACCTCAGCCAGACTATTTGTTTGCGGTTCAACGGCCCGGGAAATGGGTTCAAGATACAAAACGAGAACCGCCGTTGCGGGAGCCCTTCGGAGGCCCTTATCAAGATTAAAATCGCTGAAATATCTTTCCGCAAATCGAGCCACTCCTTTTTATTTCGAGTCTCTCAGTGTTTCCTGCGGCTTTAGATTTTCGGCCAGCATCGGATCCCTCGAGGACGAACCACCACGAGCTGTACGCTCCATCCCCTGCCCGGTATCCTCTATTTTTCACCTTGCAGCTTCATTTCGATACACATTTCCAGGAGGGAGCGAGCAAGAGTGAGAGAGAGAGAGAGGAAGAACGTCCAACCGATGGCCGAGTTTTGCTCTTCGACATTCTCTCGCTTAGATAAATTCCCGGGGAAAGAAAGCTCGCCGAAAATATATATATATATATATATGTAGAGAGAGAGAGAGAGAGAGAGAGAGAGAGAGAGAGAGAGAGAGAGAGAGAGAGAATAAGAGAGAGAGATCGAGAGCATCGTCGAAACTGGCGGCGAAGAAAGACTGACGTTTTCGGGCGCTCATTCCCATTCCGTTTCTCGCTACAGCCTCTGGCCGGCTACTCGGTATCGCTTTAGCCCCGGCTCGTCTTTTCTCTTCCATTTCTAGCTTTCGGTCAGCGTCAGATCCCGCGGGAGACCAGGTACTCGTGGTCCGTCGAAGGATCCCTCAGCCCCTCCTGTTACCTTTTTCTTCGTCTCGATGTCTCCGACTTCGGGTTCTTTCGATTCCCACCTATCCTTTCTTCCTGCTCTCTTTTTCTCTGCTTTCCTCCTCGTACCTCCACCTCCTCTCCTCTTCTTCTACTTCGTTCCCCATACTTCAGAGGATAACGTGAGACGACGACGATGGCATTCCCAGGTCCAAGACCCGTTCGTTCGAGTTCGTCGAAATCCTTAAGGACGTCGTTGACCTCCTTTCCTCGACGCTTCTGCAGCTCTCCCGTTTTCAGGCTACAACCCTCCTACAAGCCCTCTCTTCTACAACGCCCCGTCTCCCCCTTCTCTCTACCAACCCCCTTCAACCCTCTCCGACACTTACCCCCGGGCTTGCTCCTCTTAACCGGACTGTGCAGATTCAATCTCGGGTATAGCGGATCCTGTCGTCGTGGCTCCTGCTGCTGCTGCTGCTGCTGCTGCGTTCTTCTTCTTCTTCTTCTTCTTCTTCTTCTTCTTCTTCTTCTTCTTCTTCGTCGTCGTCGTCGTCGTCGTCGTCGTCGTCGTCGTCGTACAGCCCTGGACTTCGTTTCCCGTCGAGCCGAAGGCCCTATCAACATACCCCCAATGTTATCTCGTGATTCGTCGCCGGAACGAGTGCACCGGCAAGCGCGATTTACGCGATAGCGCTCCTCCAGCCGGACCGGCGGCGCACAGTGGGCCGGATCGAAGAATTTAGGGACATTCGACCAAAAAGTCGACTTTTCGAAATTGGGGGGGGCGTGGGCACCGTTATCATTTTAAATGGAACTCTCTACAAAACGTTACATATTTAGATTCTACAGGAAAAAACAAGTAAATTTTGTCTGAAACATTGTTTTGTCAGATATTTCCATGATATGTTAATTTCCATGAGCTGTTAAGAGTTATGTGGGCCACCCTGTATATAAGAAAACTATAAGATTTGAATTTCCAATTATTATGCAGTGGTTTTAATCAGGAAAGCAACCGATTCGACAACTGCATAAAAATTTATAAAATAATTAACTAACAAATTAAACAAAAAATGTATTCCTACATATATTATTCGAAAGAGATTATTTTATAAAGTTATAATTCTAAATTCTTCGATCCGGCCCACTGTGCAGCGACGTTTCCTTTGGGTCTGGGTTAGTTGGGTCTGCACGGAGATTAACAAATTTTTCTCGCGATTAAAACTGACGCCGATTTCAAGATTCGAGTCTTTTCTTTCCCACGTGACCGAAAAAATTCATCTGCGATTTTTTCTTGCCGTTTTATCGCACCTCCGGCACAAAACAATCGTAGATCAATTTCAGAGGCGTTATTTCATTTTAAAACGAAGCTGGACAAAATTTTTTGGAATTGTTTGAACGGTCTTGCTTCTATTAACCAGACGGTGCAGATTCAATCTCGGGTACAGCGGATCTTGTCATCGTGGCTGCTGCTGCCATTTGCGTCGTACAGCCCAGGACTTCGTTTCCCGTCGAGCGAGGGCCCTATCAATGTACTTCCTATGCTATCTTCTGATTCGATAGCGATGGCGTTTCTCGAGCCGGGCCGACGAAGTTCAACCCTTCTCGGACCGGTGACGGAAACACACCTGGATCCGTGAGAAATGCGGTGGGAGCTCGAAGTGGGTGGTGGACTTCCTGAAATATTTTTAGGAACGAAGTAAAAAAAATTGTGATTATTTTAAGAATTGAGTCGACGTCGAGCGCCATGGGTCTAGCTGATATTTTACGGGAAATGTTTGGCCACAGACTGGCAATAAAAACGTCGGATTCAATTAAGGTGTCAATTCGAAATAGGCAATGTTGCAGCTATGACGCACGAGCCATGAACGTTTATTTGCTTGAGGTGGACGAGCCCGTGTCGAACGGTAATGGCCGTAACGAATGATTTCGGTGCGCGTCGTGGCGAGATGACTTATGGGACTTATTCATTAAATAGATTTCATTGGTGTCGAATCGAATCCCTGTTTACGACGTTTACAGCGGAATCGGTTTGTTTAGTTAAATTACCCGTCGCCGATAACGCTCTCGATGACGGAGTGGTTGCCGAAGATAAATGCGCGCCGCAATCCTCGAATTCGATAAGATAATTGTAACGGTCTAGCTCCCCGGGCGGCAATCGCTACCAGCAACCTTTCTGCTACCGTAGAATTGCTGTGTATTAGTCATAAATGCCCGCAAAATTCGAAACGGTATCGGCACAACGCTCATGCATCACCGTATATCGGCAAACGATGGGTAAAACTGTCACGGCTACCCGCGTCACGCTAATTCTATTCATAGTTCTCTAAATCTCCACTACAGCGACAACGCGACAAGCTTTTTCTCGCCGGTGTTGACCCTTCGCGGTCGGAGCCATTTTAACTTGCGGATCTTTATTAGAAAAAAAGTGAGAGAATTGCAATTTATTTACCATCTTCTTTATATGTACACTCCTCCAAAGAATTAAGGGATCACCTCTGCGAACCCGAAAAATTGCTACCAGTTTACACGATCATATCGATATCGTTAAACAATGGTTTGAAAGCGTGAAACGTCTAGCTTTCGATGCTCTGTTTCAAATTTTCGCTATGTTATTTTTTTACATAGTTATAGCGTGACAAAGACAACATTGACGGTTTTCAAAAATTTTGTGCAACTTTGCCGCATCACACGCGGTGAAACAAATTTTTTTCATAAATCGCGTTAATATCATTTGGAAGGGCTATCTTTCCTGTGTAAAATTTGTTGTTACTGATTATTATGGAATTTTTTTTATTCGAGTTATTCAACATCGAAGCAAATGTTGGCTTTTTAAATTTAACTGGCTCCAGAAAGCGAAAAAATTATCGTAGAATCTTGTGCAAGAAAGCAATAGAAAGAGCGTTTCTTTCTCTTTAAGGCATTTCTTTCGTTTTTTCAATTTCATTTAACATTTCGATGTACCAGGTGCTTCTGAAAATATGATTAAAATATGCACAATTTCCATTTTTCCTTCAACTCGCTATATCTCGGCGAGAAACGATCGCAATACCATGAAGACGAAAGTCAGATTGATGCAGAGATTCTGCCAGTCTGATCCAGGCGCCACAGTAATTTTTGCAGACATCGCCGTTGAGTTTGAAACACGCGCGCATCATTTTTCCATTGAATTTTGATGAAAACCGATCCCAGCCTCGCTGCGCAGTTTCATAAATCCTTATCACTTCACCCCGAGGCGCCAACCCTTTGACCCGAAGAGTATGCAATACATGTTGATCCCCGAATTACAGCCCGATGAGACTGAAGATACAAAATCCCCACCGAAGAATGCAGTTCGCCTAACGCAACTGCATAGAAGGCTGCCCTCTAGGAATTCGCAATTTGTTAGTCCCGATAACATCTTCATTGTCGAATCCTTTTGGCGGATTCGTAGTGCATACAAATCTTTGCTGGTTCTGCTTCGGTATACCTCGAAGGGACAGCCACAACTGCAGCAGTTTCATCGCGATTCCATTCGACCTCGATATCACCTTCAAGATAAAACCTCATTTTTTTCTTTCTAGAAATTGTAGAACGTTCAATTTCATGGTTCCATTTCATTCTGCAAAGAGCATTAAATTTTCTACAAAATTAGAGTGCTGTTTGAGGCCGAACAGAGAGAGAAAGAGAGAGAGAGAGAGAGAGCATTCCCGTTTCCCAGGCGATTCTTTCGCTGCGATACAGAGCAACGCTTGTCATTAATTAGTTAATTTCCTGATATTGATTCCGGCATTCCCGACAGACGGAATTCCTTTGTTCCCCGTACGTAGACCCATGGAAACGAGGGAGGAGATGCGTCGGTGAATGGATTCTATAGAGGCTGAACGTGTATTTTCCTGCCATTTAGTGTGGAAATAGTTAGGATAGCGGAGCCGATAAAGAGACCGCCATGTTGGAAAGCATTAATTAACATATCCGAACAAGACGTCAAGTCAGGTGTACGCGAAACTCCGAATTCCGGAGAGCTTTAAGCGCATTTCGGGAATAAAGGTCATTAATCCTGATTTGCGTTTCCAAACCGAGAAACGCGTCTGGCCCGCAAAATGCGAGAGCAATAACCGTGGAACCCGCGAAACGGTGTTCAACCGCGAATTTTCTTCCCAAAGTAGTGGGGAGGACGAATAAAAAATTAAAAAAAAAACGGAATGGAAGAACGAAATCAGAATAGACAGAGAACATTGGAACGGTGGCGTATCGGTTCCGGTAATATAAAAAAAAAAGAGATAGAACATCTCTCTCCGTGGTGCGGCGCCGCTTCGAAAAGAGAATACTCTCCTGCAACAGCAAAAACTGAATGAAATTTTTCTCCCTTTGAAGTCGCCCGATTGCATTGTTTCTATTACTGGCGATTGCGCTCGGCGAATAAAGGAAACAGCGCTCGCGAATTCTTTTCAAAAATTTCCTATTCCTCTCGTCGAATGGTAACGCACAAAACGCTCTCCAATTATCTCGTAATTCCTAGAGAGCCACTGTTTGTCTAGGAAACTTCAAAGGAATTTCCGTGCCGTGGGAAATTCGTCCACCGGTTGAGAACCGTCTGGTCTGACGGTTCAGAAAGGGCGGCGTGAATGGCAAACGGTTTGCTAGGTTGTTGGATTTTGTTCGGAAAAAATGTACTGTACAATTTCGGAAGATTAAGATTGAGAACCGCTGAACTGACGCCACGATACTCATCCATTAAACACTCGCCCGCTGTTATCTAATTCATAGATTCGGGAGGGGACCTACATCCGATGAATTTTCGCCGACAAGAAGCTTACCGTCGACCAGTTGAGAACCACGAAAGTGTAGGCGGGTGGTTTGAGAGCCGCTGGCGTGATGTATCACAAATCGTTCCCACCGGCAGCCATTCGCGCTGTCATTACACCGAATCCACGGCACAATCGTCCCCTTTAACGACCGGAATTTCTTCGGGAGTAATTAAACGAATTATCAGTCTAGAACGTCGCCACCAGCCGCCATTAGACGTTCCACGAAATTCCTAGCCGGCGTGAAAAGTGGGGTGCTAGGAATTCTTGTCGCGGCGGGCTACCAACGCCGGCACCGCCGCCGCCATCGCCAACTCTGACAAAGCCCTGACCATTTCTTCATGGTTCTTTCCGCCTCATCGAGGACGCCCGTGACGCTGCGCGCCGTCGTCGTCGCGAAAATACGGTTCGTTACGTTCTGCCCATGGCCCGGGGTGAAAAAAACGGTCGAAACTATTGTCGCAATTGTCACCGAATCGCGCTGGGGGTGGAAATTGAGAAATAGAGGGGAGAGATGGGGCGGCCTACCAGCGAGAGGAGACGCTGACAAATTGGAGTGACATTGTTGACGAGTGGAGGACGGCGGCGGCGGCTGCACACGATTCCGAACGAAACCGAGACAAAATCGTGTGCCCTCACCGATTCTCACGATGAAAGACGAGTAGATCCGATTTCACGTTTATTCGTCTTCGTGTCTTTCGGCTACGCTGCATTTGCATTGTTATCGCCGCGCAAAAACGATACCCGGATTTCGTTGCAGCTCCACGGAATTCTTTTGGTTTTCTTAGTCAGACGTACGGTCAGACATTTTCAAACATTGCTACAGTAAAGTCGGGTTTACTGTGCACAGTCAACACCGGGTTCTAAGTGCAGTGCCTACTCATTCCATTGGCGGCCGACGATTGATCACGGCTCGGGTATTTCGGTGTAAACGCCACACATTCGCTCGAATGAATCGAAATGTTCACCTTTCTTAATTTTCATTATTTTTTTGGCTTTTTTCTGATTAATATAAGACCAAACACGATATAATTCCAATTGTATTTAGTGGTTAAATCGACGATTCAAGTATCGGTCGCAAGGAAGGACAGCGTATGGGAAAGAAAGAGACACTCGTCCTGTCCTTCTCTGTGTTCGGCTTCTCCTTTGAATTTCAATCTGTCCTTCTCTATGTTCGGACTCTCCTTTGAATTTCATTCTGTCCTTCTCTATGTTCGGACTCTCCTTTGAAGTAACAAAAATACGATCGCAACACCAAGATTACTGTCCACCAAAAATACGGCTGTTGGACAGTAATCTCGACTCTACTGTAGTAGGTTTCACCTCGGAGCGTGACGGATCAGACTGACTCGCTTTCACAGCAATTGTGTACGCGCGTAAAGAAGTTTTCACTTGGAAGAAAATCAGATCGCAGGATTTGGAGGAAGATTGAAGATCTGAATGGATGGCGGCGGACAGGTTAATCCCGATCGTTGAAGTGATCGCCTTATCACTAGACGGTCGTCTGTTCATTCATCGTCATTAGTAGGAAAGTGGCACGGAAATCCCGGCCCGATCGAGACAACGTTAATTAACCGGCCTGGGGAAAAGTGTCTTAATTACGACGTGGTTGTCGCGCGCTATTCATCCGGTCGCCAATAGGCTCGATGATGCATAATCGGTGGGAAAGTGTGCCCGCGCGGTCCCACAGTCTAGTTCGCATAACTCGAGAACGATGGCGTAGCAGCTCTCGCAGAACCAACATAAATATCGCGCTAATTCCGCGCCGCGAAATAAATCCTGCTTGTAACGTGTGCACACGTTGGCCCACATTTGCGCGCCGCCCACTGTGCACTCCTCTGAGAGCGAGCACGGACATTTGTCTTGCAGCCTCGGCGCTGGCCTCGTGTCTACGTGCACACGTTAATACGGGCCTCGCGCGTTTGCTATTGCCGGATGCTTTTTCTGGGGATGAAGGATACGCGGGACGAACGAAATGATTCTTCAATCTCGCTGAAACCTGCGCTGCGATCCTCTTTTGGAGTTAGCACCGATGTATCAACTATACGAGGACGCGAAACACACGCATCAGATATCGTTTCTAGGTAGAAATCAAGACTCGATAGAAATCGAGCCAAAATAAAATTAGGTACGTGTTCAGCGCCATTCCAATTTTTGACGTCGCAACGCGATACGATCGAACAGTACGTCCGAGTTAGGTTTGACTAAGCTACTTTGCAGACCAACCATGATACAGTAAAGTCGGGTTTACTGTCCAACAGCCGTATTTTTGGTGGACATTAATCTTGGCTTTGTGACCGTATTTTTGTTACTTCGAGGGAGAGTCCGAACATAGAGGAGGCCAGAATGAAATTCAAAGGAGAAGCCGAGTGTAGAGAAGGACAGTACGAGTGTCTCTTTCTTTCCCATACGCTGTCCTTCCTTGCGACCGAAACTTGAATCGTCGATTCAACCGCTAAATACAATTGGAATTATATCGTGTTCGGTCTTATATTAATCAGAAAAATGCCAGAAATACGATAGTGAAATTTCATAAAAAATATAATGAAAATTGAGAAAGTTGATAATTTCGATTCATTCGAGTCAATGCGTGGTGTTTAGGCACAAGTGAGTAGGCACTGGACTTAGAACCCGGTGTTGACCCTGGACAGTAAACCCGACTTTACTGAACTATGATACTTCAGGACCACTTCAAGGCTGACTCAAACCTTCCCATTCTACTGTACGCGGATCCCCACGGTATTCATCCGATGAGAAATAGACAAGCATGATTTATAACAACGGATGGGCCAACGCTAGTCACAAATTGTTACCGGGGCGAAAATCCATTCTTCCCCCGGAATTTCGAGCGGCGGCCTGTGCACGTGTCGCGGCACAATTCTTGCGAAATGACATTTCGGAATGAATGCTTGTAAACGAGTGCAACGCTGGCCCGTAATTCGTGCGTGGGATAAAATTTCTCGCCGCTTGTCCCTCGGTTTTGTTAATGCGAGTCCCACCTCCTGCACGCGCGCGACCGTCCGTGCCCCCCTCGCATTCGTGTTGGTTATCGATAGTGTCGGATTTCCTCGTGGATGGCCGGCTACGTGCCGGCACGCATGCAGATTAACGGAGAAACCTTTCCGCGCTGCAAGGCACAATAATTGATACCATGTTTATGGAGCTTTTTTTTCTGTTTGCTAATTCGCCGGACTGCGCAACACGGGGAAATTTCACGCCGTTTTGCAGTGCGATCTGGGTCACGAGTGTGCCCCGCTCGATGCTGAATATTTTTGTAATTGTTCCCTTGGGAAAATCGTGTTGGGCACTCTGAAATTGTGTAATGTTTCATCAAGATCGTTTGGAAATATGTTGGTATCTAATCAATTACCACATATTTAAGTATTCCATGACGCGTTACATCAATTTCATATCCATAAGATGAAAAAAATCATATACAATGGAATTATTGAAGAAATGTTTAATTTTTTCAAGTTAAAACTTGCTACTGCAATCTCCGACTGCGAAGGTTTAAGTTGGAATTAAATTTAGGTCGGATCTAGCGGGATCCGAGGCTGATTTCGATGATTACAGAGTCAGCTCTGGGATAGGGTATCAGTGGAGCAGTCTCTCCGATCATTAGAGGCAGCGACTGATTCATGAAGTCGGCGAAGCCGTTACGGCAGTAACAGTGAACAGTTTCGCGTAATGAAAATAAAGTGTACGATGCAGCAAAGTGTCTCGTATATCCTTGGACGCGGAACGATCGACGGAAGCGTGCATATCGAAGTCTGCAACCAGCGTAGCAGCGTCACGGGTCCGCATATCGGGTAAAATGAAATTGTTGGCAGTTATCGGGGCGAGCTAGTAGCCATAATAATCGATCTCTGTGCAGCCAGCCCTCGTAGAATCGAATTCGAGCTAGTAGCTCGAACGTTCCGATTCAGAGAGGCAAAAACAATGACACACGCGGCATTGTGCCAGTACCGTCTGCCCATATGTGTGTAACAACTTCTACACGAAAAAAATTCTCTTGTTCGTCGCGATCGATGGACGCGACAGAGACAACGCTGTTACATTAGCTACCGATGAAACGAGGGTAAAAATATTTTTATTCGATCCTCGTGCTCGCTCTAAGTTATTCCTGGTTCTAAGTTAGGGTCGAAGCGGGACGACATACCTAGATCAAAGTTAGACTTCGATAGACCTAAATAGACCGAAGTCGACCGACGCAATGGCGTTAAAAAAATTTTTCCTCGTCGAACACGGTAATCCTCGTGTGAACATGCACCTGGACTAGGTCTAAGTTAGGGTTGAAGCGGGACGTTACACCTAGATGAAAGTTACACCTAGATAGACTGAGGGTAGACCGAAGTTAGCGCCAGATAGACGCAGACAGATCGAAGTTAGACCGGGCCGGAGCAAATTAAACGGAGCCAGAGCGAAGCAAAGATTCAGGAGCGGCAATTTCCAGGAGCAATTCGTCGAGTGGACTGGAATTCCCGAAAAACACGTCCTCGGTTGAAGCTCGGGGGATCGATCGCGCCGCGAGAGGCACAAAAGAAGCAAGAGCAAAGACGGAAGGACAGAACTGAGGGAAAAGCGAATCTCCGTGCTCGGCCAGGCGTCGACAAAACCCAAGCTTTCGAGTAGATCCGCGTCGACGAGGAAACTAAGATCAACCTCTCACCTGCGAAACGACAAAGAAGCCACACGACGACGCCTTCGTCGTCGAGTGGTCTTTCACGTGGCTGGGAAAAATGGAGAACGCAACGACGCGGCGCAGCGTCGGACGATCCCTGGTCCAGCAGGAAAGAGACAGCCTAAGAGTAGAACTGTCAAAAGAGGCTGACCCACATGTAGGGACCCCACGTTGCGTGTAAGGAATGCATCGACGCACACACACAACGGTGTAGATCGCGACAATCATCGAGAGGGAACGGAGAGGTACGGGTGTAGGGCTCTTACGTTCGCTCCGGGATCGTTCTCAGGGGCTGATAGGCTTACAAAAAGCTATTGTTACGTCGACTTTAAGTTTTCACGCCGCGACGGCGACGCCCACACCGGCAGCGAGCGAGCGAGCGAGCGCGACACGCTCTTTTTTCGAGCTGCGACGTGACGTGAATGCAGCCCTTTGTGCCGAACTTTGACGGATCAATCCAGAGCCCGCCGCGGTCGTCGACGTTTAGCCGTGGTTCCGGCTACGAGCCTGTCCCAACCCACTTGCGATAAGGAGAACAAATTGCCAGAGACTCGCTCCGTTCCGCGATAGAGACTCCGGGAACATCAGCTTTTTGGAGGAGCGCAGATACCGACTTCTTTTCACGACTGGGGTTCTAAGCTGTTATTCTAATTCGGAGTCACCAACTTCCAAATGTTTCTGAGTTGTTTGTCCGGCAATGAACGCTACATGCGAAGCGAATAACGCGCAACAGTGGCAAAACGGATTCCCGCCACTGGATTTACCCTCCATCCCAGTAATTTTTAATTTCTCTCCGTCCCTCGCACTCGTGACTTTCAATACCCTTTTATTTCCGTGTTAAACACAATTCGCGTCAGCCGTTCGAATCGACGTTCGACGAAATATTCGGTAATCCATGAGGGTGGGCAGTAGACGGGGCGTGTGGATCGCATAAGTACATTTTTAATTCACGATAAGCCGTAAACAGAATGCGCGTTTTGCGCCCATTAATGAGGCTCTCCGGCCGGATAATAATAAACAAAGAATACGAGAGGAGGTTCGATTAATTTTTAATCGGCCCGACGAATTCGTAATCAGTTTGCGTCTGCTAGTAACGATACCGGGAATTATTGAGTGGTCCGTATAACATATAACAAAATTTCCAAGTATTTTGCCGGTTATTACCGGAGCCATGATTATTCGAACGCGGCGATCCACTCGCCGTTTCATCCCCCAGGTGACCTCCTCCCCCTCCCCACCCCCCTTACCCAGGCCCCCTCCGTCAGGCCGGTAACTAATTAATTAGTCGTTTCGATTGCCGACGCGTGACGAGCGTGCCGGGGTCTAATTTTTCGTCGCGCCAAACTCGAAGCGACGCTGTCGGTCCCATAACCCGTCGACTCGGTTTTAATTTTCAATCTGTCCCGCTGAACGAAGATCAACGAGACGTCCGCGTGTCTATTTTAGGCGAGCCTAGCTCGCTCTTCTCGGCGACGAGATGCGAAATAACAGAGCAAAAGTATAATGGGTTTTTTTTCTGTTCTGACGGCGCCGCTCGTGTTTGAAATGCGCTACTCGGCGGCCGTATCTCCGGCAGAACGATCGGCCGGCGACGCCACCTCTCCGACTCCATTCTGCCGCCGTCGAGCGACAAGAAATTTGGATATTTCCGTTTCAATTTCGTCCGAGACCCTCGATCAATCTCCTCGCTCGCGATACTCCACTCCCGGCCAAAGGAACCAGACGCAAAAAGGCGGCCACCTCTGGGAACGCGATCCCCGATACATCACCGACACGTATCCCGACGCCACGAAGTCGGAAAACTAATTAACACCAACAACGAAACCCCGACTTGCGAACTCTTTCCCTTTACATTTTCCGATTTTCCGAAAATCGGATATTACTATTTGCAATTCTCTGGCCGCCTTCGCGAGAACATTTCATCGGGGAGAATGATCGACGGCGGGTTTAAAGCGGAGACCTCGAGCTTTAAAATGAATCGAGGTTATTTTTCATCCGCTCTGTGATTAAAATTTTTTTGTTGTAAAACACGAATAACTGAATGGATAGTTCAATCAATTTTTCGAAAGTAGAAGCTTGAGGCTTCGAAGCGAGAATGCCAGGCTAATGTCCGTGCGGGTAAATGTAAACGTAGGCGCCGGGAGAGCACATATCGCAATAATTTTCGGGGAACGTGTATTTCGGGGAATGGTGTACCAGCGGGGCAGGTTCGACCCCTTATCTCGGCGAGGCTCTATCGAGATTCACCCCCGATAGCGACAACGCTCGTTGCCCTCTCATCTCTCGGCGTTCCGCCTACGATCGATTATATCACGCACGTTATACCGTGTATATAAAACCGCAAGGAGCCCTCGTGCTCCCTAACCGCGCAGCCTGGCGGAGACTTCGTGTCGAGGAGCTATTCCTGGAGTATTTTAGGGTTACAAGTTCCGCCGTAGATTGTGGAGATAGGCCCCCGCGGGCTTATTTATGGATCGAATTCGCGAGATTTCCGGGAAAGCTCGTTTTCCTCCCCACAGCTATGTGTGCAGTCCCCTCATCGCCGGCCCGGGCTCATCGACTTTGATATCGCTGCTTTGATGAAATATTATCGGTAATCCGCCGGATGTGTTCTTTCCCGCTCCGATTCCAACCGGTGAACCCCTATCAGCCTACTTTTCACTCTCGCTGCTTCCGTTTGCCACTGTCCGAACACCGTTTCTGCGTGATCTGTTTACTCCCGGCTCTGTTTGCCTTCTAATATACTGGATCAAAGGATGCGCGAGGTCCGAGCTGGGTGGCTGGCCTCAAATCAAAAGAAACTCGACGAGCAAGCAGTGTCTTGGTCCGAGACTCGGCTATTTTCAACGTTCGGAATCGAATTTCTCTCGAGAAGAACACCTGTACGATAATTAGTCTGACTATTGTTCATATTCTAACGAAACGGTGATATCTTTGGTTTTGGTCCATCTAGATCCTGGACCAGTATCCACGTTAATCAATGGAGCCCAGGAACATCTGTACCCATTTGGAGTCAGTCAACCCAGTCGGTTGTCCTAATCGATCTCGTTAGTGCAGTCCACCTGTCCCACGTCTGCCATCCGGTCGTCCGACGTTGTGGATTAAATATTTTTTCGAGGAGTGGTTTTATTAGGGTCGAGGCTTTGAGGTCGAAGACGGTGGCTTTGAGTAAAGAAAGAGGTTTATGGTTACGAATGTGTCCGACAAGGAAAGCTGGCCTTTCTGGTTCAGGGGTTAACTACAACGCACGTCCGGCCACGGCAACCCTCGTAACATCGACCTTTTACCCATTCGCGGTCACGATGCGTCGTTTCTGCCTACTGTATCGTATCAACCGACAAACCAATCAGCTTCCCACAATGGGGACGACGCTATAGCAACCGGGACGTTTCCTTTTGGCTTCACCGACGTCGAGCTTTCTGGTCCGAGTTTTATACGGGCGCGATTGCTCCCGTCGATGGGATTGTTGAGTCGGTATGGCGGGGCATCGATAAGTCAACTTGGCTCGGGATGGTATTCGAACAGAGTTTTAATTTTAGCTGGGCATTGTTAGGACTCGCACCTAACTTGGGCCCCCCTAACTTGGATGCTCTTAACTTGAACCCCCTAACTTCGATAACTCTAAACTTTAATCTCCCTAACTTGGCCCCCCTAACTTGTGGATCACCCTAAACGCGAATCCCCCTAACTTGGATCATCCTAAACTTGAATCTCCCTAACTTGGACCCCATAACTTGGATCGCCATTAACTTGAATCCCCCTAACTTGAATCTCTCTAACTTGTACCCCCTAACTTGTGAACCACCCTTAACTTGAATCCCCCTAACTTAAATCACCCTCAACTTGAATCTCTCTAACTTGGATCCCCCAAACTTGGACCACCCCTAACTTGGATGATCCTAACTTGGACCCCTTAACTTGGATCACCCTTAACTTGAATCACCCTTAACTTGAATCTCCCTAACTTGGATCCCTAACTTGGCCATCCTACCCCGAATTCCCCCAACTTGCTCCTCCCTTGCTAACTTGGACCGAACGAGTTAAAATTTGACGTACATTGCTTAACCTCACTGACCTAATCCCAGTCCGAAATACCGTATTTCTCTTGCAATGAAAGCCAGTAGGATTCAGCAAAACCCATAGTTCCTTCGTAAGAAGCTTACACAAACAAGATCAGCTGGAATAGGAAAAACTAAATTTTGGCGAGTTTAAACTATATTTCAGCAACTCGGGTCATTAATCCTCATTTATTTCGAGAAACTTTCCAACACAAAATACAGAGCAATAATCCCATCAACCGCAACGATGCTTTATCCAATCCGAAACCTCATTTCCCAGAACGTTTAAATCAAGAACAGAACCAAAAATTGCGATCCAGAAAATTGATATAAAAATATCTGTACCCTGATGAGCTTCCCAGGTGATATACCTTATAAAATAAGTCTGACCTAGATAGTTTGGTCGGGCTGAACGCTATAGAATGCAATAATGTTCCAGAAATCCCAACCCCATATACCGCGAATTTTAGACCCTTCATATGTTCCTTGCAAAAAGAATACTAACCCCTTGCCGACCAAAAACGATTCACGGTTTCAATATTCTCCAGTGACCTCTGCTAAACTGGTCGATATCCTCGAGGGATACCACCGTTCCAAAAAATAAACTAAAAACGTTACAAAATGGGGTTGAGAACCAACAAAAATTTTTTAATCATAACACAGTTTTGCCATCGGACCTGCATTTTTATTGTCACCGTTACACTTTCTTCTTCCACTCCTCAACCCAAAATTGTGGTTCAGATTTTCCAGCCCTCGTTCAAGCTTCTCGAAAAAGTCAAGATTATAAAAAAAAAAAATGTTGCTGGCGCAGGAAACTTTCCTTTCGCAGATTTCCCGTGTCTCGCGTAGATAGGAAGTAATCACGGCAAGCAGTCGTCGGCTTCAAACAATAAGTGCCATTAGGGCGTCGGGCTAGAGGGGTGCTCATTGATACGAGGACTCCCACCATTGGTCCAGGTTTCCCCCGGTCTTTTTGAATGGCTCGGTTCGCGGCAAATGACGTCGGCATCGATTTGCCATTTGTCTCGGTCTCGTCGGGCAGCATTATTTCCTTGGGGCCGGTTCTCTGTCTTACGTCGACGCCATTTGCCGAGAATTTGGCGCACGTCGGGACGCGTGCTGGTATGCAACTGCCGGACGTTTCTCTAGCACAAAGGTGACCGTCCCGGGGGCTGTATAAGTAAGGCTCAAGGAAACGTCCGCATTCCTGACACCTGACGGCGCGTTCAATGGAAGTCGTGTGTCGGCCCCTCCCTATCGTCCCCTTCTGCGATACGTTACACCTGGCCGCGCCGTAAGGGAGGAACCGGCGTCCCTCGCATTAGCTTGAATGGACACGCTCTGATTCTTGCCGCTGCCCTCGTGCGGCGGCTGCTGCTTCGATTTCTGATTGTTCCCCTATTTTTTTGCGATCCGAGGAATTCCAGCTCACGTATTCATGCCTGCCGTTGTACGCTCGTGTTCAATGCCGATTCGCAACGCCTGGATCGCTCCGTTTAAGAGAACAACGGTAGTTAAACAACCAGTCAAGGTCCACCCTGCCAGTTTATTGTTGGGACACTTCCATTCCGTAAGCTCGGAGCCACGTCATTTTTCGGATACGTTCACTCGATCTTATTGGATGATTCGATCGTCCTTAGCCGAATGACAGGTTTTGGATTCCGGGCCAGCTACGAGGAGACTACAGTGACCGAAATTTCTATAAAATCATCGTTTGTTGATTCATCGTATCTGGTCTTGTGCCTCGTTAACACTCGGATAGAGTGTTCGCAGTTTTATCGATAAATCTTATACTTATGTTTTGAAATCGGTGTGTACGCTTGCTTTATGTAATCCCGAAATGCTACCAAATACAAACTTTTCATTGGTACGGTATAATAATAAGAATTCGTTACAAAACACAGTGACTTTCTAGAAATTTCGGCGAGTGTGTTTCTGAATGTTAGGGTGACTAGGACGATTGGGGAGTCGTACTTTGATATCGGTTGGTCAAGGGTTTCTTTCAGAAGTTGAAGAAATTTGCAATTTTGTGAATTTTTTGGAGTGAAACTGGGCTACCGATTTTCTTGAAATTTTTGGGGTACTTTACCACAACGCTGAAGTGACAAAATAAATTTTATGTTGAAACAAAAGATATTTTCAGAATAACCATCAAGATTCCTATCTTAGACAGAGCATTTTTGCGCAAACGAAAATAATAATTGATCGTAACCGGACGAGGAGTACGCGAGGGCTCGGTTACTTGAAAAAGGTAATTTGATTAACGATCGCGAAGAAGAAGGCCGGCTCCGCGACAGTGGAATTGATCAATCGTATTGCCAGACGAGCACTCGGTAGAGGGTTATCAATATGCAAAAGGGTCTTGGTTGAAGTTTCCTGAAAAAGGGAGCGGGCAGATCGTTGATGCGATGTCGGAGTCCAAGGCGTGGGGTTGTATATGGGGAAAAACTTGAGCAAAGGCCTTGTTATCATGGTCGTTACCGCGATAATATCGCTGTTCCGCGTACGGTAACACAGCGGGACGATATTTGCCAAGTAAGCTGCATGCAACATAGTCGCCGGTTACGTGGTTACACAATGGTGACCTGGCTGTAAACCCACTAACGAGAATGCACCCCGTCACCTGGCTGAAGTTTACTTTACTGCTGCGCCCTTGGTCTGTGTAAGCAGCGAATAATGAAGGATAACTGTTATTTGATTCAGTTTCGAGATTCAGTCTCGAAAATCCGCCGTTCCTCGATCCCGGGAAAATCTCGAATTGGCAACGCTGTCGCTGGAAGCACGATACAGAAACTGCGCTGCCTCTCGCCATTTTCTTTGTTCGCGGAGGCCGCAATCATTCTACAAACTGGAACTAACTCGGTTTAAATCCTCGAACAGGGCGATAAATAATTATGACGATATTACGGTTTTCACAAACTTAAGTAAACACCATTGACCCGCAATAAGAAATTCTTGAGCGTTGAAGCGTGCGCAAACGTTGCGCGAACCTAGCGAAACACAAGCAAACCGGATCAAACCTGATACAAACTTTTACCCAGTGCATTGCATAGACTTGTATGCGTACGTTTCTAACTAAAATGTTGAGGACACTGACCTTGGCAAGCTGCGCCAAGACGATCCGAATGGGGTGGCCCCCGCGCAGCCTAATTACCATATCGGTTTCAGATGTCCGTGGTCGCGAATGATAATCACGGTTCGGATGAACCTACGCGTGACCCGGGTCCCACGGTCGGTGGATGCGTGGCTTGATGGAGATCGTGTATTAATCTGAGAACTTCGTGGCTGGTCACACTTTCCGGTAACGTAAACAGAAGGTGAATTCCAGTCCGCGGCTTATCGTGTATCCACAGGGCGGGACAAATATAAACAGCTTGCAATAATATCCTGTTCCCGCCAGGGGAGGTTTAATGAATTCGTCGATAGCATTATACGCCTAGACGCCGAGGCGAACGATATGAGATACCCTTTTGTTGTCCTAACTCTGGAAATTAATCGTAGACGCGCAAATATTCGCAAAAATTCCTGTTGCCGTTGGTGCGTGAGAATCCTTCGAAGACGATGCTGCGCATCCGCAATGATTCGAGTAGGTGAACCATCAAGCGTCAGATTCCGAATGCCAACATAGCACATGGCTGCCACATACTGATTCCGAGTGCCTACAGTCGCAGCACGTCACCGGCTGACCTGTTGGATCAATGTCCCAACTTGTCCCTTCAATTTTCGAACCTGGCGAACCTACAACTAACTCCCCATTAACCTCTTAACCGCGCGAATTTAGTTTTAAAAATCCCCGACCGAGTGCGGAATTAAAATCAAGCAACGCCAAGTATACGCGTCGAACGCAGAGCAAATGGTCCTATTATAAATTTTACGAAAAACGAGGAAGGATTACATTTTTATTTGATAAAAAATTAGGAATTCATTCTTGAAAAGGTTATTGTTATTGCACCGCAATAGAGTTCTGGATTGACGTGTATACACGTCGAACGCAGTAACTGGTTGAAAAATTCGAGAATGTCGTAACGTTGCTTTTAATGTAACGAAGTCGTTAAGGGGCGAAATCAATTTTTATGTTATTCCTGTTTCTCACGATGAATGCAAAACATACGAAGACAAGGAGATCTCCAGTGTCGCCAGTCTTCTACTCCTCGATTCAGCCAGGTCCAACCATCATTCCCCAGTCATCAACGCGTGGATGAACCCCGAGGCAAGCCTCGCCGACTGCACCGAAAAATCGCGTCCCGCGGCGAGCGTGCCATAAATGGTTCGCGTTCAATCAATATCTCCGGATGTTTGTTCACGGTATTTACACCATGGTGCTGCGTTGCAGAAGACAACCCCGAGGGATCCACCGGTTGAGCATAGAGCGCCACCTATTACTTATGTAGCCGTGATCCGCGCCGATCATTAATCTCCATTGTCCGGCTGGAGGGGCGTCGTTTTTCAAACTCTCGTGTAATCCGCGCCGCGTTATTTACAATACAACTCACCTCCGTACAGAGAGAATCGGTCATTGATGAACCGCACAATTCACAGGTGGTCTCGATTGCCCGTTTCATGATCCCCCTCCTGATTCGACTATAACTAGCCGCTTACACCGCGGGTGGAAGGATCGGCGCGCCACGTGTCGAAGCGAAAAAATCGAGACTCGAGCGGAATCCGCGATGAGGAAAAGATAAAGGGCGAATCGGGGAGGTGGGGGAGGTGGGAGAGGGATAAACCGAGCGGCGTGTTCGAGGGCCGCGGCGGGTACAATTGCGGTTAATTAGCGGCATATTCACGCGGATACCCGTGCTTCTTAGCGGAGGGGTGATAGGTTGGGAGGGACGACGCAGAGTGTAGCGTCGCGTCGTATCGCGTTGCGACGCGCCTACTAATCCGCCGCGCGGATGCAGTGGCGGGTAATTCGTTCGTTGCTCGCGGGACACGTTCATTGAATTAGTCGTGGGCCGGGGCTTAATTAAATCGTCCAGATAAACAACTTCCCTTCAGGACTGTGGCCGGCCACGTACGCACGCTGCCGCTGTCTTTATCTTCTCTGTCGTATCGCACCCCTCCCCCGCCTCCCACCGTGTGATACTCACCGGCGTTTTTTCTATCGGCCCTTGGAAAACTGAATGGAGGACAGGCCGACCGCTCTTTCACCGTTTTCCGGCGTTCGCCCCCGGATTCACAAAGGTGAAGAGTGAAAGGGCCCCCGAGAGTGGACTCTGTGTGACTCGGTGAATGCCGGTGCACCGGTTTTGATTTCGTTTCGACCCGACCTGCCGGCGAATAAATATTGGACCGAAGGAGGATTGAAGGTAGCACCGATGACACCGGACCTGTCACCGAACCATCCCTCCTCCCTCCTCTCTACTCACCCCTACGTCCAGTAACTTATTCATCCGGCCGGTCCGTACGGTCTCCAATTAAATCCCTCAATTTCCTAATCACTCTTTTCCACCGGTTAATCAAACCTACCACGTTTCCGTTGTCGCGATGCTGCCTCGCCAGAGATCATTGTTGTTCGGGTGCCTCGGGAATAAAACTCATTTGCATACCGGTGCACAATGGGACGCACACCGCGCGCAGACGCCATTCCTTTATGACGAGTGGTCCTGCGCCCTTCGCTTTGCCTGTCGAGACCTAGCCCTTCCCCTGCCTAGGGAACTTCAATTTTCGATCCAGGAAGAGCGAACACTTGCTTCGGGGATTCTGATTAGGGGAATTTTGACTTTATACGGTGATCTTATCGATTTATACATGGTCTGTGTATTGAGGATCTTTAACTGCAGAATAAAGATCGAAATCAATCGACTGCAAAAGGAAACTGTTTATCGGTAAAGTAAAAGTATAAAGACACGGAGATCACAATTCGAATGAGCAAGACGTTGCTCGGTTGAGGACTGTTGCACGACTACAAGCTAAAAAGCGAAATATTGGAAAACTTTGCCGTGCACTCGGCATCGCCGAACGGTCAGCGGATACATGGCTTTTATGGCCCGACCTGAGCCTACGTCGGGCAGGGAAACTCGCAATGGGAAAATTTAGGATTTCAAAATACAATCTCAATACTATGCTTGACTCAGAGCCGGATTAAGCTCGGTAGCAGAAGTAGCAAATGCTACGGGTCCCGCGCTCTTCTCGGGGTCCCGTGGTCTTCTAAGGGCCCCGCGCTTACAGCAGAAAAAGCCCTGGCTACCATTAACAGATATTTCTGCTAAAAAAAGGTCCTTCATTGTGTTTTGTTTTATTATCATGCAAAACCTAGGGCCCCCGGGTAACATTTGCTACGGGCCCCACGCTAGCTTAATCCGGCCCTGGCTTGACTCCAATCTAGTTAGTCTATCGTCTAATATAGACTTCGTTTAGATCAGCAATAGGGAAGTCCAGCGATACAAGATGTTATATAATATTCTTTTATTCGGATAGAATACATTGACAAGGTCTGGCACCTTAAGCCTGGTGCACCGGCAGCGGGAGATCAAAGAAACGCCGCCGGCCTGGTCGTTGTCAAAATAATTACGGGAACGTTACAGCTTTGAAGTCGGACCGGGCGCATCGCGACAATTTTCCAGTTAGCTCGCGGCCCAGTCGATCCCCCGTCGATGACAAGAGTTATTTTCTGTCTGACAGGTGTCGGTAAAACGTCGATCGTTTTTTAAAGCTCGCAACACGAGTAGGGCCAATTGAACAGACGCACCCGTGTAACATGCACCCGGCCCGAATTCCATCGTGCAGGATGAACGACGGCCGACGTTATTTAGCATATAAAAAAAAAAAAAAATCTGCAGCCCGATACGGGGAACGATCAAACCGATACACGCAAATATTTTTTGTGACGCTCGATTTTCCACCGGTGCGTGCGAACAATATTTTCGAACGGTACGGGATAGCTTGATACCGACGTTCCAAAACGCAAACGTTCGTATCCCCGTTTTTAAATATTATTTTCGACTCTGATACCGTGCGTGTGGATTATCCGTTAAACTGGAATAGACCATTCGTAAGAACAGTTTCGCTTTGCTATCGAAGCTGTCTGCCTGAACATCGAATCCGTCATGCACGACCGGTGCAAAATATCTGATTACACAGTTAATTAACAGCGTTCATTGTTCTTCCGTTGCTCTCGTCGAACGGTATATCGAGTTACGGTATTGAAGATGGTGTTCCTGTCGCAAGGAGGATTCGCTTTGGAGGGCACTCGCAGCCACATCATTCCCGAGGATCGAGATTTATGGCTGGCGAAAGGGAGGGGAGACTGAAACGCAGCGTTTGCACTACACGCGTATTATGTTTCACGGTCAAGCATCATTGTTGCCTCTTCATGGGGGAAGTAACGACTGCCATTCACCCGTAACGCTACAGAAAAAGGGCCTGCATCTGGGTCAGGTATAGGTTCGGTTTGGGGGAGGAGAATGTTACCTCGCACGACCCCATCTGGATCGTATCTACTTCTTTTTAGATCTGGATGATTTAATCGGAATTAACACTTTACCTACAGGATGCATATTAACACATTACCTACCGGTGATTATTCCATAATTGTTGAAAGTCTATGTTTCATGGCTGAGGGTTTTTTAAAAGAATCCTTCGATAGGAACAGTAATTTCAATCATAAACCAACAACTTACCCTCGATAACAAAATCCAATAATTTCCTTCGAGATTATTACGTAGAAAATGATTTTTAAGCTTCCATTTGGTGCAGCACAATTATTGAAAAGCCTATCGATTTCCAATAATTGTGCTTACCAAAAGAAAGCATGGAAATTTTCTTTTAGATTGCAATCCTAAATGAAACGATTAGAATACATTATTGCCGGTGACTCGTTAGTTCACCATGAAAATTGCTGTTGGCATTGAAGGTTCCATTAAAAAGTGTTTAGCCGTGTACCATAGATTTTTCAAAATGATGCAATAATCACCGGTCGGTGATGTGTTGATATACGAGCGGTGTCCGCTGCTCGTTAATCGCGAAACGGATCTGTTCAGAGACCACAATGCCACAGCGGTTAGAAAAATAAGCGCGAGCAAGTCTGCCATTGGTGTGCGGCGGATTTTCCGCCGGCAACTGGTGTAAATCAGCATCGTAAAGCCGTCCGCGCAGAAATTCTGTATCTGGTCGTTATTCAATTATCTGTTCTCCCTTTTAGACACCTATGGCGCGACTCGTTCGCAGCTTAACGGCTTACGATACCGATTCCATCCCCTTTGCCCGTTGGTTGCTCATCGCCGCCCGCGGAACCGTAAACCCAGTCATATCGGCCGTCGTAAAAGCCATGACCGAGCATCGAGCCTTCCCTCTGAAGGGGGCAATTACTGTTGCTGCGAAAATGAAAGTAGCAGGGCGAAACGACCCGACGAAAATTCTTTTCTTTACTGCTCCATCTTCCCGCTCGACCCCGCCCCTCTTTTCTCGAACAGGCTGTTCTGGACTTCGAAAAATCCATTTTTTTCGTAAGCATAAAGCGTTCTCGTGCACGTTTGCAAAATCCTAATGCCAAAAGTTTGATAAAAAGAATTCGAAAAAAACGGCATGCGAAACCGGAGAGGCCGCTCGAGGATAAAGTTATTCGAGATAGCCCCCACGCGAAAAGACGCGCCCTTGTTTTCTATCGATCTCCCCTGCATTAATATCAACGTTCCTACGAAAATATGGCGGATGTTACCGCGTACTCGATGATCCGTTCCGCCATATAATGCATACATGTTCCGCGCACACATACACGCACAGAACAACCGAGCACGCCCATAGACACGCCACTCGAGGGATGTGAAGGGCGTCCAGCCTCCCGTTTCGTTCAAGGCTCCGGCTTGAATGAATCCGCCCTTCTGTTGTGCTTATATCGCGATTTTCTGACATACGCCGGCATATAAGCGTCATCGGGACCGACCCCTACGATAGGGGATATGCACGGCGGATGAATTTTTAGGAACAAGCCTCTGGATCCCCGCTGTCTATCCGACATGTATTTTCATGGCTGTTGGGGGGACTCGGACGAGGGAGACTCCTCTTTCTGATTCACAGAATCCGTGCTGTCTGCCTACAAAATCGACACAATCGTCCGAGATTCAACAAATTGGACTGAACGTGCGCGTTCGGATGGCAGAGGTTCCACTATATCGCGGATTAAATGGGTAAATCCTGTCCAAATTGCACCGTGTTGGGTATCGTTCCAACCGCGAAAGAACGGCGGATATTTTCAGGGAAGTTTCGTAAAGAAATAATTATGACCAAAAAGGTGACAGCTCGAAAACTGACACGACTTCAGGGTCGACATAACATTTTCGTACAAAAATCGTCGCGTTTAGGCAGGCGCACAGTGAATGCCTGTTTTTTGGACAAAATTCCATATCTTGAAAACTATGAGTGGTATAAAAGAATGTTTCAAATAAAAGTGATAGGGTATAGGGAAGAGTATATGACGATTGTATTTGTTTGATATTGTTGTAACCTTGAGAAGCTCTGTGGAGGTCACTTTAAAAAATTTCATACGGTAACGTATATTTTTGATTATGGATTCTAATAGGTGAGGTTAAGACGTTTTCAAAACACTAGAAAAACAACAACAATAAGAGTAAATTAATCTTATATCTGTCATTTGGTGGACAAGAAAACGATTTCTCGAAAATCTCCTCGTACGTGGTTTCTGGGTGTCTTCCTAAATAAATAATTTTTAAAGTTAGGGAGGGGGGCAGCTCGGGGCACAACATTTTTACGGTATTCGGTACAGAATAGTCCTACGAATATTTTCTAGCAAAAATACACAAGACATGTTTTATCGTTTTTACGAAAGCTTGGTTAAAGTTATAAGAATTTTCTGTTTCGCGTTTTAACAAACGGATCACATCGAATCAATAAAATACGATAAATAATAATTGTAAAAACCGGTAGGGAGCCAAAATAACGAGTACACTTCTTGAACTAAATGATCCATCACAAATTATTTAATTTTTCACTTTACGATACGTTGTATACTAATTTCCTTTTATCCGCGTACTTGAGGTTACGACACGAGAAAACGTGGCGTGTCAGATTACGACGAAAGGAACGTTTGCAATTGATGTTCAGTTTTTTTTCTGGCGAATGCTCATGAATAAATGGTATTTTAAAAATAAATTCATGTAAACAGATATACATTTAAAAAATATTGATTTTTTAATGTTTGCCCTCTTGGCCGACGCACTGTGAGGCGGTGGCGGTGTTGTCAGCATTGCTGCCACCCACACCACGCACGGTCACTTTTTCCGCGGCGTGCTCGAGAGCGTTTCGGTTCGCTGTCGATGACAGAGCGATTACACACGGAATAACAATGCTCGTCGAGAGATCTGGCTTCGTTCGACGTAATGTAATCAGCAAAGCACACCGAGGAACCCCGTGGTATATACGATATAATGTTATCGATCATTACGGAACGAGCGGGCAACGCCGGCCGACGTAAATCCGTCGGGCAGATTACCGAGTGTGACATCGAGGCGTGTGTGTACACGTATTCACGTGCACGTGTACGTGTGTGTGTGTGCAATATTTAAGCCTCGTTAAACGCATAATTTCAAATCGGCCGTGGAATCCGCGTCATATGTTATTGATAACCGCGCTGCGTTCGTGCGGCCGCCTGAATAATGCGCGGATTACGCGGTCTAAACTAAAGCAAACGTCGAATAATTAACAAGACAGTGCTTTGAAAGCCCCCGCCTGCGAGCGGTGAGCTCCTCGTGGGCCCGCGAGCGTTACGCTTCGACCTCATTAACTATACAACTTCCAGTCTCTTTGACGCGGCGCGAAGAGATTGATGAAGCGAGCTCCGGCCGATTAGAGACGGTGATTAAGAAAGGTAGACGTACCTGTGTGTATTTCTACTTCCCCGGATCTCTCCAGCCGCCACCCCTTCGCTCATCCCCCTCGTACTCCCCGAAACTTCCTCCCGCCCCCCGCCCTTCGGTTTTCCGATTAAGCGTGACGATTAAAGAGTATTTAGACACGAAACCCCCCATACCCAAACCCACCACTCATGTATTTTCATGGGAATAGTGCGACTGAGTGGAGGATGTTTATTCATAACGAGCCACTATCTAGCTAGAGACCCGAATCGTCTGTTTGCCTGATCAATTGGCAACGCTGCGCTCGCACAAAGCTGTTAAATTGAGCCAGCTGGATAATCAGGGGTTCTGCTGATCGGATAATTGAGCTGGAAGATCAGGCTATTTGAGAGAATACATTTTTCTAGGAGCTCAGGCTGGTTTGCCCGAGCACACAGAGACTGTTCATCTGGCCTGCTAATCGAGCGCGAGCATCAGCTAATTCGGTGCAATAAATCGATACGGTGACTACGACGATCCAAACCTTTGTCAATATATTCCTGGCATTCTGCTGATTAAAATGACACCCAACGCGACCACACGGATTTACCTGTAAAAATCCACGATATCGAATATTTTGAATTTCGATGTCCTCGCGTATATCATGCTTGGGCTCATTTTAATCAGAAAGACACCTAGGATACGTTGACCGTAGTCCCATAACAGAATGATTGAAAACAACAAGATCGTTTCGGTGCTTCGAATGCACCTTTTAGACCGGCTTAGGTTACTGCCAGCCCAGATGACCAACACGGAAAAAATCGATCCAGGTGTACCTCCCGTTACAGTTTGGAATCCAGTGCGCGCTCGCGATCGAGTCTCGTTACATCGTCGAATTTTCATGCGCTTCCCGCAATCTATAGGGAGGTTCCGAGACAGTAGCAGAATAGTCTAACCAATTTCTGGGACGAGAGACGTCGCCTTCGGCGCTCGATTAACGAGCCTCCGCGGAGTACAAAGATATTGTTAATTAAAAGATCAACCTCGGTAACCGAAGGTACACACTGAATAATTATTACGTGCGCGGGAGTCATCGAAGATCGACGGCTTTCCCAGCAAGCGGGGTCTGATGAAACTGTTCGATCAACAAGAGCTTTCTAACGAGGGTATAAGCATACTCCGACGAATATTGTCAACGTTCTGTCGCGCAATTTGCTGCGGCCCCGTTCGCGCTGCGATATCTCGATGCTCAGGGCGACGATCATACACCGTCGCGAACTCGTATCGATGTAATTCCTGTTCAGAGAAGCGAAGAGCATCGAACCGGAAGTGTCGGCGCGAAGAAACAATTCTCGCAGAGCCTTTCGCGTCTCGGAAGACCGATTTTCGCGTTCCATTTCGGGACTACTCCACCGTCTCGTAAATTTTCAATGACTCGCGCAACCAGCTGTCATTCACCGAGGATATTGTCCCGCGGACCGAAAGTCTGTCACGGCACACGACCGACACTTTCGACGCTGAATTTTATTAGTTGCCGTTAAAATCTTCCGGCCGTTTCGTTCAGCGGCGACGAGAGAGAACACTCCCGACGAGTTAATAGCGGTCCGACGAATTCTGGCACGATGAAACGCGTTATTTGTGAAACGTTAATGACGACAGGTCCTCCGACCGTGCACCTCTGCCCGGAATCGCACCACCGAATTATTAAAACACGCGGATCGCTACGGCTCCAAATTCGTTCTTGCCACTCTGATTATGTCGAATCCCGCTCAGCTATTCTCTCAGTTGGCGACCTCTGAGACGATCAGAGACCTTCCGGGAATCCGGAATTTTATTTCGTTAATTTTTCATTGGCAGCTATCCTGAATCCATTCAAAGGCGCAGCAGTGCCTCGACGTTATTTTATTTCTTGACAAACCTCTTTCCTTAAATTATTTTTACACGAAACTTGCGTTAGCATGTTCGTGACATTCTTTCGATTAGAACCAGTCCAAACACGATACAGTTCGGACGATATTTGCCTGAGCAGATCACAATTTTGTAGAACCTCAATTATTATCTCGTTAACGAGATTATCTCGAAATTCTACGTGCAGGATTTAATCAAATAAATAATACTAATTTAATAATATTAATAATGCAAAAACATAAATACAAGTAAATTATATATTTAATAAAAGGGGTATCATTTTAATCAGCGGAACATCGCGAATGTACTGGCGAAGGTTCATTCGGATCTAATTACAACGAAACCGTTGTTAGTTAATAATATATTTTGCAACCCATTGTAAGACCTCCGATGGATCCGGAATGATGCGAATATAAAGGTCCACGAATCTTTCTGTTCCAGGTGGAGCCAATGATCGCCACCCACCCTTGAAGGATAAACACGTACACCAGATGATGCAGTAAATATTTGGCAAAACGGTGAGCGATACGTTACGCGTCGCCGCGTGAGCAGGCTAATTAGCCCTCGGCGCAGAGAAAATTTTGCGAAGAAACTTTCTCTTTGAAAAATTACTACTTAACCGCGCGTGGAACGTTAATCCTTCCACGGAGCATACTCGCCCCCCGGTCCGCGGAGAAAATTTCAGGAATGACCGTGGTAAGATATGAATTTTCATCGGGAAGTCGGACGATAAATTTCCTCGGCGCGCGAGACGCCCGGCCATTATGTAGATAATCGCGCGACAGAATTTACGTCCCGTGATGCCGACTCCGTAGGCACAGCACCGAAAACGAAATCGCGACGCGGAATATATTTGCGACACCGGCGGCCAGAGCCTCGCCCGTTTTTAAACTTGTAATGTCTCCAACTCCGGAGCTGAGACTCGCTCTTGCACGTGTGTCCGCGTTGTATACACGCGTGCACACACTTCACATACACACACACACACACACAGAGAAAGCCTAAAGGAAATGTCTGCCAGACGCCGGCGAACGTGATATCCGAAGTCACTCACGAATTCATAGGATCCCTTTCTTCTTTGTTTTCCCCCGCTGCACGCCTCTGTGTAAGACGCACACGGGCACGCGTACCGATTCGGTAATGTTCCCGAGGATTTCCCGGCAATCTCGGCCCGCTTTCCTCCAAATCTCCCGGCAATGAGCCGCGTGATGCAACTCCTCTTTTTCTTATCCTTCGTCTTCGCAGTGACGTTCGCGAGTTGAATTTTGGATAGACGAACTTACAGCCCCGCCGCCGCGGCGGCGTGCAGGGATGGGATCGTCTCTGGATGCAGTCCGCACTCCATTCCGAGCGATATCCTCCTTGATATGAGAACTTGGGAACACGTAAACCGTCTCGGATAGAACGGAATATCGGAATATCGATCTAAATCGAATAAATACATTTTCGTTTCGTTAACAACAAGAGGCGTTCTGTTAATCATTATTCCCCGGCGAAACACGTGCGGCGAAAAGGTCCCGCTGTCTTTCAAATAGAATAGAGTAGGAAATTATGGAAATACAGAGCGCGAAAGGGTTCCCTTAGCGAAACTGCAACTCGGTATGGAATTAATTCGAGGCGGAGCGAAATTAATCGGGAGCATTGTGCTGTTGGCACGGGATGTACCATCCGCCCCATGGATAAAATGTTGTTCCCGATATTTTAGCGTGGTTCCGCCCCTCAATCAGAACAAAGAGATTCCGGTTGTCCGAAAGTTGCGTACGTACGAGGTAATCCGCATAAATTCCTGGTAACAGTCGCGTTCCCGTCCGGAAACACGGGAGAGGAGTCGGCACGGAAACGAAGAAATTGGTAAGAAGAGAAGAAGAAGAAGAAGAAGAAGAAGAAGAAGAAGAGGAAGAAACGCGCGGGGTTCGTCGGGTTGGTCTCAGCGCACGTATACCGAGGGGGATTTAGGTCAACAATGTGGAGCCTCGTAGATATAGCTCCGGCGAATAGACTGCCGTAACCGATTGAAAGTATTCTACTCGATTTGGCCGCGATTGCGCGGAATCTCCCGAGTGTGGTAATGCATCCACCTTCTTTACCGTCGGTTACGTGTAACAGGATAATCGTCATGGCGACCTAGATCCGGCACTGCGGGCACACTATGTATTTTCTTTACACGGAGCCCCTCGGCCAGAACCTCGCTCTGCCTTCTGTAAACAGTCGTCTCTCCCGTTAGCTTTATTACAATGCACCAGAATTTCAAATTACTCCCTTCAGCTTAGGTGTTGCGGTAATAGCCCCTTCAGGGGTATAGATCCGGGGCCGATTCCTAACCAGACCTAGCACAACCTGCGCGGAGTCAGCCCCGAGACCTAACACAGAGCAAGCAGACTTGCATTCCACAAATAGGACCTTGATTGATTACTCTGGAGCAGACTGAGAAATGATTAACACGTTCCCTGGGTGCTCTACCCTGCTGAGCCCTGCTGCCCGAAGATGGACTCGAGAACTGCTCTAGCTCGGTCTTAACCCACGCTTGCCTAACCTGGGCCTAACAATTCCGCGCATAGCATTCTCGCTACGAGGGGCATACGAGATCTGACCCAAAAGAAACGTGCACGAAGACCAGTCCAGGCTTATCTTAACCGTTCGAGTCCCAAGCAACGCGATCGCGCTCTTCAGATTTTCTGTCGAAACATCCCAGTACGTTTCCAGCGCTGTGGACAACCGACGGTGCAGTCGTAAAATAAAAGAAGCGCTATCTTCTTCCGTTCTTTCGTACTTGTTTAGAGAAAGCGCGGTCGCGCTGTTCGGGATTTTTCGACAGTGGTTTTTCAATACCCCTTGGAACTCGAACGGTTAAGCTTCCAAAGTGGCGAAGACCACGCCGAGGGCACAAATCGCGTCTTCAGAGTTCTATATCCGTCTCCCGATTTCAGTTTAATATGTCCAGACGTAGACAGACCGTTTCCCCAGGATTTCATCAAGGCTACGTCGCGGAAGTCTCTAAGAAGATTGCGAAAACGCATATTTCGCTAGAATATACCCAATTAACTTAGAGCATGTTCAAACAGCCAAATAGCGGTGTTAGCTAACTTCGCGACTGTACACAGCTGCGCGGATTTCGACACGTGCAAGCACGGGTCGTGCCCCGTCCTTTGAAGTAGTCGTAAAAGCTCCAACTACTCTGCTCCTAGTTTGGAACGTTTTAGTGGGCGAATTGTAAAGCGAAGACTGTTACGTGTACTTAATCTGTGCTCGGACAGTAAAACGTATCCGGGCTGCGGTCACCGCGTGTCTGAAAGTATAGAGTACCCTTCCCCTCCCAACCTCACCGCCCCAACCCCTCGAGCACGTCAAACTGTCCTAAAATAGCTGTACGAGCTTCTTACTGGCGTGACTACTGTTTTTTCAATTTGCCTCGGACTTTTATCGCCTCGTTCGCATAACCCGGGACTTTTTCACCTCGATTAGCTCGACATAATGAACGACATCTCGCTGCGGAAAGGGGACAACACGCTTCAGACAAGACGAGTGTTCTATTTCTTGCATATTTCAGAAACACACGGATTGATCGGATGATTGGATTTAGGGTGTAGTTGTGAAGAGCGCGGGGTTAGGCGGAAGCTGAAGAGATTCAGAAGTATTTTGACAGGGCGTGCGGGGAGTCAAAAACGCGATTCGTCGAGATTACCGGGCACTCGAGAAGCCGCGGCAGAGTGCGGTGACCCAGTTAAAATAAAAATACGCGCGCTCGCAGGCATTCACCGGCAATTCACTCGAATGCTCTCACACGTGCTCGCGCCCATTTTTCCACCCCGCAATACCTCAGAAGTAGTTAGTTATGTCCGGGGATGGGGACGGCCCGGCCGGTTTGCATGGTAAAGAAGCAACGACAGAACTGCCGGCTAACGACGCGTACATCCTCAAATAGAAACCTCCAACTCCGCGAGGATTCTGGAACGTGGAATGAGCAGAGACGGTGGCGACGGCAGTGGGCGGCGTCTAAATGAGAACGGACGAGACCCAGGGTCCTCTCGATGCTGTTCGAAAATTTTTCTTCGTCGCCCAAGGAATTCGCTTTACAACGGCGCGACGCCGCCGCCGCGCCGCGTCGATGGAAATTCTTCGATCGATTTGTTCTTCGATTACACCAGGGAAATTGTTCGATTTTTATCCTCGACGTTGTATCCGAATAGCTCGGCCGAAGTTGTTTAAATTTATTGAGATATTCGATAACCGGAATCCGTTTCCCGCTGGTTAATTTTGATGTCTGAAGTTTTTATTGGGAAAGTTGCTGCTCGAGAATTTTGTTACGAACTAATATCTGAGGCATTCGTGTAAGCCCCGAGTGAACCGACCAGGGAACTTCCTGCCGGAAATGATTTAGTTTTCGGCGGTTTCGAGGGTAGTTCGCTTGATTGTAATTATGCGACTGTGGTTTTCTATTTCAATACGAAATTAGTTTCCAATCGGATCGGTAGTTTAAAAAATGTCGATGTCGTGTGTTTCGAATAATCGAAAACGATTTTCGCGAAACGAGACACGTCAACAGAGTCCGCGATAAAGCGGGCACAAGCGACGCTACAATTAAGAACGTATTAACTTCGCTGCCAGAGAACCTAATTGAAAACCTGCTCGAGTCTCAGTGTCAGCCGAGTGGATTTCACAGAGCAGTGCGTCAAAATTAGCCGTGGGGGCGTCGAAATTCATAAAGAAACCAGCGATATCCTGGTGTGTGCCACGCACATGCGAGACCCGTCTGTGGATTATCCTGAAACGTCTGCGAGAGCCTGGCTCACATTACGTACCCCTTTCTTCTCCTATTATGAGGAACATTAATGCTGCCGGCGGTTGTAGCAGCCCGGGAAAAACAATAGGTATTCTCAGAACACTTGTCCGCCTCTGCCATACCTGTCCATTGTTTCCCGGCCGGTGTCTGACGGCCCGGTTTCACGAGGAGAGAGAGACTAAGGACCCGTCGTCGCCGGCTGAAGTAAAGGGGACCAATTTCATAAAACTTCCCCCTTCTTTTTTCGTTAACGTCAACAATCACGTGTCACAGCGTCTCACCCGACGAGCCGACGCATGAAAATGATCTTCCTCCGCGTCGCTCGATCTGAAACGTTGTCAAACTTCGATGACTACGAAAATTGAGTTTTCTCATCTACGAGAATTAAATTGTACACCTAACTAACAATTTTTGAAGCAGAGGCTGATCGTGTTTGCTCCATTTGTCATCTTCGAGTCCATTAGATTTTGTTCCGAAGGAAATGACTTGTATCACCCAAGGGTTTGCGGGCGAGTGGATTCCTGGGGGGCTAATTAAACCGAGATAATGCACAGGTAACTCAAGACTGGTAATTAATTATCCCGACGGTGAGCAGAGTTCATTCCCACGGTAATGCCGCCGTGCCAGTAGAAAACGCGACGGGGCTACGATCGTTTGATGGGAAATCGTTGTTCGAAAATAAACACTGGCGCCAGTTAAATCGAGCAGTCGGTTGGTTTGGACTTCATTGTTTTCTTTCTTTCCGGAGCACGGTGGACAGCGTTTGATTAACCCGTTGCTGCGGCCTGCGCTTGCCCCTGCGAAGTGACACTAGCAACGCCGGCTGCGTTTAGCTATTTTATCGCTATTTCTGCGAGGAACCGGGGCACGGTAAAACTGGTAATTCAGTTTGGCAGCGCGCTGGATTCTTCCGTCGAAATTCTCTCGTTTCCTTCCGTTTTTCGCGACTGGAAATATTATTTGACAGTCAATTGCCCTCGCAATATCTGGAATATTCGATGGTATTAACTTTTCTTTCTTGGCGGATTGTTTAATTAAACAAATTTAACGCGGCTTAATCGTTGCCATTGATATACTCGGTAACAGGACGCCGCACGTCCCTGCTGATTAGCTCTTTAATCAATGTTTCGTTATTAGAGAACGCGTCGAGCATTTATCACGTTACATAATTAGATCCGACGTCATAATTAGATATCTATTCCGGTGCCCGCGAGAGTCTGTTCTCGAAGACGAATCGATCGTTCGATAGCCTCGAACTTGCTCGTAAAAAGTTTGAACTATTTTGGGAACTTTCTTTTATTTTAATCTAGAATGTTTGACTCGCCGTCGGAATAATTTTTGTTCCCCGCGCGCTTTCGTTCTCACGTTCTCCGCGTGATTGGACGAATACCTTTTCATCCGGCGTGTATTTTGAAAAGGTTAGGCCAACAAATGGCTGATCTTAAGAAAACGGGGACGCGTTGTGATCGAAATTCTCGGGATCCATTCACCGTCTACGAGCGGCACGATGCTATTTCACCGGTGCGACGTCATCGTAACTCGAAAACACGCTGCCGCGACGCAGCTGAAGCTCGCCGGGTTTTATTTCTCGTCTGCTAATAGGGTGTAATCATGCACGCGAATGCCAGCCATCTATAATTAGCATAGAAAAAGAATTGCACGCAGCTCTCGCGTTCAAGGGCTCCGACGCGCGCTCGATCGCGCCAGAATTCTTCCATAATTCAGCTTTCATCGTGCTCAACCTACCCCCGACGAAGGATTAAGCGTGCCGGTTCCGTGCTATTAAATTACGGTATCGCGTTAACGCGATATTAATTCTTGTATCGTTCCGACATTGTTCGTTGGGCCCATGGTATGTCCGACACACACCCACACACACACTAGTTACACTGTGCCTCGCATAACTCCGGACTCACGGTGATTTTTCGTCGAATTTGCCCTGGGGACAAGACGCTGAAGACACTGATTAATTTCAAATAGAAACAAAGGAGACATGGGAAGAACAAAAATAAAACTCGAGGGGACTCTAAAATTAATCCTGCGAGAGGGTAGGTCTGGAACCAACGTTGTAAATCTGCAATTTAACCAGTTAACTGCGTTCAACGTGTATAAACGTCAATCCATATCTCTATTGCGATGCAATATCAATAACCTTTTCAAGAATAAATTGTTAATTTTTCATGAAATAAAAATGTAATCCTTCCCCGTTTTTCGTAAAATTCATAATAGAACGATTTGCCCTGCGTTCGACGGGTAGACACGCCATTGTTTGATTTTAATTCCGCGCTCTGTGAGGAATTTTTAAAACTAAATTCCCCAGTTAAGAGGTTAAGATGAAGGATTTGGATCGCTCTAACTATGTTGCTCTGGACTGTCTGGTGGTGGTCCAGGCGATGCCGTAGGCCAGGTAGCTGTTTCGCGAAAAGTATGAGGACAGTGGGCGGTCTGCCGAGCGAGAAATCGGTGGAACGCGTTGATTGGCGCATCGTAGACAATAGCTGCCATACTCGCGGGTAAACTTTGCCCAGTTTAGTGCCCCCCAGCGGCTCGGAAGTTCCCCGTTGGCGGGGTACTCGTCAATCTCGTTGAAAGGCATCACCCGATACATAGGCACGGTGTGACGGGTGCCCATCAGGCTAATTATTAACATTACAGGAACCCGGGGAACGTCGTTCAATCCCATCGAGCACCGGCTATTATCTCGAGTCGCCCGACCGTATAATTGCCGCCTAATGATCTCTTCCGAATTATTGACTAACCACTGTTAAGTAACACCGTTGCGCGGTGCCGTTTAATAACGTTATGACGCACAAATGGATATCGGTTGGCGCACGGTGTGTTTATTGTTCGGCCGATCGTAATTCTCGCGTAACGCCAATTATCGGTTCGATTCCGCACGCTATACCCGGGGTTTGAAACGCGTGTGCGCAAGCAGGCAGCGTTCACCCTGTAGCCGACCATCGACGCGACGCGTCGCGACGGTGTGACGGAGCGCAGCGAACAGATCCAATATGGAACCGGCTAGGAGAATAACACCGGGATGGTTTCCCGAGGAGACATCGCGCGAAATTCCATTGCTCGGAAGATAATCGTGGCCCATTTACCGGTCTAATGAGATTTCGAGCGTCGCGTCCACGAACCCGTATTATTCTTCCCATTTCGTCGCAGTTAACCCACTATCGGCTAATGTCGCGGTTTCGTTTCATTTCGCCCGGGCTAATTTGCTGCCGGCTGCTCGCCGATTAATTCCTCCGTTGAGGTCGTTCAGCGATACCGCCTATGCCTTGTCCCTTCGTCAATTCATATATTCGTTAAATCTCCGAACATACGAAATTTTATCGGTGATCTATTTTCAACACTGGCGGAACGGGAGGGCGACCGAACTTTTCCAATCGATTGCGCTGTCTGATTCAGCATTCGCAGCAGTTGGTGTGCAAACTGAATCCTAATATTGCCAGCCTATCAGCCATCTAAAGTCAATTTCTATCCCGCTGTGTTCACGCGTTATCCCCATCGGACAAAATGGCCCTGCGTCGATACAAGGGAAACTGCGTTCCCCGCTAAATTCCCCGCTAAATTCCCCGCTAAATTCCCCGCTCGATCGGGTCGTCGGCTCGTGAAATTCTTCAGCTAGAGGCCCGGTCGACACACGGTGACCGAACGCGAGAACAGTCGCGGCGTAAACCGGAGCGCGTGTCTTTTCACCGGAAAGTAATCGATTAGCGGACGTTTCATCGGATGAAAAGAAGGCCGCGGATGACGTAAATCGATGCGATCACCGCGTATCATAAGTATCGTATCCGGCAATTTCCTGCTAGCCAATATTTAGAGGACACGGTAACCGAACCGCCGGATCGACAGGGCTTAATTAGTGAATTAATTAAACGCTAATGAAACACTGGAGTAATATCTTTCGACCGGCCAGCCCCGGTGTTCTGAAAGCCGCATAATACTCGACCCACTGTCTGCCGTTGACGTGACAAACTAGAGCACGAATAATCGGTGACAATTAAATGGTACAGCGGTTCCCGATCAATTTTCCGGCCTGCGAGTCCGCGGGGGCAACCGCCGTGCCGCGCCCCGCCGCCACCGCCCCCCGCCTTAGATACCAATTCGCGATGAAACGCGTCCCAGGTAATACACAGACTCGTATTCATCTCAGGTGGATACTGTGGTAATCAGCTCTGTTGCTGAAAAGAGTTCTCTCCTTCATTTTAGCAATAAAAGGAAAAAAATTCCTCCGGAACAAGTTGAAATTAGCGTCGATAACCTTATTGTTCAACCGAGAGAATCTGTTCGGTTCCTCGGCGTTATTTTCGACTCCAAATTGTCTTTTGCTCCACAGGTTGAACAAATATATAACAGATGTACGAAGGCTATCAACATTACAAAATTCCTGTGCGGCTCTTGGTGGGGCTCTGACCCGTGTACTCTACTACTAATTTACAAAAGTTACATCCGTTCCATAATCGACTATGGCTGCGTTGTGTTTTGGCCGTGCACTATCTCCCTTAGAACCAAACTTGAAAGAATTCAGAACTCGGCAATCCGAACAGCTCTAGGCTACCGCAAAAGTACTCCGCTGAACGTGATGGTGGCTGAAACAAAGTTGATGCTCCTATCGGACAGGGTAATCCACCTATGTGAACGCTACCTTGCCAAAGTTTTGTCAAATAACAGCTCTCTTATGTTCCACGCCATTACTAAACATGTCCACCTTCCTCGAAGGAGACTAGCAAGATCCAATCGCAGAATTCTTAACCAGTGAATAGATTTCTTCTTCGGTGTAAATTTCAAGATCGGGCCAAAACCCAACTTCTGTTTGTACTGTCATGAATTTGAAACCATTACCACGTCTATACCAATTAACAGTTGTTTCGGCCTCACACTTCGCGAGTCCAAAGACCCTGATGCCCTAATCGACAAACTTTTAACAGATTGAAAAGCCTCCGCTATCTATACCGATGGCAGTAAAATATCGGACTCGGGCCGCGTTGGTTCGGCTTGTACATGTTACGATCTTAACCTGCGTTCGATTTTCACAGCCGAATGATTGGCCATTTATGTTGCCATGGACAACGTAACATGCACAAGACATAAAAACCGTAATTTCATTATCTTTTCTGATTCTTTAAGTGCCCTTCGATGTTTGGAATCGGTTGGTTTTCAAGTGAAAGCCAACCCGTATATCTTTGACATTAAGGAAAAATTTGTGCAATTCAATCACAATAACTCCTGTTTTATAAAATTGTTTTGGATTCCATCTCGCATTGGTTTGCGAGGAAACGAGGATGCCGACACTCTTGCTAAATCTGCTACTGCTTTCGACTCTATCGATGCGCAGCATGTTCCCTTTTCCGATACATTTTACCTGTATAAAATAGAGGCGCTTCGCCGAACCAACGCTACAATCACTGGCCAGGGCTCATTCAAGGGCAATACCTTCTTTGAGCGCTTTTTTGTATCCAATCGAATCTTTTGGTTTGTCAATAGTAGCTTTGAAACCCTTGAGAGGGAGTTTGTTGCTACTGTCAATCGTATCAGGGCCAATCGTTACAACTTGGCTGCCTCATTGTTCCGTGTGGGCATTGTAAATCATACCAACTGCAAGTGTGGCTACGAAATGGAGGACCTAGACCATGTCTTGTGGCAATGCTGTTTATTCGACGCATACAGAACCAGACTAACCGATGATTTACGCAGGATGAGGTTCCCTCTACCCCTCAGAGCCGATATGTCCTTTGCTAGATCTAACATTCGGGCGTGTTTGCGTATTTTTAACTTCTTGGAAGAATGTAACCTGCGTATGCCAAAGCAGATATGTATGTAACCAGATATGCCAAACAATAAGGACACATGAACTGTATCATACCGTAAACCACGTAATATCATGTAAACTATGTCTAGCTGTATGGACCCCATTAAACACTAGGTTTACAGACCTCTGGAAATACCTATTTCACATTATTTTATAAACACGACAAGCACGCGTCTATCCAAATGGCCATTTTTCCAATAATATATATCCAAAGAAATAAATTTGGTAAATAATTCCTCAGGGAAGCATCATTACAATCTTAACCCTTAGCACTCGAGTGGCGCCTCTGAGGCGTCACTAAAAATTACTGTACCATTATTTAAAATATTGTTTACATTATATTAGATATGTCGGTATCTAACCAATCGCTAAACATTTAATTTTATTGTATGAGCTATTATACCAATTTCATATCTACCAAATTTAAAAAATCATAGAGAATGGAAATGATTCTCGGTCAGAAGAAACGTTTGACTTTCGAGTTAAAATAGCTCCGAGTGCAAAGGGTTAATAATTGCAAATCAAAAATATTAGAACCCGTTATTTTGACGGGTCCCGTAAACCTAGTGTTAAGGGTCTGGGCAAGCCTTAATAAAAAAAAAAAAATTTCCCACCTTTTCTTCTCAATCCTAACGACACCCCAGAACCACCGACTGCCTTTGATCAACGATCAGCCGCATGTTTCTCAGCGGTAGCATCGCGGCACGTGTTAGCGTTCCGATAGAACCCGAAAATCGTGCGAAGGCATCGATCGTGCTCCACTTTCCCAGTGGTTGGGACGACGGAACCCGTGAAGAGCCATGTGCGCCTGCACGGCGCGGCGTCTCGAAGGCGATTGATGGCATCGCAGCTGTCGCGTGACACACGGATACACACAGGCCCGTTGCCCGAAGAGATTTATCGGCCTTTAAGGGTGGTCGATTCAATTACGCTCTCGCGACTGACCCCTCCTCGCACACCCTGGCCCCGGTGTTTGGTCCACCGAGCTACGAAAACAAAGATTTAAGCGGGCAACGTAGGGAATCCTCGGTCCAGAGCCGGATGGTATAATGCCATTACCAGGGAATTACAAGATAAACAGAGATTATCTGTTTTCATGGGACACGCGGTGGCTTCTTTTCCGGGCGTCTTCCCGTGCCAACTATCGCAGCCCCGTGCTAATGGCGACCGAAGTAGAAAAGTAGCGTCGTCCGAGGAACCGTTCGAAAGAAATTTACTGTTATTGTGCCTTTAAAGTAGCGCCCTCGTGACAGATAGGATTTCACCGTCCTCTTCTCAGGTACCTCCGAGAAATTTCATTTCGGAGATGCTCCGTCTACAGACACGGTGCTTGTTTGTTGCTCTAATTGCTCGGGCATTTAACACTGTCCTCACCGATGCCTTCATCTCCTCCCTATCGTGATCGATGCAAACCTAGTGGCCTTACGAAGCTCAAGATTTATTTAAATAATTGAAAAATATTTCTACACGTCTTCTACACGACACTGGCATTTTTGGGATTAAAACGAGTCCAAACACGGGATAGGTCGGCGCTTATTTGCCCGAGTAAATCACGATTTTGTAGAACCTCGATTATTTCCGAATTATATGTCCGGGATTGAAACAGGCGAATGTGATCCGAATGGTGTCGTGTTTGATATCATTTTAATAAGAGAAGCGTCACGAATTTGCTGATAAAGGTTTCATAAATTAAATAATTAAAAAGGACAGTTTCGTCGCTGGATCGACAATTCCTGGTCTACTTTCGGTCCCATGTTTCTTCAGGTAAATATTTTAAATACCAACGGAAGGTCCAGCCCATTCCATGTCTTTCCCGTTCATTAAAGTCGATGGCGTGATCCGCGAAAGCGACCGGGACGCGTAGAAACGTTCCCCGGAACGAGTTACACCACAGTGTACACCAATTAACATCAATTTCTCGTTTGGAAAGTTTCCGCCCGCGCCTCTCGCGGCCCCCACGACTCGCGAAAAGTTGCCCGAGGAACGCACCGAACGGAAAAAGATTTAACAATTAAACGCTTGTGAAAATATTGCCGGTGAAGTTTCATTAAAAATTTCTTTCCCTCGGCTCTTCGAGACGCTCGAACATTTTAAAAAGTTTCCGGTTTGCCTTGCGCTCGAAGACAAACCTCCGAAATTTTTTAATGAAATTTCTACGAACGAGTATCCGCCCGGATATGCCCGAAATTAATAGCTCGAATTTCATGGGAAGTTATGCGAGGTGAGCTATGATTTATTATATTAAAATGGCTCTAGGTGGTGGAGAAATAATTCCGTTCATAGGGAACTCTTTGTCTCGGATTTGTTATCTCGGAAATTATTTCTCCGAATTCTGTATAGCGGGCAATTTATTTTATTATAGAAATGGTCATTAACTTTCTACTCGAACATCTTGGAAAACTTGGATTTTGTCTTTTCGCCGGGACTTACCCAATTTCTGTAGACGCGAAACAAGGTCACAAGGTTTATTTTAATCAAAAAATATTTATTTATTCGTCAATATTTATGTTGTCCCCTTCAAAGTAATCCCCCGCAGATATAATACACTTGTGCCAGCGCTTTTTCCAATCCTCGAACCACTTCTGATAAGCACTTTTTGGTATAACTTTGAGCTCATTCAGCGATGAAGTCTTTATCTCCTCAATCAACTTCCATTGGGACGATTGGACTTTGGTTTCGACGTCATAACCACATACCCATGATTCGTCACCAGTTATGACCCTTTTGAGCAAATCAGGATCATCGTTGACGTCGTTCAACAGCTCCTGAGCGATGCTCGTGCGACGTTTCTTCTGGTCAAAATTAAGCAGTTTCGGAACAAACTTCGCTGACACGCGTCTCATGCCCAAAACATCCGTTAAAATTGCTTGGCACGAACCAAACGAGATGCAGACATCATCGGCAACTTCTCCGATGGTAATTCAACGATTCCCCAACACTATTTTCTTCGCTTCTTCAACGTTTTTCATCGGTTGTTGACGTGCTGGGGCGTCCAGTGCGAGCTTCGTCGTTAACATCTTCTCGGCCTTCTTGGAAGAGCTTGTACCACTTATATACATATTTTTTACTCAGAGTACATGCAAATTCTTTGATCAATTTTTTTCGACAGCAGAAAATCGCCGAACACGCAAAACACTTCCAACCTTCATGCTTCTCGCAAACAAACAAAAAATGCTATACAGCTGAAACTGTGAACATATGTTCGGGACGAGTGTACAAGCATAAGAAAAAAAAGAAAACGAAAATCGATTGCGTAGGTATCCCGCGAAATTCAAAAAGTCACCTTACTTTTTGATCACACCTCGTATATCTCCGCGGTGCTCTCCGCGTGCCCCATAAATATTTTAATCACTTCGCGAAAGTTTGTCGAGTAATCTGCGGCGCTGGTCGTTTATCTGCGCGGGATTTTTCTCGCCGGGGGCGGTCTCGGCGGACGAATCAATCGATAAGAAACATTAATCGCATTATAATCAAAATATTTCCCCTCATAATCAGTCGGGCGTATTCACGTCGCGTCCCTAAGTCATGAATAATGTAAGCCAGGCCGGGCGGTATAATTTTTATTAACTATGGCGTCGGCGATGTGTCGTGCGTAGCCGGCCTTCGGCGAATCACGATGAACGACGGCGCACGGCTCGTTTGTCCGCCCGTTTCTCGCGTTGGAGGATAATTATTTGCGACACGAGTACCAATTAAACAGTTCGAGGAAACTTTTCTTCGAGTTTCGTAGGGAGGGAAGCACGCTCGTAAATATTCCAGTGTGAATCAGCCCACATCCATAAATTTCGCGACAACCTTTTAGAACGTTTCTATCCCTTCCCCTCCTCTTCCCGCATTTCTCTTACATCGTATCTGTCTTTGCGCCACTTATTCCCTCCGCCCTCTTCGTCCACTTTCCCTTTCTCCGCCTAGCCGAGTCTCTTCCACCCCCCAATTTATCTCTTCCTCTTCTATGTTGCGGCAGCGTGGCCCCGACAGCCGACAGCCACAACGTGCGTCGCCAAGCAAACTGTTCATCAAGCCCTCCCCCCATAGTGTCCTCCCTTCTGTGCGTCTCCTTCGCCGTGAAACTCGCTCGCCACTCATCCTAACTCCTCCTACGAGCCACGGCGCTGAGCAACGAGCCAGCGACAGTATCACTGCAATTGCATTCAACTTTCTCCCTTTCCATTCGTCGTCGAGTTCGAGTTGGATCGCGGTTGACGGTTCCCCTCGCTCCGAAAGCACAGGAAAACTGGGTACCGTGTACCAGCGACAACTCTCTATGTCTTAGATCCGGATCTATCTCAGTTTTAAAATAGGATATAGGCCTAGCCAGACTCGAATTAGGATAAAGATCATCTACTACCTAGCCCAGATCTACCCAAAACGCGATCCAGACTCGAACCAAGCCCCAACCCGGGTCCAGCTAAGAGCCAATCCAAGCTAAAACGAATCCTTGGCCTAGATAAAACCCGAGGACCTAACTCGAACCTCGATCCCTGTCGTTCTGGGTTTTATTGCTTCGAATTCATGGAGGAGCAATACACGATTGATCGAGTGCAATATGCACAGCCAGCTATCGTTTTAATCCGATCCCAACGACGCCTTTGAGAGCACGATTTTATGAAACGTCGTCTGATTTTACAATCGGCCTGTCGTTGCGTGGATCTAATGGCAGGGAAAGCGTTGAAATTGATTGACAATTACCGGGACGCTTTGGCGCCGTAAAATTCCCGAAGAAATTAGAAGAAATTAGATTTACTGCCGGGGTCGTGGAACTACCCCACACGCTGGTTAACACAGTGACGTGATCTCATCGCCGTAGGTTTTCGTCGCGACGGCATGTGCGTACGCGTGCATAATTTCGCCTGTTCAGTCGTTGGGACGAAAACGTCATTTGACACTAATACAGCAGCCCTCGACGTGGCATCGACTCTTGACGAAATTATGGCGTATGCGGAGGGCGGCGCTGGTTAAGGGAGACCTGTCACGAATGATTTTGTCGCGTCACCCTCCACCATGTTATTGTTCCCTCATTGCTGTTTCTCCGTCCCAGTATTAACTTGGATGAACTATTCCTCTGCCCGTATCTCCGCCCATTTGAATTCCTAATTTCAACTCGAAAACACTCGATTTACCACGCTGTCTCGCATCTTCCGCGATCATCAGCTACCGTAGTCTTTGTACGAAATTAATTCTATATTTTCTCTAGTTGCTATCAATTTTCTAGTCGAAAATTCCGATTATGAAAAATTCAATTACACAACCTGAAATGTTGCAGATTTATTACAGCTCTACAAAATTGTACATATTTTTGTAACGCGACGTATCGTCGTGCTCAGATTTTTCCTGTGATTATATATTGCCATAAACGGTGTCCAAAAATAAAATGTTCTTTTTACGCAATTCGCGACTCTTACGTTTCGTCAAAATTTTAAAGAGCAGAGCAATGTAACAGCAATCGGAAAAACAAAATCGGAAAGCTCTTGTTAGGACAGCGAACGAGTATTTCTGGTTCGACAATCCTGATAATTTATAGTTACTCCAGAAGACAGCATTATTCGTGTTCCAATGAATCGCGCGAACTCTCCTGGCGACTATGCGTCTTCCGCGAAGTGGAAACTCGAAATTATGAAGCCAGCCAGCCAGCCAGCGTTGGCAGCGTGTTTCGGTGAATAATGCTAATCTTCCATCGAACCGTTCGAGCGGTGTCGCAGACACGGAAATCCTTTAAAATCATGGCAACACGAGCGGCCGCGCGCTCGCGTGCACGCCGGGTTATATAGAAATCGATAATGATCGTAAATGGCCACATCGTCCGGCTCAGGCGTCAGCGTCGCGATTAATACGCATTTCGCCGGCTGCAAATGCATCCGCCCGATCATTAATTAATGCACGGCCAAGTTTAGGTCACTCTTTCGCGGACCGCGCCGCTTAAAAACCGATCAGCTTCGACAGCACGCGTTATTTCGATTCGAATGCAATCCTGGACACTCACGTTCCATATTAATTCCTATGCCAATCAACCTGATTCAGAAAAATATATTCACTCGATTTATTATCGCAATGGTTATCGATCCGGCGTCGAAGAGTGCAGAAAAATTTTATAAATCACTTTGAAGTATTTCTTCGGACAAAGTGTTTTGATATTAGGTTGTTGCGTACGAAATGTCCGATTTTAGAATGCATATGTAGCAATGCGTATCGATCAAAGAATACTATTACAGTTGACAGGTTCATTGTACGCCGCTTTGAGGTACAAAGCTTATGATCCTATCTTCAATTTTAATTTACACATATCAATTTCATTTTAAATAGATTCGATTTCAACGTCGAAATCAGTCCGATTGTCGCGTGTTCTTTTCGTATGTGTATGGAAAAAACAACATATGTATCGACGATAGCATTATGCGATATTTGGTGAAAATGTGGTGGATTTTATGCATTTATGGAAAAAATGAATGAGTGCAATTTAAAACAGTAGAAAGTTTACAATCATTTAAGAATGCAAATCTATTTTTCTCGGCTTGTTAAAATGATTAAAGTAAGAATAAACTGTTTATCTGGCTCCAGTCGCTTGCAATTGGTGCGAGCAATTTTTACTTTGCATAAATATCCATAAAGATGTAATACAATCAAGAAACGTGTGATTCTTTGATCAATAAGAAATAGTTGCGGTTGTATAACGTTACAAATCGGACGTTTCATATGCAACGATCTAATATTATGGGCCGAGGGGGTTGAAGGGTGCGGGGAGCTGTAAATCCGTGGATCGACGAGGGAAATAAATATCGCGATGATAATTCACAATCACTTGGTGTGACGTCGCCGAGTACTAACGTCGTTCGCTGCATCAATTAAGTTATCGTTCTCTCGGGGCGGTAAGTAATATTGGCGTGACCGGGGCTGGCTGGATTCTACCCCAGTCCGGAACGTCATCCCCTTTTCTATGCCAGGACGCCACGACCGCTATTAAGACGCGGGTACTCTACCACCTCTAACATCTACCCCCGGTGCTCCGCCGCCCCCCCTTTCTGCTTCTTCGCATCCAAACCGGTCTCGAACCCCCTGGCCCTCCTTGCCACCCCCCTAGGTTGGTTCCTCCGCCGTCTCTCGATCGATCTTCATCCACCGCTGCTCTACAAGTCGACAAGCTGCCGGTGCTCACGCTTCGACACCTCTCCAGCCAACTTTCCCCAGGCTTGAACAGGGTGTCTCCACTCGAATCGGAGCTATTGAATTTTCATACGCCCGGTTTCCGAGTGTTTTCGTTTTTTCGTTTTTTTGTCTCTTCTCGTTTTTTCGCACAGCTGCCCCACCATCCCTCCCGACCCTCTCCGACGCCCTCTGTTCGTCGACTTAACCGGCAACGTTGCGCCGAAAGCCACCTTGGACGGCACTGCGTTCCAGAGAGAGAGAGAGAGAGAGAGAGAGAGAGAGATAGAAAGAGAGAGAAAGAGAGAAAGAGACGCCAACGAACCAGGTGAATCGATAATTGGAGGCGACCTGGCGATTTTTATTCCTGCCGTATTTGCGTTCACGAGTGCCACGTTTATTTTGTTAGCTAATGACATCGACGGAGTCGTTTTTTCCCTCCCTGACCTCTGCCTTCTTTCAGGGCGGATTTAGCGCGGAGCATAGAAGCTGTAGCTAGAGTGTCCTTGAACCGAATTAAACCACAAATGGGTTGGTTCTAGAGCGCGCGAGGGGAGCGAGTTCTTTACCAAGTTTCAAACCGCTAGCTCGATCGAGGGGATAGTTACGCCGAAAAATTGGATCTCGGGTTTTTGGCCGATCTTTTTCTGGAAAAGTGTGCGAAGTTGTTGAAAGAAATCTGACGCGTAAGCACCGGCAAGATACATACCGCTGAATTTTCTCAGATTTTTCGGTCGAAAATCCTCGCGGCGAAAAGTAAAATGACAGAGTACGAAATGTAGTAGATTTCTTGTACGGGTGCAAAAGTTTTTATATTTTTACTGTGACAACGTATCGCCGTGCCCGATGTCTGACTTTTTTTCAGATTTTTTTGATAAAGTGTACCGTTGTTAAAAAATCTATAATCTGGAGTATCGACGAATGCCCTATCTTTTCCGGAAGGGTTTAGTGCTCGCTTAAAGGGCTCGATTGCAAGAATGACACGGTATAAGAAGCGGCACCTGGCTCCGGAGGGTGCTTCCCTGGTCAATGCATTAGGGTCGTCTACGGCTGCACACGAGTAGATAGTGTGGGACGAGCACCAGCAAATATTCCGTGGTACGGTCCGTTCCGGATCTCTTTAGGTTCCATGTGCTCGTAAATCCTTCTTCCACGGCCCAGCCCGCTACACGGCCACCCTAGGCGTCATGTACGTCGACACGTACCCTTCGAGGAGGAGGTACAACCTCCACCCACGGCGCGACGGTCTCCAGCGTCTGGTTTATCTTGGAAATGTCCGCCAAAGGACGACGGAAAGAGTCGTAACGTCCGCGTTACGTTATGTCGAAGAAGATAAAAGGTCCTCGACGATAAGTCGAGATAGAGCGTGCTACTAGCTCCGTCGAACGTGATGCTGTAAAGGGGATGGTTTTACGGGGCCAGAAGGTTACCCTTTAATTCATTTCGAAGCTGACTGAGGATTCCACTCAATTGCTCCAACTGTCTATCGAATCATTTTTCCCCTCATCATTCACTTTAGCACCTATTGGGTTAGGTACAGTCATTATAAGACCTCTGGATTAGGTCTAGTCATGTTTGGAGATTCTAGGTTAGGTCATGGTCTTAACATTACATATTGTTAGGAATATTTCTACAAATATTGTATAAGACATCTAGATTAGGTCTAGTCATGTTTGCAGATTCTAGGTTAGGTCATGGTCGTAACATTACATATTGTTAGGAATATTTCTACAAATATTTTATAAGACATCTAGATTTGGTCTAGTCATATTTGGAGCTTCTAGGTTAGGTCATGGTCTCGACATTACATATTGTTAGGAATATTTCTATAAATATTGTATGTGACCTCCGGATTAGGTCTAGTCATATTTGGAGCTTCTATGTTAGGTCATGGTCTTCGCATTACATATTCTTACGAATATTTCTATAAATATTTTATCCGTCCATACCTGTATTCTAAATCATTCATTGTTGAAGATTTTCCGAGCAACCTATCTGAATTGGTTTCACTGGGGTGTATTAATAATTCTATAAAATCTAAATTCGGCAGCAGCTGCAGCAGGAGATGACCTGCATTCCTTGTGCGCGGATCAAACGATGCGCTGCGCTATGCAGGTAACCCTGGATGGACAGCACAATAAGCCTGCAGGTCTGAATGCTCGAGACCCGTTGATTCCTTTCCCTCGGCCTGGGAAGGTTAATTGCAGGTAGCCTTCCAGATGTTCCAAAAATACGGTTAGTCTGTGACGGGCATCCGTGCTTCTCGGTTCGCTGTGAAACACTTACCTTCACTGCACTTTTTCAATAAATCTTTCAATTAACCTTTTGCGATTGATCGAATTTTTTGTACCGGTACGTTCGATTTAATCTCTCGCGATTCTGTTTATTTTATACGGGAACATTTATAATTGCCTGACAGTGTACTGATATTTAATACATTGTCATCGATATCTCCCCGGTTTTAATTCAGTGCGCGTACAGGGATGTAGCGGTGTTATTTTTCCTGCCTGGAAATGATTCGTTTGTCGTTTGTTTTCTTGTAAAATCGGCACGTCACGATCATTCGCAAAGGATCGTATAAACGCATTAACAGGTTGCACACGGGCAAAAAGACACATTTTTCATTGAGCGACGTGCCAGGAGGGGGGCGTGTCCCGGATGTGTATCAAATGAACCGAATTTGTTTTATGTTAAACAAATATTTCGTCTCATTAAGTACCGCGGTATATTTTACACAACGTCATTATCTGTCACGTCGCGTCGGTGTGAAACATCCACCGGTGTTCACCGGTCCCCCCCGGTTTATTTTCGTTGCAAACAAGTCATCGCTAATTTTCCTGCTCACCATACAGCTCGATTTCCCATAAGAATTCTACATAAAATGTATTAATGCGTTCCACCGCACACGGCCGATTGGTAATGAATACGTATTGTCTGCGCTTTGTAAACAGAGTAAATTCGTTGCACGCGTGAAATACAGATTAATCAGCGTTTACTCTTTCATTTCTTTCTCTTTTTTGTTCCGAACCATCGCTGCCTCGAAAGCACGTGGGATTCTGAAATAACAATTATACCGTTTCCTTGATACTGCATTATACACATAGAATTCGTAATACGATATCCAAAGCGTCGTACCACTGTCTCGAATTATCCTCTGCCACCGATACAGCAGAGAGACACTGCTGCATAATGTAGCATCTGATCAGCTCGATTAGAAGGTTCCTCCAATATTTCAATTCCATACCTGGGTCTAACCTAGATTCGAATATAGTCGACATTCAAATATAATCCGCGGAGTTTCAATTAATTCCTGGATCATTAAGTATTTACCTGCCAGCGATGGGTTGAAAATATTTTCACCCCCTTTCGTCGAGGTCTAGGTTAGATCTGTTCTGTACTTATCAAGCTCCATCGGAGTAAGACAACTGTCGACGACATAAATCATTTTTCGACCAACTGTGAACGTTCGCGTATCCACACCGGACACATACGAAACCCCCACAAACTCGTCCGCCAAATACTCCAGTCCAGGAGGATATTAGCAGCGGTAGCATCGCGCAGACCGAACGTATTGAATAACATTCAGGTTCATCGGATCCGTGGGTGGTACGAGACGTCTACAAAGAATTACGAATGTATATTCACCGGGTAGCCTGATCCTCGGAAACCGTCTGTCCACATCGGGATCGGTTCTTGAGATGGCGAGTGCTTTCAAGGACGATTTCATGCGACGACGATTTAAGATCTCCGGCCCTTCCACGGAGTAGCCGATTCCGCGTTCCTCTTTTTGCGCACACGGACGCGAACACCCATAGACATTCGGGATTACCGCGAACAGAGGCAGCTAGATCGAGGAAGAGAGAGAGAGAGAAAGAGAGAGAAAGAGAGAGAGAGAGGGGTAGGAGTTTTTCTCGATGACCGAGCATCGACCACGACTTTCCTCCCCATTTCGCTCGGGTCCCTTTTCCCTCCTCATCCTCCGAGGCCCTCCCACTATTCCCTCCAGCTTCTCCTCCACCTCCTCCGTCGGTTCCCCCTTGTCCATCGAACCATCCTGCAGCCACGGTGGCTCGGTTACCAACGTTACAAGCCTCCAGACTTGAGGGAGAGCGCACAACCTCTTCTGGTGCCTGCTGCTCCTCCGGCGTGTTCCCTTATTTCCACCCTTTTTCTCCTACCTACGGTGTGGTGGCACCGGCACTGGCACACGGGCTCCTTCCGCGAGGATATATAGGCGGCCACTAAACTTCTGTCCTTGCCATCAATTTCAACGTCCGAGGATCGTAGAAGCAGTACCCACCGACCAGACACACGATTCCTGCGCCTCGTTCTCTCCGGCCTCTCGTTTGCCAAACGCCTCGAGGCCTGCAGCCTTTTTGCCCGCGCACGAGGATACCCTGCCGGTCCGAGCGCGCACACGCCATCTTTCGCGTTTAAAGGATTGTCCCCTGCGACGGTCATCCCTCAGACACGGCTCCGGGGACACCGTACTTGCTACCGGATGCCTTGACACCGCGATCGAGATATAAAGTTCAGGAGCGATCCAACCGGACGTCGTCCCGGATCGATAACGCTGCTCCAGTAAATTAAAGATTCTTTCAGAATTTTCTAGCCTCTGGGTTGTAGAAGCTTGAGTGAACTTGAGGGCGTCACAACTTGAGCGGGACCCAACTTATGGGGGTCCCAACTCGACGGGGTCTCAACTTGAGGAGATCCAAAGTGGGGGGAATCGTAATTCGAGGGGTCCCAAATCGAAGGGGACCCCGCTCGACGAGATCCAAACTTGAGGGGGTTCTAACTTGAGGGGATCCAAATTTGGGGGAATCCCAATTCGAGGGGGTCCAAACTTGAAGGGGTCCTAACTTGAGGGGATCCAAAGTTGGGGGAATCCCAATTCGAGGGGGTCCAAACTTGACGGGATCATAACTTGAGGGGATCCAAAGTTGAGGAAATCCCAATTCGAGGGGGTCCACACTTGAAGGTGTCCTAACTTGAGGGGATCCAAAGTTGGAAGAATTCCAATTCGAGGGGGGTCCAAACTTGAAAGGATCCAAAGCTGAGGGAATCCCTATTCGAGGGGGTCCAAACTTGAAGGAGTACTAACTTGAGGGGATAGAAAGTTGGAGAAATCCCAATTCAAGGGGGTTCAAACTTGAAGGGGTCCTAACTTGAGGGGATCCAAAGTTGGGGGAATCCCAATTCGAGGGGGTCCAAACTGGAAGGGATCATAACTTGAGGGGATCCAAAGTTGAGGAAATCCCAATTCGAGGGGGTCCACACTTGAAGGTGTCCTAACTTGAGGGGATCCAAAGTTGGAAGAATTCCAATTCGAGGGGGTCCAAACTTGAAGGAGTACTAACTTGAGGGGATCCAAAGTTGGGGAAATCCCAATTCGAGGGGGTCCAAACTTGAGGGGATCCAAATTTGGGGGAATCCCAATTCGAGAGGGTCCAAACTTGAAGCGATCCTAACTTGAGGGAATCTCAATTTGAGGGGGTCCAAACTACAGGAGGTCCTACAGTTAACCCTCTCAACTTTGGAGTCCTAACTGCAGAGCTTCCAACTTGACGGGTCCTAACTTGCCACGAAACGGTGCAGGAACTCGGCTCGAACACGAGTCAGGATAGAAGCTTGACAGCGTCGGGAGGGGTTATTCATTCCGATTCAGTTGAACGGGAACAGTTCACGATTTATTGAGTGAAATATTCAGAGCTTCCGAGCGCTATCGCTTTTATGTGATCCGAGCAACATCTTCGGGTGCACATTTTATGAGATGGTTTGTTTTACACTCGTTCCACCAGTGCGTTTTGCGTTTAAAAGATCGCCTCCTGCGAGGGCGGTTTTTCTGCCTCTACGGGTTCCTTGGGACCGATCGTGTTCGCTCCGTGAATCTTTTACGGACAGACATTACGCGTAGTTTTATCTGCCGCTCCACGCGAACGATAGTCAAACAATAATTCCGCAGTATGAGACTTTCATGCAAACGGCGCGCCCTAAATAACATAACCGTATTTGCACCGCTTGTGTGTTCAATTCCGAGCGAAGGATTCCTTCTCTTCCTCCCTCCACGTGCAGTTTGTTCCGACATGCAAAGGGAGAGACTGTTTTCATTTGTTTCGATTCCTCCGTAAATCATAAATCTACACAGAGTCATAATATTTCATAACGATATTTTTATTTTAATTCTACTGGTCGTATCGTAAATCCACCAGCTGTCCAATATTAATTTGACCATATGTTTCATTCTCCCGTGCACTTCGTGAAAGAGTTATTATCATTCTGTTTATTTGAAAATTCGGGCAATGTACAGGGCGGTCCAGAAACCGACTGTCATTTGTTTAAAATCTACATATAATATTGGATATTGGATAATGCGAAGGGGATGTCGAACGATCAAGTAATTGAATGGTTTTTATTTCTGTGAGAATCTGATCGAATATTTCGAACGAAAAGGGGAAGGTAAATGCTGAAAGTAGTGTCAGAGCCCGACAATCCCGCGCGAGAAAGCATAGACAAGTTTGTTTGCCGACCAGACTGCAGATATTACACCGAAGAATCAACTTCGAGGTTTCCGTTCCTCGAATGCACAGTTTCTCACGGGCATGTGTCGATTCCGAGCCCGCTTGTGTACGGATGTCCACAAAATCTTTCCGTCTTCCCGAGAATATCGTATCCTCGAGCTAGGATTTGTCGCGGGACACCTATACCTATATAGGTAACCGGGATACCTATTCGATTCAGACAGCTGTACCTGCTGGTTCTGTAAGGGTGGCTCAAAGTCCACTGCAAACGATGCTCACCGGCTCGCATCGATACCTAACTGTTCTAATTTATTTAGTCTGCACCGTTGCTCGACTAACAAAATAATCAATTTGTTGCTCCGCTCCTGTTCCGGTTGATCGACTCACAAAAACATAATACAATCATTGCTGAAATTTATCTTTTGCATGCTGACTAGCCTGTTAATGAAATAACTAAATTTTTAATTGCGTTCTCTGTATCGATTTGCGCATGAATGCATTTTACTATGAATGCCTACAATTAATTTTTAATCATTGCTGTTTACCAATGGTTCAATTAATTTTCTATACGAATCTAATTGAATTATTAACAAAGTCATTATATTTTTAGTTCATTCCAATCCTTGTATATTAATATACAAACATTGCTTTTCAATTTGCACATGTTTGAACGAGCATAATATTTCGAATTTGTTGGCACAGTTCCCCGAAAAATGATTTCGTAATCGTGCAAGCTCTACAGGGAGCAATGTATTTGGAATCAGCATAACTTGCCATTTTGCGAAGTGCTGGCAGGCATATTTATTCCCATGGTCCCTTAACGGAAATTGAAAGTGCTTAAACATAGATACACGTCCGAGCACTGACCGTATACACTGTGACTTGTACGCGAACTAGTGTCGAGGTTCCTTCCGGACCGAAACGCGGGAAATACGATTCGTATTCGATTTTCGCCCGGTTCAAGCTGATCATCAAATATCGGAACGAATTCGGGCTGATGCTATCAGCTTTTTAGCACCGTGCTACACTGAAAATAGTGAAAACTATTTCGCGCACCATTCAACGTAATTCTACCAGTTGTTAGGAAGCTGTTGAACATTTTTCTAAAACGAATTACATCTTGTCGAAAATATTGTTGACTATTTCCGTGCATTACGTTCAATTAAAATGCATTCGCGGAACAAAATACCAGATGACAATCGTATGTCGAGAACGCCACGACGAGAGAGAAGCGTGGGAGTGAGTCTCGATCGCACGCTCGGTGTGAATAAACGTGTTTCGTAACCTCACACTTCAATTATCGAGTATTATTCCCTTATTCCTAACCCGGTCTTACACTATATAATTATGTGTTGATTATTATTTGTTACAGAATTTGCCACCTGGTGTATACAATGCGGTGATTCCCGGAAGGAGAGGATACCTCGACAGAATTCTAGTGCAGTGTTACAAGTGGTGAGCGAAGTTATACTTTTCCCACTGGGTTTCATGTTGCCAAAAAATTTTTTAAATCTTCATTCAAACGATTCTTTCTTTCTCGAGGCGAATTTAATCGTGTTCTTTTAGTCAGATCATTGAAAATCGTTCGAGATTATTCAAGGTCGTTTCTCGGACACGCCAAGAGGATAGTTAAGCCAGGAAAAAAATGGTAAAAAATGGAAAATCTGGACCGGTGCCGTGAATGGACCGGTAGAAAACAATCGGCGGGTCGCAGGTCGTGTCAAGGCGAGCGTGTACAGTGTCCTTTGGGGGCAAGAGGCGGCTTCCGAGGGCGTAACGATTAATAGTTCGCCCCCGCGATCAGTGAAACGTGTTCCGTGGCGCGGCTCAACGCTCCCCGGACCCGGCATTTATTTTTCCGGGCAATTTTCGTCCGTTTTTCGCGGTTTTATCTGGCCGCAGCGCGGAATTGTTTCAACTTTTCCAGCAGAGCCGGGGGAAACTCGAGTGAGAAAGAGAGAGAGAGAGAGAGAAAGAGAGAAAGATAGAGAGGGTGGGGTTTGTAGAGGGGGTGAACTTCGTGAGAGCAACTGCTGAAACCTCGTAACGAGCGAAACAATGGTTAAAACTTCAGCAGAACGCGGGGTTGGCGCGCTAGACAGAGAAAGAGTGAGGGTTGCGCGCCCGCGCGCATTCCCGAGCTTATATAATAGCTTTCAAACTCATATCTGTCGAGATATCGTGTTAATAAAACGGCCGCGCCACCCGTTGACTTTTGTTGCGAGTTTTCGGCCACGCTGTTTAATCGTCGGGACCTCTAAATCAATTTCGCCGAAGAACCGAAAGCCAGCCGACACGCTTCGACCGATTCCTCGCCGCGCTTAAAACCGGCCACGATTTTCGAGGTTCCATAGGGGCGCGGCCCCGCGATCATTTCCGGCTACCATTCACGGCCGCGCATCCACGCCGCGGTTTATGAGAATCGCGTTTAAAATTCATTTCCTCTTCGACCGACGTTTAATCAGCCTGTCTCTTTTGCCCGCTTTGAAACCGCCCGCTGTCTACACAACCTCGGGATCCACGGGATGCAGTCCGATGCTGATTCTTATTCATTCAATTTATTTTGGGAGAGGCACGCCCTCGCAAATCCTCGGTGATTTTTTCTGAACGGAATCGCGGGGGTGCGTTTGCTGAACACGCGATTCTCCCGGAATTTTTAGCTTCTCAACGCTGCGATGGCGGTTTATGAAATTTGGGTGTGGTCAGGCGGTATATTCAGGAGTATGCGAATAAATTTTCACCGTGAAATATTGATTTTTTTAGAAGACAGTTTTTATAGATTTTACAGATTTTTTAATATCGATACGGCTCGGGGGAAATTTATGAAATTTTTTCTAGACTTGGACAATGTTCTCGAGAAAGTTTAGAAAAATTTTTAGCTCGAAAAAATTATTTTTCAAAATTGCAAAAAATGTGAAAATTGCATTATACTCAATTTCCTAACAATTTCTTATGTAAGGTTGCGTCTTACAAACTCTTATAAACCACCGGTTCTTGAAAAAGTGGTGTTTTTTCAAGAATCGGTGTTTGCACAGCAAGGTGCAGTGAACTCTGAATGTACTCTGAATAGTAAGGGTATGAACGGAGTGTGTGCATGCAGTATGCGTCCGTTCAATGTAGATTGCGTGTCTCCATGATGGATACGCAACACTGTTACGTATGGTGTTAGACGTACAGTCCGCCAGGTGGGATACCAATAATTAGGGTACTCGTTAACTGTCTATGCGGACACGTTTAACAATGCAGTAATCCTGGTGATAGCAATTATGCGAGTTGCACAACCGTGTAACTTGATTCTGATCGCGCACTAGTTCACTGAACGTTTCTGCTGATGGTAATTAACCTTCAGTCTTTTTTCCCGGCTGTGATTGTGCCTGCCACTGCCGATTCTTCCCGGGGTGACTATTCGAACCACCAGACTGTCAATTCCAATCTATTTTTCATTTAAAACACAGTTTCGTCAAATTTTTTGATTAAACAAAAAATAATTGATTTTTGAAATAACAAAAACTGTGGACCAGTCGTTGAGCATATTCGATCATTGACTGAAGCGTTTTAGCGAGCTCGCGGCGCACGCGGCTGGAGTTGTACGTTTGCATAAAATGAGCTCACACGCGTTCCTTTGGTCTCGCGCAGAAATCGTGTTTAAAATTCATTTCCCTTTAACGGCCGTTTAATCAGTCTCCCATCCCCGGCGGTTCTGAAATTATATTCTTTCTCATCCACGTAAACGTGGAACGCGCACAGAAGAAGGCGAAGTGTGGGGAGGAGGGGGTGAAAAAGCAGGAGGAAGAACCCGTAGGCGTGTGCGAGTCTGTGTTTCTTTGGAGGAAGTAAATAAAGCGGCGATGAATTCAGAAAGGTTTCCATTTTACGGGCCACGGATAATTAACCCTCTCTGTCTAAATCACTTTCATCTCTAATTTCGAAATAATTTCGCCCAGACCGGCTCTCGGTCCCGACCGCTGCTGTCTGCGCGGGCGGGTCGCGTTTGAGATCCGCGTAATAAAGATTTTAATTTGGAGAATTATTTTAATTCGCGAGCGTTGCCTTGCCCCGGGAATCCATTCATTTAGACGATTCACTGGAAGCTACGTTAACTTCCTTTCTTTCGCGGGCTTTGCTACACGCTGGAAGGGGCGCGCAAGGATAATTATGCTCTCCCTGCGGTGAACGTTTATTAGAGAACAATACTCTGTCTGGAAAGATTGGCTATCGGCAATAGGACGTTAAAGATACGTGTTTTAAACTTTCTCGATTCGCGGATGATATTCCCGCGACTCCATTAAAAATGTTTCCAGCTTAAAATATTGATTTGGACAATTTCTAACCGTGTTCCGAAAGTCCTTATCTCTGCCCGAACTAATTAGAGACGGTATAACTGCAGATTAAAAATTATTTGCGTCATCCTGTACACGGAAATAATATAATTGTTAAGCTTCAGCGAAAAGAAAGATTTTACAATTTTGTGGAACTAGAATTTTCAACTAAAAAATTTGAAAAAATTCCCTGACATGTGTACGATGATAACGGGTACGTATCAGGTTCATTAAAAAAAAAAATTTCGTTTTACCTAGCCCCATCAGCCAAGGTAAATGGTTGAAACTTCGTTTAAACTATTCTCGACCGATAAGTGATCAAATCAGCGGTTTAATTTAGTTAACCGGATTGTTACAAGAATAATCGAGGATCTCTTAACATACGCGAAGAATCCAGCGTTCATTTACGCGACAATGAAACATGATTCCCGCCGACAGAATTTCTATCAAAGTCGCTTTTATCACTCGTCAAGCGCCGGTACATCGTGTATAATGCACATCGCACGCTCCCGTGACGCGGACCGGTCCTGCATTCCCGCTCGTTTACGCGACAACATTATCATGTGATCCATTTATTGAAATGGAATTGTGTATCTTGATTACATCGAATTCGCTGCGCCAGCTCATGACAAATTCCCCGTGAACGTAGCGACGGCTTATGCGAAATAATTTAAATTGCCGCTTTAAACTCCGCGCCGAGTGCCTGTCCAATATGGAAATCGAAGTTTACGCTTGCCGCTCGGTATCGACTTTCAATTAGAAGCCCTCCAACTTTTTGTATATCCCGCGATTCGAACTACTTCTTTCCCAGGTTCTGGAATAAATCGAAACTCGATCGACCATCTTCAACGTTGCCGAGACCTAACCTTGAACCCTGTACGATCTCGAATGTTGACTACGGTATTTAATCCATAAATGTCCCAAATGTCTGGCCGATAATTGTCCCGGAGATATCCCCTCTACTGCGGGGTGTACCCCCTTCAGGGGTCGTGAAGCTCGAGAGGCCTCGGACGCCGAGAAGTATGACATCGTACGGCTCGGGTACATCATACGTATCGGTGAGATCACACTGATCCGAATTTCAAACTTCTTTATTTTTCATTACTTTTTTATGGGGCTTTGACCAACACATTTGCGGCATTTTTCTAATAAAAATCATATCAAATATCATACAATTCCGATGATATTTACTTGTGTAATGGACGACTAAAGTTTTCGACGCAAGGAGGAACAGCGTGTGGGAAGTTCTTTGCGTCGAAAACTTTCTTCGTACATTAGACAAGTAAATATCATCGGAATTATATCATATCTCGTATCATTTTGCATTAGAAAAATGCCACGAATATGTTGGTGAAAGTTTCATAAAAAAAATAATGAAAAATAAAGAAGTTTGACATCGGATTAGTTATGTTTACACTTCCCGGCGACCGAGACCTCTCGAGCTCGGCTGTCCTTCTCTACGTTCGGCAAAAGTCAAAGAATAGTATCCCTGTCGTATAATTGTCCCTGGGCAGACCCGTGTTGTGGACAATTAACGATAAGATACTGCAGTAAGTACATTAAACTCTCGACAAATAAAGGGTCTAGCCGTTTTCTCGGTCATCTATCGAACGATTCGATGGTCATTGAAAAACTTCTAAGGGCAGTTTCGACCATTTTAATCGGCCAGACCCTTAAACGACCCGCATGAAAAGAAATGCCGACGATCCGTTACAACTTGCGAACCACTGTCCCCGTGAGTTGGTCCCGTTGCTTTCAGTTGGTGGGCGACTTTCGCCGCAAGTGTGCAATTACATTCTGTTATCGGGCCCTCGAATCGACCCTAAAATTTCCCTAAAATGACCCCTGAAACGGTTACAGAGGGGACGCCGTCGCCGACCTGTGACTCGTCGACGACCGGCGAAGATACGGCGCGTTATTTTTACTCCCGCGTCGCAGTAACAACGCGAACGTCTGCTGGCACACGCAGACGATCCTCGGGTTTAGGGCAGGGGTGACATCGTAACGAGAGTTGTTGCGAAACTCCGGCCCCGGGGATGATTCAGGGGAATATTTTTTACGGCCCCTCCACTCGTGACTCCGTTTCGCAGAGCAGCAGCTTCCACCGAGCAACGTGTTTCTCCATCTCCCCCACCATTCCCCCCGCACCACTGTTTTCATTCCGTTTTCTTTTCTACTTATGAATCAACCACGCGTCGTTACCGTTATTCGCGACAGACCGTCAGCCGTTCTTAACGGCACACCTTTTTCCAACCGCGGGAATAAGTATGATGGATATCTGCGGCATTTTTCCATTTATTACCGGCCATTAAGCGCCGGGGGCATTGAAAGACTTTGAACGATCTCCAGACGCAAATTGGTGACTATTCTTGATCACTTGATAGGTCGCAATTTAGTTGATCTCCTCTGGTTGCCATGGAGTTGCGAGACGTTTAACCCCTTGCCGTATTTTGACGAGCCAGACTCGCGATGAAGGTTTTTTTTAAACAAAGTCTAACAAATATGAATGTTACGCGTTTCATTTTGGATGAAATAAAATTTGATTCGTTTGCGATCAATATTTAAGTATTAAAATAAATGTAGCCATACAAAAAATATACATTTTCTCTTCTCTTCTACGACATTGATCGGGATAAAGACGTTCTGATCACTGTAACGGTAAAAGAAAAGGTACGGCAAGGAGTTAAAATGGATCTGACAACCTGCCATGAATATTGCGATAAACTCTTCAAGGTATATGGGGTCCTGTGACATTCTTGATCCAGAAACAGAATAGCTGAATCAGAATATATGTTAGCCCTAAATTGGACAGTTCCACGATGTAATAAATGACGATATAATAAATGACAATCATTGGAGAAGGGGTTGACCCCAAAGTACCTCCAATATTAAGACTCCCTTAACGTCTTCTGTTCAGCGAAGCATGGTGATCTAGGAATAAGAACCTCCCCTTTTTCGTGGACCCTCAGACAAGGCTCGAATTCCAGAAGAATGATTAAAGCAGGAGGACCTCCACGGCTCGTTCTTTCCGGCGGGCGTTCTTTGGCTCGTCTATTGCTTCCACAGCGAAATTTCCTACGTGCTTGATCACGTCGCGGATATTATTGCGTGGTTATCATTTTTTTCCTATTTTGCTCGGTTCGACCCTTTGAAGTGTTCGAGGGACACAGAATGTCAACAATGTTCGATGGAGCGGGGTAGCTAAGTACGTGGATACCTTTCTAAGGCTGGGAACGTTGCAGAAAATAAATTCGTTAAAATTCTTGACTCCTTTGACTCTCCAGATTCGTCCAAGCTGGCCGTGGTCAAGGGACTCCAGAAAATTAATCCTGGGTCTGCATGCAGGTTGTGCCTCACCAATTTTTAACCCTTTGCACTCGGAACTATTTTAATTCGAAAATTAAACATTTCTTCCGACCTAGAATAATTCCATTCTATACTATTCTTTTCATTTCATGCGTATGAAATTGATACAGTACCTCGAACAGTACTTAAATGTGTAATAATTGTTTAGACGCCAAAATATTTGATAAGGTAAACAATATTTTTAATAGTGGCACAGCAATTTTTAGCACTCGGGGCTACTTTAACTCGAAAAGTAAGCATTTCTTCCGACCTAGAATAATTTCATTCTATACTATTCATTTCATTTAATGCGTATGAAATTGATACAATACTTAAATGTGTAGTAATTGTTTAGACGCCAAAATATTTGATAACGTAAACAACATTTTTAATAGTGCACAGCAATTTTTAGTCGTGACTCCGTGTCACCGCTCGAGCGCTTAGAGTTAAGATTGATATTTTGAATTTCCCACCGACCGGGTGCACTGTCATTTTTCTCAAGGATTCTGGCTTCCCAAAGTCCTCTCTGGCCAAGTTGCCAGGACGAATGTAGAAAGGACGTGAAGTTCACCGGGCTCCCTACACGGACAGCCTCCTTTATCGTAGTTGCAAAACAGTTCTCAGAATCCCGAGGTAATCGTCGAAAACGTCAATTAAGAAGTCGAGCGCGGAGTCTCGAGTCCCATCAGATATTCCGTCGTATTTCTTGGAAAATATTAGCGAAGTGACAAATCGGTGGACGGGTCGCTGACCTAAATCATAGTAAAGAACTACTTACCCTCGTTCGTCTGGTCGAGAAGCATCCTTCGTCTCTCTCCTCGGAGACGTTTTTCTCTTTGTCATTTAGTCATTAGAGCTTTTAGGCTACTTAGACTAATCTAACTTTTAACAGACCGTTACTCAGCGAGCAAGAAATGTTTTCGAGTCGGAGCGGGTTTGGGGGGTGGGGCGACCTTAGACACCCTCGCGGGTCTTACCGGCGAAAAGCACCCTTGGCTCGACGAGTACCCTCATTGCATAATGTACCGGTCGAAAGCCGGGTAAGGCGTGGAGGGATGGGCGATACCGAGCTGCGTAGCCACCGAAGCGCATCCCGATTCGAGGGCTCGTCGTTGATGAGAGTGACTCTCCCACTCTCTCTCCCACCCTGCGAGTTAGGGTTGAGAACGATGAAGAATCGAGGTACAGGAATCATGGCAGTGTGTCTCCGAGACGTGACCCGGCATACGGCGAATTTTCTTGGGAAATGTGCATCCACCGACGCCATGCAAACACCCTGAGGATCACCCGTTTGCTACCCGACTGACTTGATTTTTCTGAATCCCTTGATCATCCATCCACGACTTTAACAATTAAGATTTTCACAATTAACTGTTTCAGATCACTCTGAAACGTGTCCTCAATTACCGCGGTGCTGCCGCCACCTCTTCGTTTAGTCATTCCCCATATTTCCTGCCGGAACGATCAATCTCCAGCCGGATGATTTCTTTCGCAATTAAATTCCCGGGGACGACGTTCGCGCGAAGATAAACGTATCCGGATCGACTGGTGGCTCGATTCCGAAGTCGTAGACACTTCGAGTTCTCTCTGTCCGACCGGCTACCGATTAATCGATAAGCCCCATCGTCTTCCGTGAAAGCGAGAGTACTCCTTCGAGACGAAGCAATCGCTGAAAGGGAACGAGAGGCGTATCGACGTTTCTCCTTCCGGTGCTTGCTCCTGCATTCCTGTATCGCGTTTTCCGAGCGTCTCCGCATTCCGTGACGTCGTGTTGCTCCATTCGCAGCTGGTTCTGCCCTGATCGATACCCTGCAGCCATGGTTTTAGGCGAATGCAAAATTCACAGTCATCCAAACCACTTCTTCTGGCCCGAACTATGCTGCACAATTCGCCTATCCATTGCGAAATTAATCTAGAATGTATCTAGCCGCACGGTGACTCGATGTAGCTTAAGTTAGTATTTTTATTTGGGTCCCAGTATTTCGAAAACATTCGTTCAAATGCAAATCTATTGAATGTATAAAAATTGTCGGGCCATCAGGGGGAATAATAACTCGCCTAATGACGAAGGAGCAAAGTTTCCCGTTTCACTTGCTTAACATCCGTCCAACAAGCCAGACCCAAAGCTAGCAATCTCTTGACCGAAGTCCTCCACTGTTGAATCCTCGAGTTTTACATAAATATACATTCGCCGGAGCAGCCGAGCAGGGGGATGGAAGCTAGCCTGAGAACCTCTGAGATCCTTCCTTTTAGGTCCTCCATTCTCGCTTCGATGAGAAGAGGATGTCCGGGGAACCGGGGGACCGGGGGACCATTGTCTTAATTGAGAGAGGTTAATTCGAGACGGACCAGTTCTCAGAGTTATAGACATTCGGCTGTGTTTAGCCGGGACTTAGGGTTCTCCGTAGTTGCGCTATATCGCCCTCCAGAACTGTACTCCCTGTCTCTCTCTCTCTCTGCGAACGTTTTTATTCGCATACGTTAATGTAGATTAACGTGCGCGCTCTGAACCTGTGACTGTCTCGGAGGTGCTTCAATTAGGTCTTTGATCAGCTGTATATAACGACACAGACGTTGACTTTTCAATGTTTCAATGATCTTGCAACTTTCAAGTGGATCGCGTTGGTCGAACTGAGTCGCATGATTCGATAAATGGAATACTATTCGGACTAATGACATCGGCACATTGTCGTCTTCTGCGATTGTAGACCCCGTGGTCGACGCAGCCTTCTGAAGGCCCTGTCATTAAGTCGAACGCAATCCTGAATCCTTGATCAGGCTATGAAATTCGAGCGATCGCAGGGGACATCGAACCGGGTCCTCCACGTCGGACGCACCTGAGGACCGATCGGGCAATCGATACGGAGCAGACGAGAGGCGACCGGTGCTTTTGATTCTACATATATCAACTACACAGGATTACAAAAAAATTCTATTCCGCATTACACGCGCACATGTTTAGTCTCGCAACTTTCGTAATTCCGCGAACATTTGCACGAAACTTCTCTGAAAATCCTCGCGAAGGACGAGACTATCCGGTCTCCGAAAAAAAATCGATCCTCGGCGGTTTCAATAGGGCTGTACCCGGTTAATCCGGAGTCAGCTGCCGGTAAGGAATGGCAGCCATTCCCGTAGGCCGTGGTTGATATCCGCCACCTGGCAATATTTCAACGATCCGCCCGGACAGGATAACGGATCCACTCTTTGTCCGTGGTAATGGCGTTTCCCGAGGATTCCGCCACCGGGCAATTAGGAACGGTCTCTGGATGTCTGGAAGACCTGGCCGGAAACGGTGTTGCGTGGGATCATCGGGACTGCGTCCGGGACCCTGTTGGATTACATCGAACCTCCCGAGAACCTCCGAAATGGGGGAAAGAAACTTTCGCCGGGGTTCGCTGGAAATGGGAGGAAAAGCATAAAACCCGACCATCTGTACTCTGTCTGTCCCTCGTTCTATCCTAGACACCGTTACCAGATCGAGGCAATTGGAGGAAAAACAGTGGGGATAGTGCTATAGTCGGTACTCGAGTGACGTCGCCAAGCTATAGTGTAATCTGGCTCGAATCGTGACGTCACTGGTGGAACAGTATTCAAAGCACGATGCAAAGATAAGACCGGACCAACGCGAATCAAAGGAAGATGTTAATTTTGCAAGTTGCTCTTGCTCTTGGAAAGGATGATCGAGTTAAAAACCATGGGAAAGCAGTCGGCCCGCCTAAAAACTCCTTCGAAACCCCGGCGGCGACGTTCCCGCTTTGTTCTTTCGCTCGCCGGATAGTTCCGGGATCGTGTAAAGCGAACATGCTTAATGAAACCGCGTGCGCGCGGACCACGCGATTTTTGAAAAGACTGGCAACTTGTTTGTCGCCGGCAGAAGTTGCTCATTATGACCGGCCCGTTGCCTTGTTAGCCGGCGACCTTTAATTTTAACGAGACGCTTCAAACGCTCTACGGCCTTGATTATTTCAAAATGCGGCAGCGTCTCGCCCGGCTCTCCCAGAAATGGTCGAACTATCCTGACCGTCGAATCGCGGGACTCTACCCGATGTCGTTAAGGTCTCGCTTAATTAATCGCCCACCCAGTACTGTACGTTCAGAACGCTGTTCATTGAAATGCGCCGAAAAACTTGGCAGGTGCATTACGCATAAATCTCGCAGGAACGTCGCGAACATTCATTAACAACGGGAACAACGAGTCGGCAAAGTCTCGTCCTCCGTAAATCATGCTTCCCATCGGACGGCCTCGCTGCCGGGAACCTTGTTCTTTCGGTAATCTGACAAAACAGCCCGTAACGAGGGGACAAGGTTTATTTGTGAGCTAGAGACTACGAGGATAATGGAGAAAGATGCCGTGCAGTTTCAATCGCGAGCTTGTCGACGGTCTTTGAGCTTTTGTTGGGACTGGATCGAGGTAAAAGATGAGTTTCGTCTATATATGGATGAAACTTGCTGTTTTTAGACGGTCTAATTACACCCATGTTGACAATGATACCCTAACAATGTCGCACCTAATGATTCCCACACCAAACATAGCTTCGGTCGGATCTAACTGGGTCTAGGTTAACAGCGATACCCTAACAATAGCGTGGCTCTACGTACAGTCCTTTGGTCACTGCCATTGTCCGGAGATGGATCAGGACTTGACAGTAGCACGCGAAACATAGGGTATCGGTATCAAAAGGGCAGCATATAGATTTCAAACAATTATGGGCGTATTGATCTGTGTGGCGGAGCGTGGGGAGAACGGCACTCGAAATATCATTCGAGGCTGCGTGTGCTCCGGATCGGGGCGAGGCTTTCGCGTGTGTCTGTGTGTGCGTGCCTGTTGGCGTGTCGACGCATCAAAAACGCAGACAGCGGGCGGTCCTAAATGCCCGGAACGAAGATTTGCTTTTAAGCCTGACGCGCGTCCGGGGTCACGTTAGACATTAGTCGGCCGCGGGAAACTTGTTTACGTTGTTGCGACGTTGACGACAGGCGACCCAGACAACCGACGACTGTAACGCGCGCACCACCGCCCGCCCCTCCCAAAATTAGATTCAGCCTCCACAATGGACCCCGTCCCCAATGAAACGTGCCTGTCAGTAGAAAACAACCGGCTCCAATAGGATTCCGAGCGGCGATATACTTGACATTGAAAGAGTGCCGCCGGGGGCTCTTTTCATAATGGATGACGTTGAACCGGTTAAAGGGCGATATGGAAAGTGCCGCGGACATCGGGACTGACGTCTCCCCCGGTAGACAGCATTATTTCCATGGATTATTATTAGTTCAACGCGTCGACGCTCGCAGATCATTGTACAGTTCACCGTTTTTTTAAATCTCAACCCTTTCGCTATTCGCATTTGCATGAAGCGCCTAGCCCGATAAGACGCCCTCAATTACCCCTAAACCGAATTCATTTTTGGAAGAACTGTTCGATAGGGCTCCCGAAGGAACCCCTTTGTGATAAATTTCAAAGCGGTACCCCTGCCACAAGGGTAGTTACAGGGTGAGCATCGTTCAACGAATTATGCTGTATTTCTTCTGTTCTGCTGACCAAAAAATTACGAAAAAATTCATGAACACTCTACCCAGTAGCACACGCTACATTGAATTATTTCAGAATTTTTCATTGCGAAATCGGCTATTAAAATAATCCAATTATTAAAATTTCATCTAGAGCCAATTTTCGGAATGTTCATAAAATTTGAACGACAACAATATTGTCGCGCGATCGACGTGGTTCTTTCGGCTAATCGATTGAACCACGATCCGTTGTACAGAACCAGCCGAAGCTTTTGTCATCCGCAGATTACCGGAGACGCTGCTGCATTATTCATTCGGCCAGCCGATGTTCGGTTAACAACGTTTCCATGTGTTTTGGCCAACAAAGACGGCGGGCCGGGTCGGGCCGGATATTTTAGCGGAATATCGAGCGCGTCGAAAGTTTCGGCAGGCCGAAAGTTGGGTCGGGCCGAGTCGGGTCGGGCCGTGCGACATGAAATTCGTTACGCTACGAAGAGAGAGAGAGAGGAGGCTAAAGGCTAGAGACGACCGTGTAAAATCTTCGTGGTCCCGTGAAATTCCTGTAACGTACTCGGGGAATCGATCGTCTATTGTTTCACGACGAACTTGAGCACAGCTTATTGTTCTACGAAGTAGATTTAGCCGAGTCTGAGCCTCCGCATGTGAAAGTTGACCGAGTCTAAAAGGGGATTGTTTCTTTTACGGGATCCTGACGTTTTCTAAAAGCCTCGAGAATATCTTCCTCGGGGCTACTCCTTTTTGAATAATCGATAATTTTTAGGGTGTTCGACATTCAAAACCTAGATTCTAGGACCTAATTCAGCCGTGGATCTGAAAATTAACTTGGGTTAGAGCTTATCGAATTCTAGACCAGACCTAGAAGGTAGAAGATAGACCTAGAAGCTGACGAGCACGTGGACCCAGGCCTAATTCTGTACTAAGCATGCTAAGCAATTCGCTAGGACCCGGGACCAGCAAATTGAACCGTCGAAAAGCGTTCCGGGACTGAGTAGCTATCACACAGTGTGCTCGGAGTTCGCATTCCATTCATCGTCGATTCAATCGCAACGTAACCGTACTTAATTGTCCTAGGTTCCCGGCGGCTTCCGGCGGAGATCTCAATCTTTTCGAACTTTCGTCGATGTCGCGGAAATCCTCCCACCGTTCTCGGCTCTGCTCTCGACTTTCCTCGTCGCTCGAACCGTTGCTCGTGATTCAAGGGCCTGCCGGGATCGATTGTGCTCGAAATTCGAAGCGGTAGGAAGGGGTGGTTAAAGGCTCGAAAAGCCAGCATAGGGGAGGTGGAAGGGGTTGCCAAGGGAGAAGGGCGAGGTAGTGCTGTGATTTTGCGCCTTTAATATCCAGTTTAAATATTCATGAGAGCGAGGAAGGGCGCGAGATATCGTATCTTTGCGCGCAAAGTCCCCGGCCCGGCGCACGTATTTTCGGTCCTGGACACCATCCCTGCGTTGTGCTTGTTCAGTGCATAACGAATGAAAGGTGTTGTTTAAATTTCATAAGGCCTTTGGGTTGTTTGCCGGGCAAAAAATGAGACATTCCCTCCGGCCGCAATATTCGAGGTAAATGCTCCTCTTCCTTCTGTGAATATTCGCCGTTAGAGTCTCGCTGGTGGTGAGAAATGCGGCTGGGAAACGGACCGGTACACGTACATCACAGTGAACGATGCGAGGTTAGGTCAGACATGGGTCTTTCAGCTAGTCAGGGATGGGCCCCTCAAACTCCTGCTTCCCCCACCACCGTTTCATGCGTTTTCCTATTGGCGGGGACGATCTTCTCTCAATTGAGACAAAAATCCCCACCCCTGGTCTATGGCCTCCAAAGAATGTTGGGATTAAACTTTCACTTGAGGGACCAAAAATTTGCAACCTCTTTGAATGCGATATCACACAATTCGACGGAAAAATGATAAACGTTTAAACTCTAGTGCGAGGAATCCAAGTTTCAGCGCGCGGAGTTCACTCGTTTAAAAGTTATAAGCGAGTAAAGTTGCTCGATTCCTCGCAGCAGAATTTAAAGTGTTATCATTTTTTGGTCCCCCCCTTTAGTGAAAGTTTAACCGTTGGGCCTGCTCATAGGCATCGCTAGTCGGTCATGCTGCGGGTTCGAACATTCCCCGAGTGTGGGTCGCACGTAAACAGTGTTCGCGCGCGCGTGTGCGTGGTATGAGTTCCCGTGCAGTTAGTATAGACACAATCAAAGTAATTATGGTTAGTACGAGGAGGGAATTTCACGTACGGTTACAAGTAGCGCGCGGGTATTACGGGCACGAGTAAGGATTCCACGGTTACGGTTAATACGGGTGCGGTTATGGGTTCGGTTGTGGTTCGATTTTGGTTCAGAAATGACCAATCGTTAAGCAGACTTACGACAATCGTGGTTGGATTCCTTCGTGGCCGTTATACCACGGTGGAATAAAATTGGTACTGCCACCAAGGCTGCCACTAGGGCACAAATAAAATTTAAGTGCAGTGAACTCTGCTGTGATGCGGCTCGTTCGGTCCGTGTTGTATCGGGAGAATATTAACCGGGCGACGTGTCTAGAATTCGTCCAAGGATTAATTTAATTCGGCGACGAATCTAAGGAGGTCGATCGTTCATTATTTACGAGGGCTGGCTTGTCCACGTCACAAAATTCAGTCCAAGACGCTGGTTTTATTTCCGTTTGGCCCACTTAACGACGCGGGGAACTCATTTTCGAAAGTGACTAATCCATAAAAATGCATTTCGTCCGCCTCAAAAGATGGACGCCTCTGTATTCATACTTGCATCACCGACGTCAAAAAGATTAATGCCTCGCTCGCTTCGAGGATAGCGGCGTTCCTCTCTCTCTCTCTTCTCTCTTTCCCTTTTTCTCTGGGCGGGTAGGTAGAAAAAAGAAAAAGGTAAGGAAAACGTAAGGGAGAGGAAGGGAGAACCGGTATATCCGGAAAAAGCACTTTCCGCTGCAAAAGAAATTACATTCCCGTCCCCTTTCCTCGCGGGTTTCTTCGTTTGCATAAAAATCTTGATAACAAAATATTGTAACTCGTATTTCCTGGTGTGCGTGCTCGCGCGCGCTCGCCTCCTCCTCTGTTGGCCGGTGTTTTCAGAAAGCGCAAAAGAAAAACGCTATGCAGAAGAGAGGAATTCTGCTACGAGCTCTTGATGGATATTTCACCGGATATTTCTGTGGCCACGTTTAAACTTCCTGTCCCTCCGGCGACTAATGTCTGGCCACACGTGGGGCGGAGCGGAAAACCTTCCGGGAAATATCGTTAAACAAAAAGTACCGACCCAGACCGCTCGCCACGCTTTCCCGACGCCGTTCATCCAATATTTTTTCATTTTCAAGACCAAGAAGACGTAAGAAACCGATTTTTCTATCGTTGAATAGATTTTCTCAGTTACTTCTTTTTATATTTCTCGTAAAAATGGCCGAGATTAACCGCAAAATATATTCGTATTCCCATCAAGTCGGTATAGTATTGGATATCGCAGACTCGACGATCGGCAGAAAAATGATAAACCAGCCCGCTAAGAGAGAATGATCTCGAGCAGACAAATTCAGCTTCCCACAGTGATTAGGAGGCTCGCGGCTGGGTACGGAGAGCGTGAGAAGAAGACGGAAAAGAGAACGGGGACTAGACGGCGAAAGACAGCAGGGCGGTCATAAATCACTATTAAATCTTGAAAGGACCGAGTCCGCGGTTTGTCGAGTAATCTATCAGGGCACAGTCAACCTAATATAACGGCGGAGTAATTGCGGCCGGTATACATGGCGAGTGGCTCTATCGATCCGCACTCGTTATGCGCCTAATGACCACGCAAACGGCACGTAACGTATGTTCTCGGGCTGCTGCTAAATTAATAATCGCATTATTTCTGTTTACGCGGCAGCAAAACCGGCCTGCTTTCAGACCGCCATCAGGCTCATCTCGTCCCCAAAAATTGATCCATTTGCCCGCAGCTCTGCAAATGCTGAAATGCTTGCGTCAACATTAAAGAACTTTTCCGACAAACTTGGGCAAACTTAGACAAACTTGGACTATGTTTTGCGATGTGGTCGAGTATCGAATTTTCTGTTTTCCACAAAAATTGATCCATTTGTCCGCAGCTCTGCAAATGCTAAAATGCTTGCGTCAACGTTAAAGACTTTTTTCGCAAACTTAGGCAAACTTAGATTGTGTATTGTGAACACGAATAGCCAGAGCGTGGCGCGGGAATAATAGCGACAGACGGGGAGAGAGGAGGTGGTCGAGTATCGAATCTGTTTTCGGGGATCACGGGCGCGCGAATCTAATTAAATTAATTCGGTACGTGCCGCGGCAAAGAAACGTCTTGAGACATCGGGGACAGGCAGAACTTTCAATTTGAAGGCGGCGAGTACGGCTGCGCGAGGAAGATTAAGATCTTCCTTTGCCGGTAACGCTTATTATGTTGAGCGTAAGACCTCGAAAAACAGGGAGACAGTAATTGCTGCCAAACTGAGAGAGGGAAACGGGGACCCGTGTGCGCGTGTGCGCCCGTGTACGTGTGTCGTGGTTATGCAAAAGCAGTCGACGGGCACCGTAGCAGAGGGTGTAGAGGGGGTGGGACACCCCAGGCTTTTAGCGGAATTGCTTTTACTAACTGATTACATAACGTAATAAAGGTTATTTTTACGTGCTCGCCTCCGAAAACGTTGCTCGGTGATACGTCACCGAAGAAGCCGCGCGCGCCGCGAAGCGAACGGGTTTCGGGCTCGAGCCGGGTCGGGCCGACGAGTCGCTTTATTTAAACGACGTCAATTTGCATTTTCTTCGCGGGCTGTTGCTCCGGGAAACGGCCCCGTGTTCGACTTTCCTTTCGCAGGACGCTGTTGTCCGACCGATCCCGGGTCAGTGAAATACTTCCCTGGTATGCAGATGCGATAGGTCAGGTCCCGCGGAGATTCTAATGGAAATCGGACCGGCGGCTGAAAGGGGGCTGATGAGGTCGCGGAACCTGTCGAGGTACGGTTGTTCGAAAATGACCCTTTTTCTGGCGAACCTCGTTCAGGAATTGAACATATTTCATCCATTCTTTGCCTCGAAACGTACGTAAACTGCAGCTCGAAACATACAACAGTACACGAGGAAAGCGTGTAATTAACTGCGATCGTTCTCACGAATAAAATACAAGATGTCCAGACAAATTGACACAGTCGTACAGGATGAAGATCGATGGCACTTTCTAGCCCAGCAGAATTAGGATTGCGTCCAAGGTCAGGCACAAAATATCCTCGGCCTGTAACCCAAGGGAAGAGTGACAAAAAGGCTCGGAACGAGGGCAATGGATACAAGGACCGGGTAAGTGTCGTCTGGTCGAACCACGATCACTTCTGTTCCGTCCTTTTGACGGAGCCCTGCCAGTTGCCAGGCAACCGTCACCCTCTAAACATTACCTCCACGGCGGAGGGTGTGAGGAGATCCTTAATGGATACATATTGATATCATTTGTAAACCCTCGGAGGCACTGTATCATTCCGCTGCTTCTTCTTTCGACGGAAGACACGATTGTTCCGTAGCTTCGGCTTATTCCCCTGCAGAGTTTAATACCAATTTCAAAGTGGCGGGGTTGCGATCATCCTTCTTCCACGCTTGCAGGAGAAACCGAGCTAGATCCGAGCTGGGTCCAGCTTCGAATGAAAAGTGTCCAGTTATTCGAATCACGCCTGATTCGAATCCCACCCCTGACCCAAGACTACCAACAACATCGTCATAACCCACCACCAACCTGGTGCCCCGGACTTAATTGAAACCAAGTGCAGTCGCACCCAATACCCGCCACAATAACCTGCAACCATCCTCGCTGGAATCTCTATCCCAGAATGACTGAAATTTTTGTAGCACCCCGGCTAAAGCATAGAAGACAGTCGAGCAGCCAACTTTAAACTAACAAACTAAGCTGGTACCCTTCTCGAGGCCCTCTTCCTGGGAACTTGAACAATTAAGTAACCCCATTCACGGTGCTGCTTCAACGCGGAACTTTTCCGTCGGAATTTCTGGCGGTAGTGTGCGCGGGAGTATCGGCGTCGCGTGGCAGGGTCGCGCGAGGGGGGTTGTTCTGTCTCGGCATTAGTGTTAGGTGTTGTCGCGTGTAGGTACGCACAGTGTACACCGTGTCGGAGGGAGTGAAATTGGATCAAGCGATACGGGGTCGCGTTATGAACACGAGCCTGCACCCCAAACCACCCCCTTTCCACCCTGTAGCCACCCTGTAGCCACCCTGTAGCCACCCTCTGGCCCCCTCTGTTCTCTCGCAGCCAGCCGGCTTTCGTTCCTCCCTTTATTCGCGTCTCCTCCGGGCTGGCCAGGGTTCTCTTCGTCGCTTCAACACGTGACGGACGCGTATCGGCACGAAGTCAACGTACAATCGAGGCGCGAACGCCCTCCACTCCTGTGCGTGTGTGCACGTTTGCGTACGTTTCCGAGCATACTTATCCATGTGTCTCGGGGTGCGAACGTTCTCCAGTGCACGAGTTTGTAGGTGTTTCCACGCATTTGTGTATGCATGGTCATAGGGGCGCGATCGCTCTGGAGTGTGTCTGCGTGTGTATGGAAGTGTACGGAAGTGTATGGAAGTGTATGAACGTGTGTGCATCAGCGTCAGCCGACGCCACTCCACTTTCACTCTCTCCCTCCCGGAGCAACATCCACTCGAAGCCGGTGTGCGTGAATAGGATCCTACCGGTGATCGCGGGACTCGAATTACCCGCTGTGTCTCATCCCGCGGCAATAAATACCTCGATCAATTATTCTCGCGTGGCAGCCCAGCCGTGGCGTGCGCCGCGGCGGTTTGTGCAGGTGTTCGCCCGGCCAGAAACCACCCCCGCGCCCGCGCCCCCGATGATGTATCGTGCGTGGGTGTGCGCGCCGCCCTTTTTTTCCCGACGCCCAGGCCGCAAACCCCCGGGAGGAAACGTCCAAAGGAGTTCCTGTAAGTGAGATTGTTCGGATTAATGCCCTGGCCTCGCACTGATCGCTGGGGTTGCCTCCTAACGCCGCCGATGAGCGTCAAAAGAGACCGAGGGAGAAGCGATCCTAAAGGGTGGCAATTCGAAATGGGTTCTTGCTGGATAGATTGCTCGGATTAATGCTTCGTGTATGCGATCGCTCGGTGAGACCTCTCAGGTGAAGAACTGAGACGGATTAGAAGAGTTAGGGACTGCACTGTACCTTGGATATCCAACAATTTCTATCGGTCTTCTACAGTGCCGGACAAAGCGATGGGACATTTGATGTGTTTGTATATTTCCTGTAACACAATAGGATATATGTACATATTATTACACGCCCTGCATATTAGATATGTCCTTCAAAGTATCCATATAGAATTGCAAGTTTGTATCTTGTACGCGAAAGAAATTAGAGGAAGAAGTGTAAACACGGGCTTATGATGTGCTCTGGCAGTAATCTATCAGCAGTGACTAGAAGCAGACGTGCAAATTTTTCAGTAGTCTACTACATTTGTGCCATTAAAGTTAAAATGGGTCGAGGAAAACAATTAGACGAATGTGAAACCGACCGAATTTTGTTATCGCGGTCACAAAATCAAACTATCGCGAAAATTGCGAAGTTATTAAATAGAAGTCGTCGCGTTGCGTATAACTTCTTGAAAAATCCGAAAATCTACGGAAAAAAGAAAAGTACTGGCAGACCTCGTGGTACAACAGAACGCGACAGACGGGCCATATTACGCGTAGCTTCTAATTATAAGCGAACCGCAAGAAAAATCGCTGAAGAAGCAGGTGTTTCAGCTAACGTAAGAACTGTGCGACGTATTCTCCAAAGCGGTAAACAAATTAAACGAAAAAAACTGAAAAGAAAACCTCCTCTAAGCGAGCAACATAAAGAAGCTCGTTTAAAGTTTACTCGCGATCATGTTTTGTGGAAAAAGAAGTGGAGAAATTTGATATTTAGCGATGAAAAGAAATTTAATTTGGACGGTCCTGATGGCTGGAACTACTATTTCCACGATCCAAGGAAAGAAGAACAATATTTAAGCCGCCGACAAATGGGTGGCGGAAATTTCACGGTGTGGGCCGGTATTGGATATCGGGGAAAAACTGACATAAATTTTTTATCGGGCCGTGTGAACAGCACAAAATATCTTTAATTAACAGACGATCGGTTAAATAAGCACGCGACTCGTATTGCAGGCGGTACGTTCATTTTTCAGCAGGATAATACTGCGATACTGCTGCTAATACTGCTAATACTGCGAGATAATACTGCTAAAACTTATTTTAGTTTTAAAAATGTGAAATGCCTCGAGTTCACCCGACCTTGATATTATTGAAAATATATGGGCAGAACTTTCAAGAAACGTTAATGAGAATGGAAAACGATGCAAAGATGTAGCGAAATTAAAACAAAATGTTGTTACAAATTGGAGTCTCTTAAGACAAAAACGTATTAAAAAAATTGTTTAAATCAATTCCTAATCGCTTGGCAGATGTTATGAAACGAAAAGATGGTTTTACTAAATATTAACGTGGAATTCAACAAAATATTTCTGTTCAAACAATTGTATTGTTTAAAATCGATACACGTCTACATTATCTTCTCTAATTTCTTTCGTGTACGAGATACAAACTTGCAATTCTATATGGATACTTTGAAGGACATATCTAATATACAGGGCGTGTAATATGTACATATATTCTATTGTGTTATATGAAATATACAAATACGTCAAATGTCCTATCATTTTGTTCGGCACTGTATGTAATCCAGCAGATTTGACTGAGAAAATGATGAAAATCCAAGTTTCAATTCTAGGAGATCAGTGGTTGAAAAGTTTTGAGTGTACAGTTTAACAGAGGTAGGTGCGAGCGTCTTCAGCAACCTGTACCCGGAAAAACGTCTATCTTGATGTTTTTACGTCCGCTAGATATTTGCGGGATGCCGACCCAATCCGACTCGATCACTGGCTATCCGAGATTTAGTGGTTGCCGCACCCTCCTAAAAAATGGCATCGAAGGCAGGGTGGGTAGATGGGAAGGTGGTCCGCGCTTGCGAAGGGTTGGAACCGGGGGAACGCTGGAGGATTTTGGCAGCTGCGGTAGTTTTCGCCTGGAATTTCGCAGGAACGTGATAATAATGATTTGGGGCCGGAGTGGATATAATATTGCAGAGGAACAATGATCGTAATAATGGACGTGACAGTGATGCTAACAATGCAGGGGCGGTATAATGTAGTATTTCCTGAACTGCTCGCTGCGCATTGTCGGGAATATTATTATGTCAACTGCGTAAACTTTGCACAATTGGATGTTGCAAACAGTACTGCGCGCACGCGAGATATATATTTTCCATATTCGCTAAACGAATAAATTCGGAACGCCGGAAAGTGGCCTTGCAGTTCTCTAATGCATTCTGTTATTTTTGTTGGTTGTCAAGAAATTTGAATTTAGATTGAATTTGGGTCAAGACGGTCCCAGCTATCGGTAAGGAGAGTCAGTAGTTAATTCCAATCGGATCTGGTGAAACTTTCAATGGGAATCTGTTCTCGGGATCCTGTCTACAGAATATTTTCTTGAATCGGTATCGTATAATGGACGTTAGGCTGGCCACGAAGATTCCATTGCACTTCAACCAAAGTTACTTATCCTTAATCCCGGTATTACTTGAAGACGGAATGGAGCCAGACTCTTGGATCTGTCACGTTGCGGCGCGGGGGATGGGGAGAGGGGAAAGAGAAACGGCAAATTAGTTCGCATCGATCAGACTCGCCCTTCTCTTGGCAATGAAGACGCATCGCGTACTACACTTATCAGCTCGGGATTCAGTCGCTTCGTTTCTCTGATATATTTCCATCACGAGACCACTAATTGCTGCCTAACGGTAATTAACATTCAGCAATCTTTTCCAACCTGCACGCGCGCTCCTCGTTCCAATAGCTCGTCCGTTTTCTTTATTAAAATACTGCTTTCAGTTAAAGTGCAACAAAAATTATAATCTATGGCTGTTGCCAAGACTTTCAAGACAACATGCACATGCAATCAAGCACTTTCGTACAAAGTCATACAGATGTTTTAAAAAATAAATGAAACCATAGAGATTCTTATTTTTTCGTTTGCACGAATAAAAATTGCTCCCGAACGTAAGGAAAAATACATTGCTCCACAGCGAGCGTAGAATGCTATTACATATCTGATGCAGCGCAAGGTGGCATCGCGCAGTATATAATCGCGTTACGGTGCAGCGTGTACGCACGTGTAATTCAAAACGAGAAAAACAGCTGGTTTAATTTTCTCAGGTTCTAGCCGGTCCATTATCGTGCGCATTTGAATTAATTTAATTTAATTACCCGAGACTTGTGGTACGACACGGTATATACGTTTCGCAGGCTTTATCGTTGGAACTTTTTTACCCGGCCCGGTGGAATAAGAAAAAATTATCGTGAGAAATAGCGGGAGCCTAGGCATGTTAGAGGGCCAGTTTTAATTTCGAGCGGTACAATTGAGCATGAGAGGGTTAAACGCGCATCTCCGCCGCGCCGGACGGTTGCAGCAGTTGTCTTTAAAGTGGCTTAAGTAAGTCACGTTTAGAAGAAAATTGAGCTCGCAAACGTAATGAATTCCCGGGGTTACGTTTACTGCGTCTTAAGTGTCCCCCGCGCGCTTTTGCACCCGGAATGGTAATTAGGAAAATCAGGCAGACATTTCTTACGAAAAATTCCGGAAAATCTGATTTGCCAGACCGTTCGTTCTGCGCTCTCGATCGAAATTAACAGATCGGTAAATCTAGGGGTGTAAAGTTTCGTGGAAAGTCGATATCCAATGTGTCATAACTTCGCGAGAAAAAATCGTAGAACGATCTAATTAGTCTCGTTTTAAAGAGCGACTCCTGCGCTTTCGCGTCCCCAAGCTCATTTTCAGAGAAAAAATTTTTACAACGTTCACCGGTCGGAAATGTGAAAAGATACATTTTTTGAAATAATCCAAATTCAAGCGTCGCCGTGGAGATGGACAAATTGTTCTCCAGACTAAATTTATAATGTATTTGTAGATTGAAGTCTCCCCTTTGAAACAAGCCCTTGAAAATTCTTGTACGATTTTTCTTAGCCATCTGGTCGAACTCTACAGCGGACCTCGACCAATTCCACCCAGGGTAACACTTGAAACAGCTTTGTAAATATTACAGTTCGAATTTTGAAAGCAACAGCATTCCATTGTCCTGATTGATAAACGCCCATCTGCGACTGTGTAATTCAATCTGCGAATTTGTTCGAAACGGAAAGACTATCATTAGCCATTATGTCGTCGCGCTGGCACTGGTTCTTGAATGTTTGAGTCGCATTAGTCCCATTGAATGACGAGCACGGTGCGCGCCTCTTACAAGCCCTCGATTTCTCGCGCACTCTGTCACTCGCTGTAATCCGATCGGCCTCGCTCGAGTCGACGCGAGCGACGCGGCGTGCTCGCGTCACACACTCCTAAACATTTATCAGAACTGTCCGACGCAATCGCGATGGAGTTCGTGTCAAGAGACACGGAATAAGCGTCAATTTCCTATCGTCGCATTATCTAAACAAAACCCGACCGACATCGGCCCCCCCTCCTCTTTGCCGCGTCGCCCCCGCCTAAATAATTTCTGGTGAACCGTGAACGTGTGCACGCGGTGTGCAGAGGGGGCGGCCTGCATTGTCAGGTAACAACGCAGTGACAAGCGGGCGATGCATCGGCGCGCAGATACGGTTTTCACGTGAGCCAGAGAGGAGAGCGATCCGTTATCGGCGTCACCGGCGCAATAAACCAGGCCCCCGTTGACGTACAATCGTCGAGATGCGCGACGATTACTTCGCCGACTTTGTGCACCCGCGCACGCGGAAACTAGTTTCAAAGAGGAACGATAAGACATGTCGCAAAACTTTCAGTTTATTCAGACGAGATGCTCCGCCGTGCTTCCCGGCAACGTCGACGGTCTTTCGCTCGCGAGATCTCTACTAAAAGTGTTCTCGCCTATTTTGCACCGATCTGGTTCGCCTAATCCTCTCGGTAATGTATTCAAATTTATCTGAAAATTATCTTACGGTTCCCCACACGGAGACACATCCAATGGATTGGGTGTGCATTTTTTTTAAGACCGGCTTTTTAGGGCTGGCGTATCGTTCTTCTCGATTGCGCCAGTCCATTGCGAAGAGCCGGGACAATTAAGTCTTTCATTAATCTTTAATAAAGTCGCCGGGGCAAACAAAAGCCGGAGAGCGCAGAGCTGCCGGTTAGCCGGGGGGGAAAAAAGATGCACAGGGGAACGCAAGAATTCCCGTAACAATCGCATAAAAGATTAAAGTGTGCTGCATATATGTTTTCGCTGACCCAGTTGCGGTTTAAAGTTGTACAATACACTAGAAGTTTCTGCTATCTCGCGCGGAGGCTGCGCAACCGGTTCGCATGGACGAAACTGGAACTTAACGAAAATTCCTGTTGGAGGCGTACCAACCAGCCAGCCGACGTTCTTACGTGCGTTCTGTTTTTTTATGCGAGGGACTCGGTCGAATGCACTTTGGACGGAGTTCTCATTACGACTGGCAGGGTTGGCCGAGGAAACAATTAATATTTTGGTGGTTTGATAGTCGGCTGAAGCCGCAGTTACTGGTTATCGATCTCTGCAGCACGTCAAGTCATGTATTGGTACAGGGGAAGCGAGTAGGGGCGGGGATAGGAATTGTGGGAGGAGTCTGGGACTTGGGGCGGGGTCAGGGGCTGCACCAGGGGCCAAAATGTCTTGTAGTGCACCAAGACAGCACCACGGAACGTCGAGGGATGCAAAAAACTGTTGTTACACGTGTTTATTTGACAGCCAGTTCGATGAGTATCGCTTCATCGAACGATTGGCCTGGTAGACGGCTAGCAGCGTTCTGGAGCCGCTTTGTCGCGCCGATATATTCACGTCCTCTTTGTTCTATTTGCTCGGGCGACCTATGTCAATTTAGAACAGAGTCCGCTTGTCGGGAAAGCCTCACTCGTGTCCCGCGGAAAGGTTTAATATCGCTCGTACAACGCTCGTTGGATCGCGTCAATATTTTCTGTCCGTTTGTATCGGCGACGCGCAGATGAGGATTATCGATTATAAGTTAACGAGTCTGCACGCTTTTCCTCGTTCTCCCCGGGCCACGGTGCGCGCGGCCGGGTCTTTATTCCTCGCCCGAGGGATTACACCTGTACGCTCTATTATGGGTATTCGATTTAATCAGGAAACGGTCGTTTGTTCATAATAAATAAGGCTCCAAGCGTGAGAAGAGTTGCGGCTACGGTGCTCGGCCGTCTCTTTAGGGACTAGGAGGATTATGGTGAATTATAATCAACTATAACGCTGTTTAATACCGAGACAAGGTAGAAAACGTATAAAGACTTGCTCCGAGCATATCCGTACGGATCTTTGCGAAACTTTAATCAGAGGATCTTCCACTTCCCTTGCAAATGAATTAACAACTGTCGCTAAATTCCACATATCACAGATGAAACGGGAAGTAGACGATGTTCCCCACCGAGGGGATCAGAGTAATGGGATCAAATGATATCTCGATGTTATATCGAATTCTTCCAACTTAGCTTAATCTCGGCTTAAGCTCCGCGAATTCTAGCCGGAACCGTCCGGAATCCAGGTTCCTTTTCATTTACATAAGAGCACCGTCCCCCAATTACCTCCCGGAAAGAGGAACAGCATTTTCAATCGACTTTCTCGCGAATTGAAAATTAATCTCCGCGAAGCACGTCTTCTCCGCGAGCTCGAGCCACGTTTTTCTGGATAACCACCAGTCCACTCGACTCCAGCCGAGGTGCGACACGCGACAGCAGCGTCGCTCTTTCTGGCGACCATTATTGTCCCTCCAGTGGAACGCAAAACTGTCGTTCCCTGTTTGTCGACTATTGTTTATCCGCGCGGTTATGTGGCCCGTTGTTATCGTTTCCGGATACCTTCACGCCCGGAGTACAATGAAAACTCGCGTTTTCGGAAATTTCCGGGACCGTCGCGGATAAACCGCGGCTTAAAAAAAAAAAAATTCCACGTCCTCCGCCTCGTCGACGTCGGCCGCTGTCGTGTGTTAATTTATGGCATCGTCGGATGTTGTTCAGCCGAGCCTCCCACCTGGAGAGGCCTTTTCACGTGGAACGGTTCACCATTCAACGCCTCGCGAACGTTTGCATCCCCTTTCTTCCAGCGAAAACATTGCGTCGCATCGAGAAGCACGTACAGTCGGTCCAAAAAACGTTTCCACATGTCAACTTAAACGATTCGCTCGTGAATAGACTCCGGATTTGTATGCAAAATAAATTTTCGCGTCAATTGCAAGGCGCAGGAGCTATATATCAATTTATATTTACTCTTAAAATTGTTTAATCTGTTCACTGTTTTAAATTGCCTCTACTCGTTTTTGTTGTAAATGCATAAAATCCTAGGAGTCTACTCCATTAACCAGTTAACTGCGTTCGACGCGTGTATACACGTCAATCAAAATCTCTATTGCGGTGCAATAACAATAACCTTTTGAAGAATGAATTGTTAATTTTTTTGTCAAATAAAAATGTAATCCTTCCTCGTTTTTCGTAAAATTTGTAATAGGACACATCGCCCTGCGTTCAACGTGTATACTCGTCGTTGGTTATTTATGTTGGTTGGTCGTTGGTTGGTATGGAAATTCCGCAGTTAAGAGGTTAAACGTTCGTGGAAAATAAACTGATGATTTCGGACGAGAAATATTGCCACTTTCTGTAATTTTGTGAATGCAGCTGTACCCTGTTCCTGAATTTTCTTCTGAATATTCGAACTGTGCTCTGAGACTTTTTCACCGGGCTGTATCTTCTTCTTGAAAGGAGTCTTATTTTGACAAACAAGCAAACAGAAGTGCAGAGAAGGTCTGCAGCTCCTTTCTGTTTGGAATGCTCGAAATTAGCGGGGTGTGTGCCGGCTTTTGTGCGAGTCTGTACGCCTTGGAATCGATTTTTGAAACCACGTTCGCCACGTCACGTTTCCTTTTTCTGACGGGAAAGATTCTAAAGGGAGAACAGTAAAGAAAACCAGGAACTTGTAAGCCGATCGTTCAGAGTGGCGCGAAGGGTCGACGTAACCCTTGGCTGCGTTGAATAGGAAGTTCGACAAGGACGACAATTGCCCGGGCAGCCAACGTAACATCCATATTGCTAACGTTTTCCCGCAGCGTTTCTCTCTTTATACGATCCACATACACGCAGACACGTACATAGATAGAAACGCGCCCACGCAGTCGGGACGTTTCGCTACAACGTTTATTGAAAAGTGACAAATTTGAAATTCGAGTATACACTGGCTGCCAAACTACGGCTTAGTCAAATATTATTCAATAGGCTTCGAGAGAGCTAATGGTACACGCCTGGACACCTTCCGGTCATGGACAACGGTTCGAATAATATTTGGTATTGTAATCACATCATCAACGCGAATCGGCGAAGCAGAATTCCATTCGGTTTGTAATTTGTTCGATGATATTCCGCGCGGTCACTTTGTGACGTATGAAAGAAGGTTAATTTCATTTCGTTCGACAGAATGTTCGATCGAAACGGCGCGATCGATCGAATTAATAGGATTCCTCGTTTCCAACTCGATCGATCGACAAAGCACCTCGATGAAATTTATAAAAATCCATCCAGCTGTATCCGTTGCAACGAACGTCGTCAGCACTTTTAACGAACGCATTCTGAATCCGCTGGGCCGAAGAATAAACCCGTGCGAGAGCTACAACAATTTTTACGATTAATTTAACCGGCACCGATATAAATTCTCGGAAATAAATGTAACTAATTCTTTCTCGAATTACATTAACAAACAGCGTAATAAATTTTCCATTGAACGGAAACAACCACCGTGATCTCGGACACGGGCACAAACGTTTCAGGATCACGGACTCTTGAATCATTTTTCAAACTAGCCACATGAAAGGTCTCGCGAAATGACAGGGGATGCATGCGACGGAATGGGAAATGCGCGACGGCGGTCTATGATGTCAGGAGTAATGGCCGGTTATAGGTTGGTATTTTTGTCCTATTAATTTGCCGGTTATTTTGAAAAGTGGCTATTTGTAAGCCGGGTATGTACGGGCGGTATCGCGGCGGCGATTCTTTGATCGAGCGTTAAGGGTTTGAAATATTGGCCCCCGGTGGTCGGTTCTCGCGGGCATTACACGCGATAAAAATGCCCTCGGAAGGAGCCCCGAGAAACGTGTGTGTAGGGGATGCGGGGTGGGAGGGATACGGCATATCGCTGGGAATCGATTCCCGAGCGAAGATTAATTGAATATCTAGCCGGTCATGCCGGGGCGGGCCGGGCCGGGCGGGATCGCTATGCTCCATATCGGACGAGAAAAAATGCGGGATTCCCGTGACACTCCGGTATTTCTGCTCGCAGGAGCCAGCCCAGGCTTTTCCGTGTATGCCATCGGCCTGTCGGTATCGTGGAATTCGTCGTGTCTCGATCGATGGTCGGATTTCAATCTGTACATCCCCTGTATGACGTCCTATGACGCATGCGGACGTGCACCTCGAGGAAAATAAGCCGCGTTGTTGTCCCTCGAACAACGCTGCACTCATCTCTCTCTCTTTCTCTCTCTCTCTCTCTCTCTCTCTCACACACTCTCTTTCATCTCTCTTCCTCTCTCGCACACACTCCTAGCCCGTGTCCTCTAAATCTGTCCGCAATTCTGAAGCCGAACGAAATTGGACAGTATTTTAGCCGATCTCCGTGGACCGTCGCGAAAAATCTAGAGGACGATCACTAATAGTCAGACCGCTCATTCTACTGTAGGGATTCGGCGGAGGCTTCCGAGCTAATTAAATCCCTGGCACAATTTATGATCGTCGAATCTGGTGTCTACGAGGTGTGATCAAAAAGTAAGGTGACTCTTTGAATTTCGCGGGATACCTACAGTCGATTTTCGTTTTCTTGTTTTTCTTATACTGGTGCACTCGTCAGGAACATATGTTCACAGTTTCAGCTATATAGCATTTTTTGTTTGTTCGCGAGAAGCATAAAGGTTAGAAGTGTTCTGCGTGTTCGGCGAAGTTTGTTCCGAAACTGTGCTTAATTTTGACCAGAAGAAACGTCGCACGAGCATCGCTCGGGAGCTGTCGAACGACGTCAACGATGATCCTGATTTGCTCAAAAGGGTCATAACTGGTGACGAATCATGGGTATATGGTTGTGACGTCGAAACCAAAGTCCAATCGTCTCAATGGAAGTTCCCAGAAGAGCCAAGACCGAAAAAAGCACGCCAGGTTCGATCAAACGTCAAGGTTTTGCTCACTGTTTTCTCCGATTATCATGGCGTAGCGCATCAGGAGTTCTTACCACGAGGTCGTACGGTTAATAAGGAGCATTACCTTGAAGTTATGCGCCGTTTGCGCGAAGCAATACGAGAAAAAACGCCCGGAATTTTGGAAACACAATTGATGGATTTAGCATCGCGATAATGCACCTGCTCGCGCATCGTTGCTTGCGAGTAATTTTTGGCCAGAAACAACGCCACGATCGTGCCTCGGCCACCATATTCACCGGATTTGGCCCCCGGCGACTTTTTCCTGTTCCCAAAACTGAAGAGACTCATGAAAGGACGGAGATTTGCAACGATCGAGGAGATAAAGACTGCATCGCTGGAAGAGCTCAAAGCTATACCAAAAAGTGCTTATCAGAAGTGCTTCGAGGATTGGAAAAAGCGCTGGCACAAGTGTGTGTATTATATCCGAGGGGGATTACTTTGAAGGGGACAACATAAATTTTGACGAATAAATAAATATTTTTCGATAAAAATAAAAAGTCACTTTACTTTTTGATCGCACCTCGTTTATTATTTCTCTGATCGGCAATCCTTCGTATTCTGAGAATTGATCCAGCGTCGTTGTAGAAAATAAATTTCTGGATGAAAAATATTGACATTTCTAACAACAGTGGAGCCTAACTGATACGTGTCGTGCAATTGAATTAGGCACCAAGGTCCTGTCCTGCGTGTCGCGAGCATCGAATCTGTCGTCAGGCCCATCCGACGAAACTCGGTTATGACATTCCACGGTTCGCGAGACCGTAAATGCGGCGCGACGGCTCATGAAAATGTTTGATTACAATAATTTGTACAAGTCACGCTTAATGCCCGTCGGCCGGCGTTGAAATGAAAAAGATAAAAAAATATACGGTGGGCTGTAACTGAGGGTCGATCGGTACCCTTTTTGTAAATGAATTGCAGAAATAATTTGTTTTGCATATAGAGCGAAAATTTCTGCGTAAAGACACGGCGGTACGCTAGTCGAACGGTGACGTCACTGTGAAATCATTACAGCTCGTCATCGTTAAAATTAATGGACGTTTCTATCGAGTCGCGCTTCGAACGGTGTATTCCGATCGTTAATGAGACGTAGCCGTGACGGCAAAAAATAGACGATCGAATAAATACCGTTCGAATGTTATTAATCGGCGGTGTCTGCCTCGATTTATCGCGCAGACGATCTTCCCAGAAACTTCGTAGAATTTCGCTATTAAATTATACTCTTCGATATTTCCTATCGAATTGAAGCATCTCGGACTGGAGTATCCCCTGTCAATAATTTCGACTCGCTTAACCCGGAAAATTCGATTAGTCCGTCGCGAAGCTCAATTAATAAAGTACACGTATCCGATCCGGCACATAAATTTCGACTTCGATTGATCATTTCCGCGGACGGTCTGTGCAAAATCTGTAGGAATGTCTGCCGGCAGACTGTTCGAGTTCGCTTCGTTCGATCGCGGTACTATTTTATTTTTTCCAAGTTTGATTATTTGGTAAGCAATTTCGACTCGTTTAGGAGACGAGCTATCCCTGGCTCCTGTAATTACACAGAAATTAAGCACACCCCGTCTCCGGTTTCGCTTCTCCGAGCACTCGTTCTACAGCCCCCACCCCCCGGAGTTGTAGCTCGTATTTATCTGTTAAAGCGGCATTAGCGCGAATTACCGGTTGAACGTTGTACGAAAATTGCATGTAAACAGTGCAGTTCGTTCGATTGCGAGCTACCAGATGAGAGCGTCCCAGGTAAATCGAATAGCCCCGGTACCAGGTATGATCCAATCAATCTATTACAGACCCTTCGCGAACGTACTACACCCAAAATACAACGGTGAGTCTGCTGACACTGACACGGAGGATACGTGTGTCTGGTGTCCTTTTATAATGATCGCCAAGTATTCCGAGCGAGGAGTCATTGTAACAATCGTTTCTGTCACTGGAGACACTAAGCGGCATGCATAATCCGACTCGTGTCATAATACGGACTGCTGCATGCCGGATGCACGATGTATCATTGGATTATGGGGGTTGGCGACACGAGAGACCGCGTTATTCGATATCGCGTCCCCAAGGATGCCGCACAAATAGATTCGTATACCGTTGCACTTGTTCCCGCGCGTATGCATATAAATGGATCGCGTGGCGTCGGTAGGAACAGAGAGACCTGTACGTACAGCAGAAAGGAGAGCTTGAATTTTCATAGAAAATTCTGAAGCTAAAACGGATCTAACCGGGTCACAGTCTTCGATGGATTTGCTTCAGCTAGGCCTGACCCTCTGATAGGATTAGGACCCTCTAGGTCTGACGAGATCGAGCCTGGGCTCTAATCAGGTCTGATCGAGTTTGGCCTAGGATCAGGCCTGGGGCCCTGACTGGTTCTACACGAAAAGATTGCCTACCTGTTCAAGCAAAGCAGAAGATGCATCGTAATTTAGTGAGGCGTTGCCCACACCAGGGGCTACCGACTGCAGCAGTAACACGTGTAGTTCGACCGCGATCACCGGTGGGTGTAGCGCGAAACCGTAAATACTCGGAGTGGTCTGGGAGCACGTTATCAGGATCAGAAGCCCTCCTTCTTCTCGGGTCGGCCTTGCTCGCGAATGAACGGAACGCCGGTAGGCGTGTGCGCGTTATGCGCCGTAGGTGTGTGCAACGCCTTGTCGGTGCCTATGGAATGTAATACGGTGGCTGGCAGCGTCACGTGGCTATTTAGAGGAGGCAGAGTGCGAGCGAGACGAAGAACGAACAGGGGCGAGAGAGGGAACGAGAAAGACTGTGCCGGGAAGAGTTCTGGAAAGGCAGAGCTAGTAGATAGGGGTGATGTCCCCCAGCTGAAAGGGACGAGGAGGGACGAGGAGGGACGAGGGGCGAATCTGCACGAAGAGGCGCTCGAGGCGATGTTCTCTCCTTTCCTTGGTTTGTTTCTGTTCTAACCAGCGTCGTCCGCCTTCCTTTCCTCCTTGTCCCCGTTGCCCGACTCTTCCCCTTCCCCCTCTCACTCTCTCTATCTCTTTCTTTCTTTCTTTTTTCACCTTTTTTTGTAGTACCGTACATTCGACGACTCCCGTTCCTCGTTTTTCTTCGAACTCTCCCCTTTTTCCGCGCTTTATTTTCTGCGCTAGCTGCGTTTTCGTCTCCGTCCCACCCTCCCTTTTTCTCTGCTCCTCTTCTCCGTATCTTAGTACACGTTTGCTTTTTCCGTGCTACCCGGAGCTCATAAGACGACACTTCGGGGCATACATTGTTGCTCACGTATGACACCCGCCATTCCACCGATTACAAGCCTCCGTGTCTCGCATCGCGACGCACTAAGCCCCGACTGATAGATCCTACCCGAGGCTAATGATCCGTTTAGCTGGCTCAGGTCCCTCTGCGCTGTCCACTTTTTAACCTCGCTGCCTCCGGAGCTATGTCGAACTTGGCCCGGTGTCTGCGCAATGCTAGCTGAGATTCATCCCGAGACCCCTAAATGTGATCTCAGCGTCAAGGTGATAGTACAATATTACACCTGGGCCTCTCATGCATAAGCATCGCAGCTCGTGGTGTCTTATTAGAGTGTACAAGCCGTTAGAAACACCTGTAGACACTGAGTTACGGCACAGTCCTAGAGCGCTACTTAGGCACACCAGCCTCGGTAGAATTACGCTCGGACCCTGACACGCCGTTTCACGAAGACCAGGTGTTTGGTGACGGATGACGAAGTTTGACGAGGTTTGTTCGAGCTTTAGAATTCGAAATGAGTTCCTGGACTTATCAATCTTTCCAGCTGATGTATATCTCGGTTGTAATCGTTCCTATACATATTCTGTTGGCGATGTTTGACGAGATTTGTTCAAGTTTTAGAATTCGAAATAAGATCCTGGACTTATGAATCTTTCCAGCTGATGTATATCTCGGTTGTAATCGCTCATCTACATACTCTGTTGGCGATGTTTGACGAGATTTGTTCAAGTTTTTGAATTAGAAATATGATCCTGGACTTATCAATCTTTCCAGTTGATGTATCTCGGTTGCAATCGTTTGAGCAGAATTTTATACGCTTCACAGAATGGGAGAGAATTTTTGCGATTCGGACGAAGAGATGCTTCGAAAAATCGCCAGAAGGTCTGCCCTCGCGGGTAGGCTATTTCTGACTGTGGAGGATTCAGTTGCGATACAACGAGTCCGTCTTCCGCGTAATCCCAGTCTGCCCCCCTCCCCCCACTCGTGATAATTCTTCCGAACGCATAGCCACAAGCGTATTCGCGACTCCCTCGCTCCAGACAACGTCGAACCTGGTCTGGGTTAGGTCTGGGGGGTCTCGGCAGATGCGGTCCGTCTCATCCGCTCGGCTGGCTCTCCGGATAGCTCGAGCTTGCGAAAAGCCAGACCATTGACACCGGCGCGTGCTCCGCCATTGTTGCCAGGCTAATAAAGAAAAATAAAGGCTCCTCTTCCTGCAGGATATTAGCTCTTCCCTAGCCCCAGCCCGAGCCTGTCCTTTCTTACCGTGGCGGGGCCACGAGGATAAGGAAACGCGGCCGACATCCGGTTTCCGCATTGCTGCTTCGCCCCACGAAAATCTGCGCGTTCTTTAATCCGTCCACGATCACGGAACCCCTTTCCCTTTTTCTTTTCCTTCCCTTTCTTTCGCTACCACCGGCGTGCGGTGAAAGCAAATTACCGGCCCCCTCTCTCTATCTCGCTCGCTCCCTCGCTCGACCGTGTTTCCCTGTAAACGTTCCCTCCTGTATCTTGTCCCGAGTTAGCCCAGAGTCCACAGACATCCGTGAGAGCGATGTTAAGAACGTCTCGCGTTCGCCGCGTGTTCGACGTTAATCGCGAAATTGGAACAAGACTTCCAGCATAATTCCACTTTCTTCAGCTCGTTGTGCCGGCTACGCTCCGCGACAGAAAGATGGCACACCACGAAAATTCAATGTTTTCTAAAATCTAGTCTTTCTTGGTACTGATATATTTTCATTACAAAATAAATTACATTGGAAACGATGAAATTAAAGAAAATGTCCGTTTGTTTGTGGAACCAAAAAAAGTAACAAGAATCGGTACGACAAAATGATGACATTCAATCGTGGTCGAGGTTTGACGAAACTCGACAAAGTTTTACGAGGTGCGTAAAATCCATTCATGGCATTACAATTTTTCTTAACGCCAAAATATTGATTATTCATGCACGCGCAGCTTGTTAACCCGCTCGAAACACGATCCATGAAAACATGTATGAAGACATGCGACGAACGAGTCCCGGTTCCGTCCGGTTACTATAAAACAGCCCGTAAAACCGTTTGACGGCATTTTACAACAAATTGGCATCGCGTTACGATTACAAAGGAATTAAAAGCAGCGATTGCGCGGATATAAATGTCGAGCGAGACGGAACGGTCTGCGCCCAGGCGCGGAACAAACATATCCAGGATTTCAGAGTTCAGGATTCGGTAGCTTCTAGGCAAAAGCGGGATTAGCGGAATACGTTTGCCAATAATACACGTAGCACGAAAGGGCCATCCCCTAATTGTAGACCCTCGTCTGTTTGGAAACGAGTACAGGCCGCATTAATTCGTGACGAGTGTGTTGTTTCTCAGTGTTTCGTGAGGGGTCCGCAGGATAAACCATACAAGCCGGATAAGTACAGGGGCTGCGGCTGATATTAGCTCAACGTTTGCCTGGGCCACTCTACTTTTCTGGCATTTAGAGTCAATTAAGCCAGTTCCATTGGCCCCTTTACGTCCGCAGAAGTAATTAGAACCGTGTCCGCAGGCTTTCTATACGTGACGTCAACGTTACAGTCGTGTGGCACGACATCCGGACGCATAATAAGAAACAGCCCAGTCAATTCTTAGTCCTATCGATTCCCAAACTGTGTCCCTCACTGGAAACACAATTCTGCGAAGTTTCCTACCCCGTCGTTTCAGGGTAATACGAGGGTGGAAGACTCTAACTCTCTCTCTCTCTCTCTCTCATTATCATTTTTTTCTCGGTTACTGCCCGAGATTTTGAAACCAAATAAAATGGAAAATGTAGCTACAACTTAGTTGTATACCGTATATTTTTGTCAGGATTATAAATCGATTATTAAAGATGGGAAGAATTGTTTTCTTGTGGATGGTTATTAACACGTTACCGACCGGTGATTATTGCATCATTTTGAGAAATCTATGGTACATGGCTAAACACTTTTTTATGGAACCTTCAATAGCAGCAGCAATTTTAATTGTAAACTAACAAGTCACCCTCAATAACGTAATCTAATAGGTTTATTTAAGACTGCAATGTAAAAGAAAATTCCTATGGTTTCTTTTGGTACAGCAGAATTATTGAAAATCCTATTAATAGGCTTCCGGTAGGTAAAGCGTTAATTAACGAATATCTTTTTCGATTTCCAGATCCGAAGATGAAGTGGCCATTGGTGCTGACTAGCCTTCTGCTGTCGCTCTCGTGCATCCTGGATGCATCGCATGCCGGTAAGTGCTCGCCCCTCGTCCTATAATTCAATGAATAAATAATATCCAGCTCGATCGTCCAGTTGTTTCGCGTATCGACCATAGCACGGCTTTCTGACAGTGACCTGGTCTGCGAGTCAGACTCTCGAACAACCGTGCGCGCGACCATAAATCTTCGCGACCCTCGAACAATAAAAAAAAAATCGAACGAGACATTCACGAGCGAACGGCGACTTGTTAATAAATGTTTCGAGACAGCGACACCGGTCGTCAAACGAGTCGGACCCGCCGATAAAACCGCCGCGACGATTTCCGGCCACGGACCGGCGCTATTATCGCGTCATAAATCATTCCCTCGATCGACAGTCCGAGAAGGGTGAGGACCGAAGGGGTGCAACTGGTTGCGGCACCCTTGGCCTCGCGCAACGAGCTGTGAAAATGAGTATCTAAACCAGAAAAACAGTCGAATACGATCCGTTTTCCTCTTTCTATCGTCGGGCTCGACGAATAGGGGCTGTTCCAGCCTTAAACCACCCCTGCAGCAAGGAATCTGCAGGGAACAACCCCCATGGCGCACAATGGGGTTCGAACAACCCAAATAAAAAATTTTCGCCTTCAAACGCTATTTACACTGCTCCGCAAAGTTAGAAAATCACTGAATTGTTCGATCGGGCTAAATTGAAATTGGTACCAAAAATTAGAAAATCACTGAATTGTTCGATCGAGCCAAATTGAAATTGGTACCAAAAATTAGAAAATCACTGAATTGTTCGATCGAGCTAAATTGAAATTGGTACCAAAAATTATGGATTTTTGATCTCCTGCAACTTTCTGAACCGAAGACTACTTTCACACCATTAAATGTGATTTTGTTCAAAGACGGAGACTGAAGTTGGAGATTCGGGATATTTCACAAATTCAAGCGACTCGGTCAGAGTCCGAAATATTTTCTCCCAAAATTATTTGAAAATGTTCCTTTGAAACAAACCCTCCTCGCAAAAGGGTACTGTCTGCTACGTTTTGGGTGACTCGTCCCCACTGTGCGGTGCTCTGATTATGATGGTCCCGGAAAGAACGTTAGCAGGGTCGGTTAGATGATTCCTTGGACGTAATGCACAGCCAACCGTGGACCATAACCGCAGACCGTTGGGTCTCTGTCCTCCTCTGAACGCACCGGGCTTCTGGATAAATTACATTCGCTTCCCTTTTCTGCTCCAAGCACGCGTGACTCCGACATATTGTTCTTGTTGTTCCCATTTCTGCTACGATTAATCACCAGGACAGGTAACCCCCTAACTCGCCCCCTATTTGCAATTAATTCAGATAGGATTGGTAATTAAATATCACGCTGGTCCGTGCGTGCAGTTGTTTACGTGATTATGTCAAAAATTCGATTATTGCTAATTCGATGTCGTTTGATAGGGTGCGGTGGAACCGACAGTGGGAATGAAATTTCTATTTGTGTATAATTCGTATGAATTAGCTCGAACTCGATACAGGAGAGAAAGAAATTTTCAAATTATTCACCCCTGTGAAGCAAATACTCGCAGGTACAAGAAGCTGAGCACTTAAATGCGAATTGGGGCACGGTTCTAAGTCACCGGCTGATCAAGTAGATTAGTATCGAAACGAGGCTAACAGGGAAGCGTCGGAACGGCCGAATGCAGCGGGGTAGATTAGCGGCCGTGAATGAGCAACGGGTATAGGGAGCAGTTACAGTTTCCGGTGCCAAATAAACGGGTCAGTCACCTTTCTGGCACACGGTTCCGGTCCATGTACCGAAAACCCCTAACACTCGATACGGTCCTTGTCCAGCGGTATGCAACTTGTTTGATGCCATCGAAGCAAATCTCCCGACCTCGTCCCATGTCGCAGCCACGAACAATCCTGTGTTCAACCGGGTTTCGTAGGCGAACTCGAACTTCGATCTTGCAGTCGAGGAGGGGAATGCAGGGTGGGTGGGTGGTTGGTCCCCACGTGGGACGAAGGAAGGTTGTTCAGGGCCAAAGTGCACTCACCACCGCCCCCATCTCCTCCTCCCAACCTCCTCGAACCAACCCCCTCGCTTCTTCCTTTCCCCGACGGAGCAAAGGAACCGCATCGCTACGAAGGATCCCGAGAACTCCGCGAGACTTTCCCCCTTTTGACTTAATTGGCGGCTTCGAGACTAACGACGCCAGGCGTCTACGTCGATTGAAGTGCCGCTTTGGCCGGACGCGAACTAAGAAGCTGGAAATTCGTTAATGGTTCTCGCGAAACAATCGATCCCCTCCCATCACCTCTCCAGAATCTCGAACGATCACGATTCTTTCAACCCTCTTCGCAAGGACAGATACCAACCACCCCTCGTTGCGAGAAAGCACATGTGCCGTGGAAATTAATTCGCTGTCTTCTTAAACGGAATTCAAATTCGAATTTTATTCATGGACTCTCTGCAACAGAGAACCTGACGGCCTCGCAGCGTTTGATCGAACGGCGATCATGCTCTGGAAACTCTTTTCGAGCTTGTCGCGCCAGGAATCGTTATTCCCTTTTCCAACGAACGTTCTCGCAGATGCCGATTGATAAAGGTCCCGAGAAATTGTGGGAGAGAGAGAGCAGAGTTCGAAAATTAGGAAAATTGTTATTTGCGAGATTTATGTTCGACCGATATTCTTTGGAAATTTCACTGTCCGGCCATCGCTGACTCATTCTAATGAAAAACAACTATTTCTCGGATAATGAACTCGGGGATTCCAAAATTATTCGCATTTTCAAGTTTTCAATATTCTTTCGGGATTTCGCTGTCTGGCCATGTCCGACTGATTCTACTTAACCAGTTAACTGCGTTCAACGTGTATACACGTCAATCCAAATCTCTACTGCGATGCAATATCAATAACCTTTTCAAGAACGAATTGTTAATTTTTTTCAAATAAAAATGTAATCCTTCCTCGTTTTTCGTAAAATTTATAATAGAACCATTTGCCCTGCGTTCGACGCGTAGACACGCCATTGTTTGATTTTAAATCCGCACTCTGTCAGGGATTTTTGAAACTAAATTCCGCAGTTAAGAGGTTAAAAGGCACTACGAGGTGCGATCAAAAAGTAAGGTGACATTTTATTTTTATCAGAAAATATTTATTTATTCATCGATATTTATGTTGTTCCATTCAAAGTAATCCTCATCGGATATAATACACTTGTGCCAGCGCTTTTTACAACCCTCGAAGCACTTCTGGTTTGCACTTTTTGGTATAGCTTTGAGCTCTTCCAGCGATGCAGTCTTTATCTCCTCGATCGTTGCAAATCTTCGTCTTTTTGTGGGATCTCATCAGTTTTGGGAACAGGGAAAAGTCGCAGAGGGCCAAATCCGATGAATATGGTGGCCGAGGCATGATCGTGGTGGTGTTTCTGGCCAAAAATTACTCGCAAGCAACGATGCGCGAGCAGGTGCATTATCGCGATGCAAACTCCATGAATTGTGTTTCCAAAATTCCGGGCGTTTTTTTCGTATTGCTTTACGCAAACGGCGCATAACTTCAAGCTAATACTCCTTATTAACCGTACGACCTTGTGGTAAGAACTCCTGATACTCTACGCCATGGTAATCGAAGAAAACAGTGGGCAAAACCTTGACGTTTGATCGAACCTGGCGTGCTTTCTTCGGTCTTGGCTCTTCTGGAGACTTCCATTGGGACGATTGGACTTTGGTTTCGACGTCACAACAATATACCCATGATTCGTCACCAGTTATGACCCTTTTGAGCAAATCAGGATCATCGTTGACGTCGTTCGACAGCTCCCGAGCGATGCTCGTGCGACGTTTCTTCTGGTCAAAATTAAGCACAGTTTCGGAACAAACATCGCCGAACACGCAAAACACTTCTAACCTTTATGCTTCTCGCAAACAGACAAAAAATGCTATATAGCTGAAACTGTGAACATATGTTCCTGACGAGTGCACCAGTATAAGAAAAACAAGAAAACGAAAATCAACTGTAGGTATCCCGCGAAATTCAAAAGGTCAGCTTACTTTTTGATTACACCTCGTATTTTTCGGACGAACTCGTGGATCCAAAAATATTTAAAATGGCCAATTAAGGCCGGATCCGAGAGGTTTTTATGGAGCACAGGGATCACGCACGGCATGCGGCGATAAAGTCATCAAAGCCGTCGTCGTCGAGTCGACAAAGAGCAAGAAGGGTCAAGACAGTTCCAGCGTTTGGCTCCCCGTGGCAACCACGTCGTCGTTGCCGTCAACGGTCTTTACGTCATTGTCCCACGAGATCTATGCCATTAACGAGTTTCGAGCTTCTTACTTTCCATCGAAAACTCTCTTAAGCGTTGCTGCTTCGGCCCACTTCAATCGACAAAGACGGCTTTCGCGAGGACCGAAGCTGCCAATTAAGGTAGTTATCAAATTCGCTGGCTCAAAGGGAATCACTGATCGCGACCCTGAATTCAATGTTGTCGACGACGGCTTTCCGGCTCGCTCGTGCTTTCTTCACCGTGACAACAGAATTTCTCTGGGATCTATTTTAAGAGGCTCTGGAATTCTACGTAAGAATTCGTTTGTTGTCATTCGGATGCTCGCGACGCGGATATGGCGAGGAATGATCGGATATATTCGCATTAAGCTGCAAACAAAATTCCGGAAGCAAATCTGTCAGAAAAATAATCATGATCACCGAACCGAGCTTGATAAATTTATAAAATAACGGTAATGATCGGACACGTTTTCGGTAAAAGTAGACAGAGTCTGAAATTATTCTAATAGGAATGAGAATTAACATTTTCATAAATAAATGCAGACAGCCTGAAATTCGTTGGAATTAATAGCCTTTGCCGGTAAAGAGTAATTGATGAAGAGCAATTAACGCGACTAATTAAAGTAAAATTTAAAGCCATCTTGAGTTCAATTAAACGGTATGACAATTTCCGACGGACTTTAAATAGTAAAATTAAATTTAATTACGAACAAGTGTTAAATGCAAAATGTTTCATTTGAGGATTTCCGAAGAAATACGTGCTTGGGAAAATATTGTTTAAAGGTTTCCGGGATGAAATCGATGTAGCTGCGGATGAAGTTACTTACAGTCGACTGGAACGAGGTCGTGCATTTTTCCTGTCACGACGACGCGACGGTAGGCTCGTTCAATGTTGAGGAGCAGTCGATCAGGAATTATTCAAGATACGTAATTCCCGATCGACACGTTGAAAAATGTATCGCGACGTTTTAAGTGCCCCCGAACGATGGCCGTCGAGCCAAGCCAAGAAGTCTTCACGTCATTGTTCCCCGGCAGCCATTAACAAGTTCCCAGCTTCTCAGCCAACGACGTCCATGAGTTTGCGAAGTGATGGCACTTCAATCGACGGGAACGTCTGACTTCTCGATGTCGCCAATTAACTCGAAAGTCACCGGTCGGGCTGAGGAGTGGGGAGAGGGTGTGGGGGCTGAGGAGAAGGGAGACATCAAAAAGTAAATCATTAACGATGCGGCGTTCCCGTTACACTGCTCTCCGGTTCGTCCTTGCCCGAGCGACGTGACGCTATCTCGATATCGAACACATTTTTTTTCCCGCTACCTTCCAACCGTTCGCGTAATTGCGAACAATAATTTCCGTCGCCCTCTGTTGCAAATAGATTACATTACGCTTGGAAAATTAAAGACGTTCTCCGTCTTCGCGCGAACTGCACTCAGGCTTGTCTACGGGATTGTTTTTAATGAGTGAACAGACAGCTATTTTGAAACGAGATCTTACGGGTTTTATTGGTTAACCCTTGGCACTCGAGTGGCGACTTTGAGGCGCCACTAAAAATTGCTGCACCATTATTAAAAATATTGTTTACATTGCTAAATATGTCGGTATCGAATCAATTACTAAAGATTTAAGTATTGCGCGAGGTATTGTATCAATCCCCCATCTAACAGATTTAGAAAATCATAGAGAATGGAAATATTCTAGGTCAGAAGAAACGTTTGATTTTCGAGTTAAAATAGCTCCGAGTGCGAAGGGTTAATATTCAGGCTAGCATTTTATATTTTGTATCTGGAGTAAGATTGAAACATTTTTTAATGTAACTGGTGTTGAATTTGACGCACGTTTGCTAGGTAATTTAAATAGTGCGAAACCTAATATATTGTGAAACGGAGTAATTGGAAAATATGTTATCCAAATAGTAACAACTACGATGATATTTTAAACGGTATTGTTTTATTTTATTTTTATGCTATCCAATTTCTCCGGACCCATTTTAATGTTCAATATAATTCTGAAAAAAGTAATTTGTACTCTCAGAGACTAAAAATTAGGAATAGAGGTTACCAGATGTTGCCAGACTATTTCGGAAATGTTCTGTACCGCGTAAGGGGTCGGAATGCATGCCGAGCCAGACAGGCAACTGTCGATCACCGTGTAAAATTCACTTTGCTCCGATGCTGTCTTCCTCTGGATCTAGCAGCGCTCCACCGTATGGAACGGCGTCTGGTAGCTAACTGCAAACAATAAATCTAACTGCTCACACGAAGCCGTGTTGCAGCTGGTGTTATGATATCCAGCTTGCTATTATTTCGAATATCAACGGGACATTAAGCTCGTGTAAACTGAAGGCAAACACGAGGCGGGTCTCTCCGGAACGAACGCCCCTGCTAAATGTGTATACGCGGCGCATGTAGGTCCACGACTCTATCGAACAATCGGGCGGAGCCGTTCCCCGCGATTTACGCTGTACCGTATTTTTGCAATTCCGCCGGATGTGGCCTACTTCGCAATCCCCCTCCTCCTGCCTCGTACCTCAACCGATCCGCCGTCCCCCCCTCAACCGTAAACTATTCGTATAAAGCGAAAAATTTTCCCCCGAAAGTTACGAAAACGATTGTTGCCCGGCGACTGGAGCTGTTAGCGCGTTATCGAGAGTTACGGCGCTCGTACTTCTCCCGAACGGCGCTTCTTGTTCGAAATAATGATTGCAAAAAACGTTTGCTCGTTGCCGTGAGCTACAACGCTGATACAAATCGCTCGATCATTGTATGATCCCGCGCTGATGTCAAATATTGAAATATTGCACTGACGGTTCCTCTTTCTTATACGGAGGTACATCTATCGCATGCCAATTATCACGAGATGTCTAACAAGGTCTACTCTGAATTGAGACCCACCTTAGCATAATCCAGACCAAGCTCAAATCTGAAATTCGGCTTGATTCAAACCCACTACAAACGTAAATCTAACCTAAATCCTCAACGCGCGCACACAGGCGCCACCTAGGCACCTAGATCTTGGTCACCAGCCTCCATCCGCAACTATTCAGACCTCGACGCCCCGCAGTCTTTTACGAGCTTTTGATACCAGAAATCCACTTATCCACGGAGATTCCAGGGCGTGTCTTAATGCCAGCTTCATGGTTGTTTAATACAGCCGTGGTTAATGATCAGTATAGCGACGCTCCGCTACGTTGCCAGACCCAGCGCACAAAACAGGGCGGCGTGCATAAAATGTACATAACGACATTTTAATGTTTATTTCCCGTAAACAATTACCTGATTCGAAACATATTCAAGTGTGCAATTCCACGAGGAATTAAACGGTCGTCGGACAGTAAAATTATTCTTCTCTGAAGTCCAAGACAGGACCTCATTAACTGCTTCCCCCGGTATAATTTGCATTCATCGACTTCAGAGAAGAGCCGAGAGAGAGAGAGAGAGAGAGAGAGACCCTTTGTTTGACAACTGAAGAGCAAGGGTCAGTTTAGGCGATAGCTGTCTAGCTGCTTCGGGTTACAATGGAAATTCGTAACATGCACTCCGGTTCTCGTGATTTGCTCGCGGAGGGAGGTGGTAGAGGAATATTTGCTTCAAAGCAATCTGCGCGAGCGGGAAAAAAGATGCGCGCGCTACGTTGATAGAAGTGAGCTTTTTCATCGGAAGGGAACTAATTTTGCGACGATGAAAATGCACGTTTACAGACCGTGGCACCGCCGAGGCAAAAAGGGAAGAACGGCCCGTAGGAAATGGGGGTTGAACGGAGCTTTGCGGAGGCGGGGGATGGTTAGAGAAAAAACCATGGCCCGGAGCGGAACGCTGAATTTGTTCGTTCGTTGTCCCTGGGCGAGCGGTTTTGTAACTTTGTAACTGAAGTACATTTCCATTGGCCTGGCTGAGCCGTCGCGTTGAAATTAACGTTACGCGGGGAGCAAGCAATACATGAAGTTGTCCGGTTAATGGACCGTAAGGTAACGGGATACCTGTGCGATATGGCGCATTGTTGTCGTGGCTTTTATTGAGATGTCCTCGAAAGCGTCCTCGGACCACGTCCACCTCGTTCGTTGATCGATTGCATCACTTTGTTGATGAGCGAGTAGTAGTCGTCGTCGTTGTCGTCGTCGTCGTCGTGCTAGAAGAGGGGAGGGAGAGGTAGGACCACCGTCGATAATTCACCGACACCCTCCGAAGGAAGACACTCGAACCAAATTGCCAAAGTTCCGCAGAGCGAGATCCGTGAGCCACGGCCGCTAAAAGTGTGCGACATGAACAGCTTCGTCGAAAATTAACACGTCCAGCGACCGTGCAATTACCCACTTCCACAGAGTTCATCGGCTGCCGCCCAACCACCCACAACCCGCCGCTCTCACGAAAGAATCGACCAAGAGATACCCCGGCTCGTACTTTTATTTTATTGCCGGCACTACGCCCCCGCCACGTGCCCTTAACTCTTCTCCCCCACGCTCGCACGACCTCACGAACCCGGTGAATGGACTACCGGAATCGTAAAACAATAATGAGCAATCACATAATAGGTAGCCCGCGAGGACTTTCCTAGCTGTTAGCTCTATTCATTCCCGTTACCCGAGCCCCATTCTATTCAATGACTTCATTAACGTTATAGATCGACGGCGACAAAGCCGAGTGTCATCCGGACATGTTTCGGCGCTCGAACTTTTGATCGCCGACTGTCATAATTACTGCGTTCTCATTGATCGGTACCAACGTTAGCGCAAACTTCGCGTGGAAAGATGTCCTTCGACGTTCTGCGAAGCTTTGAGGATTTGGTCAATAGCGTACGGCATCAAGTACCAACGCGAGCCACGACGATGTCGTTTAAGAGCTCTTGATATTAGGAAGCTTATCCGCAAGCATTTCTGCGTTATCTTAATGCAGCGTTCATGCTCGTGCAATATAGCTACCGATTGCTGTAGCGGATCTTCAGCGAAGTTCTTTCGACGCTGGCGAGAACTGTTGCATGAAATGAAAATGTTACATATTCTTTTGTCGACGGAACATAAAATACTGTTTTCCCGTGTGCGCTATATATATGTGTTTCGTTTATAAAGGATTCGTGTCGCAAGACCAGAGATAAAAATGTTGTTTCGTATTCTGTATGTTAGTATTTTAATCACGCAACACAAGCCGAGCGAAAAAAGAAATTAATTGCGACGTTAGAGTGGTGGATATTCTTGGATTATCTTAACTGGTTTCGTGACCGTGTAACATTGTTAGACTTAACGATTAGTGTACCAAAGAGGCTGCTAGATGAGAACGGAAATACGTGGAAGATATTGTTACTGCTAAAAGCTGCACGGAATGCACAAGCTAATGATGGTACTGAGTGCGCTAATAGTGTTTTATCAAACCCCTATGACTACTGTGCCGGATCGATAACGAAACATGGCCTGGATTAAAGGAACCCAACAGAAAAATTCGCAATGCCGTCCCTTAACGCTAAAAATGTTTTACCTTACAAAAATGACGAGACTGTATTTTCATGGAGATTGTGTACATTTGTCGTTATTAGACTGCAGATGTTTATGCATTTTCCAATCGATGTCGACAATATTTGAAGAAAGTCGAATTAAATAAAATCCTACTTTCAACGAGAACAGCCTTCATAGATCGGAAACAAATGAAAATTGTACAAAATTCTATCGAATTTTATATTCTAGCCTTTTTCGAAAATTTTATAATATTTCCGATAGAATGAAGAAACTTATTGAAACATCAGCCCCTAATTCGTGTTCGAGAAATTGCAATTTTTCAAAAATTTTCTTCTCCGCGTAATTACTAACTATTTAACCGAAGCAAACACGGTAGAGAGCGTATTGTGAGCGCAACACAATGGTCCGCGTAGTCTCTTCTTTCCAGCAATATTCCTTGCAAAGCTATCAACGTTTACTTGAAAACATTCGTTACTTTTTCCCCGGCAGTTTTTTCGTTTGTTATTCCTTTTCTGAAAATCAAGGGATGCGCCGAGGGTGGAGGATGCGGGGAGCGACGGGAGGGGTTGGCGGAGGAAAGAAGCGGAAGAGAGAATCAGTGAAAAACAGAAGGCAGGTGTGGTGTGTGCGGTGAAACGTTTGATGAGGTGCATCGGTGCATCCCGCGCGCGCCACGCTCGGCGAGTACCCTAAAAACGTACATACACGTTCCGCAGCAAATCCAGCATGAAGTATAAATCGGTAATGCCGATGAAAAAAACTCGGTCGACGGTCCAGCCACCGACAGCACGGTATTTCGCCTCGTTGAAGCCGGATCTTTTTTCCTCTGTTATCATTATTATTCATTTTCCGGGAGGATAGCCGCCGCTGTACGCTAGAAAACCGGAGCTCAGCATGCATTCTGAGCCCGGTTTTCGAAAAAGCTGCACGGGAAAATTAATAATACGTGCTCGCGTGAAACGAGGGATTCTGCGAACAGTCCTGCGTGCCTCATCCTTGGAGTGCTTCATATAATTGCCAATAGCAAAAATTCAATTTACTCGAATTTCTGGTTCATCAAATTTCCTTCAACTATTTTACCTCCGCGACGGCTGTACTCGTACTATCTTGATAAACGATTAAGCACGCGGGCCGGGCTTTTGAAAATTAAATAAAACGCACAAAGGTTTAACAGTTCTTTCTATAAAATTTTGCAATGCCGCGATATTCCGCTGTCTGATCAAAGGGTTTTTGCGCGGGTTGGTTTGGCAGGTGAAATTGCAAGGGAAAATGAGAAATAGCACTGGGGGTCAGGCAAGATGGCGGCCAGATGAATCCTAGCCGGCTTTGTGCGAACTAGAGTAATTTTACTTGAACTTAACTCTGTTAAAAAGCTGCGGGGTGGAATGGAGAGGGGTGAGGAGTGAAAACGGAAGAGGGAAAAAAGAGGGAAGGAGAGCCAGTGACACGGCTATGCGAAGAGATGAAGGACGGAAAAAAGGGGGCACGGAATCGAGCCGGCTTTTAATCGTCGTCGCGGCGCTCGTTTTTTTGTGGCGCCGTGTGTCAGTGTCGGAATCCACTTTAACGGACCTTACTAATCACCAAGCAAGGTGGTCCTCCGCTTGTTTACCTCGACTCTGATTAACCTTCCACGTGCCTCTTTCTCTCGTCACTGGAATAGGAAGTCACGGGAAGCGTGGACGTGCGAGCACCGGGCTCGTAAAAAATTTCGTGGGCCGCTTGAAACTCTCGAACCGGACCCCGCTGGTTGCCAGATTCGATTAATTTTATCCTTCTTCGCCCCTCTACCTCCCGGGTCACCTACGACCCGCGCTAGTTTCGTGCCTACCCAAGAATTAATTTTCTTAGTCACCGCTATAAAAATTGCTGTACCAAGGTTCATAACGTTTGAGGTTTGTAGCTGTTTGGTCCCCAGCCGACGATCGTTACGCGTCGCTTTGTGTATCATTGGACGCAGACGGTGTCGAAATCGCGAGCATAGAGTTACGAGGGGGAAAGGGTGCGAGCGAACGGTATTGTCACAATCAAAACAACTTGTTCGCGCACACTTAATCCTCCCCGCTGATTCCCTTCGAAGTATCCTGGCTCGATGAGCAAGAGAAATCCGATTAGCAGGCTACCACGGCGGACCTAAAGACCGTGAATCATAAAAATACACCGGATTACAAAGGGGACCGATGATTATCGTGGTCGCAGCGCCGGCGAAATCTTCTCGATTAGAGCGAGCTGGCGAGGCGGATCGACGGAGACACGAAGTGGGGGAAAGAGAGAAAGAGAGAAAGAGAGTAAAAGAGAGCGAGGAAGAACCGTGGAGATAAAACGCTGCTTCGGGGATCCTCGAAAATTTCACCTCGCTGCACCTTATCTCCGGGTCTCGCGTATCTGCGAACAGTCAGATAAAGTTGATCTAGTGAAACGTCGGCGGACGAGGGAAATTATGTGAGCCTGCCCCCATCGTGATCGCGCGCGCGCGCGCGCAAGCGTCCCCTCCGTCCACAAACACGACCCCGAACGACATGTAGAGGAAGGTCGTGGTTAGATCTCGGCGAGCGTTCCTCCCTCTCTGATTCTTGGCTTTACACTCGGCCAAGCGAAAAAAGAAGACGGAAAGAGACGCCTGCCCGTAGAATGAGGTTAGCCGTGCGTGTGCACTTTGTCTCGTAACTACAGGATTCCCCTCTATACCGTCGCGACGCTCGCGACCCTCCCTCGCTTCCCTCTCGTCCGGCCGTCGGGAAATAAAACATTAATCGCTCGACCAATGTCACAGGTGGACGATACATTTACACGCTTTCAGATCGCCACAAAGCCGAGCACTGTATTCAAAGAGTTTACCTAATTGTAAGTGTAACCCGGCAAGCTTCTGTCAGATCCTGGCCAGCTTAGTGTAAATTTCATCAGCATGTTCGACCATGTTTGTACACACCAAACTCAACATCAGTTACACGATCAACTGAAACTGGGGCAGAAGATTCGATTCTTTCAAATCTCACACGGTGGTAACGAACGGACCTCGGTCTTAACAAATCTCGCGTGCAGTTTGCACGATGCCTGTCCGCGTAAACCAAGCGTGTTTTTGCGCCACTGCTAAGCGTGCGAGCGTACAAACTTCCGCGAGTAAACTGTAGTAGAGTAGTGTCTCAGTGCCGGCTGATAGGCGAGGTGTAGCGTGGGAGGGAGGGTAGGGGGAGAGAGATAGAGATAGGAGGAGTGAGAAAGGAGAGGGTGAGCAGGCGTCCCAGATAGTCGACGCTTTGTATTTGCCCATTAATAGTGAACTACCATCCTAGCCGAGTTGCCTAGTCGGCGCTGAGAAATTAGCGGAGGCGCTAATTGTGTTACGTAACCTAGTTAGGGATGTGTGCACTTGGAAATTTGAAGCGAAGATCCAGCTTCCTGTTCGTCGCTACCCGACCGACGCACCATCTCCGTCGAATGAGGTTTTTCGTCCTAATTACCTGATCGTCGACAATTCCGACTGTTCTTCTCCCGCTTGGACCCTGTTCGCTCTCTCTCTCTCTCTCTCACACTCTCCTAGATGAACAGAGCTCCGGATTCCGAGGCGTCTTTTATCGGCGGAGTTTTAATAGTTCGCTTTTCGGGGAAAAGTTCCTGCAGCCGGGATTTTCCGCGACAATTTTGTAAATCAAGTTTTTCCCCAACTACGCGGATAGCCCTTAAGCCGTACCCAGAATTGGGTCACTCGAAATTTCCTTCGGGAGACGCGGTGTACCAAATTCGCGAAAATTCCCCGACCCTTTCGAGATTATTCACACTTTTAGGAGGTGCGCTGGCCAGAGTGCCACTCCTTAGGCCCTCTACGATTTTTTTCTACCGACTTTCAACATTTATATATATTTACTACCACTCGGAGCATGCATACAAATTTTATCAAGCGAAAATATTAAAAATTGTACGAGCAGAAAAACTTCATCCCTGCGAAAGCACTAGAGGCGTGCCTTTTGGTCTGACTTAGGGGATGACACCTGACACGAGCCCGCCAGAATTCTTAAGTACACCTCTAGTTTCTCTTTGTAGAAAAATCAGGATTCTGCCGTGGGACACATCCGGAGCCCGTGGACAGGGTCAAGCGTGAGCCGAGACGATTAGGTCAGTCCTTATCAATGGCGCTGTAGCTCGTGATGCTAATTTCGCTTCTATCTCGCGCGGAGCCTGCATGTAGCCGTTGATCCTTGCCGCGAGTGTACTCGCTATCACAGATTAGGAAAAAAAGAGTGAGAGGAGGGGCGTCGTGTGTAATGCAGTGGGAGAATGAGGTTTCTCGCGACGTCTTTCGAAAACACGAGGGGGATCTGGTGTTCGTTCCGTGATACGTGTCTTCGCGCGAGACATTTTCATCCGTGGGAGTGGGAACCGACTGCGACTGCGTCACGCCTCGGGTTTATTATCGGGGCCGTTTCTTCTTCGTCGCTGGGTACACGCCGAGGACTCGAATGAGCCATCATAAACGGCAGGGTGGCGAAAACGTAGCGGAGAGCCACTCCGAGCCTCGAGTGGTCGGTAACCTCGTAAAAAACGCTTCCATTCCCGCGCCATTTAGCGCGATCCCCGTCGATCCCACCGGTTCCCTTTCCTTTAACCCTGGATTTCTCACCACCGCCATCACCCTCGCGCTGTCGCTGTGTGCGCGCTGTTCGCGCTCGTTCGTTTCTAGCTCGAACCGAGTGCCACGGTATTAAAACAAGAGTTTCGTGGGCCGCTTTGTCCGCGAGGTGATGAATGGGATTTTCGCGGAATGCCGGAGGGAAAATTTGTTTCCGATACCGTTCGATTAGATAAATCGTCGGCAGATTTTTTACACGCCCCGCAATGTCCGTGAGTTATTACCTTCCTGCGGTATTTTTGATCCCGGAGATACCGAGGGTCGCAGCTGGGTTGATCGAGGACTTCATTTTCTGGGGCTAGGTCAGGGCAGTTGAACTTCGAACTAGGTCCGCGTGGAGAGCCATTTTTAAGAGATGATTCGGAGGTTAGGCAGAGAACAATTAATTTGATTCTGATACGATTTCCATTCGATATACCAAAATAAATAACGTCAGCTTTCTCAGCATTCTTTCAATTTTTTGAAAGCTCCGACGAGCACCGAGTCGTATTAAATATTGAATATTTGATGAGACGTCGGACAAGAAGATTAGGCACCCACGGGAACGTTTTGCGACAGTGCGGGGCGACTAAGACTGTTCCGAAACAGCGATTATAGCGCCGCCGGTGTCGCGTCGGCTCATAAAGAATGGAAATCCTTGTCGGTCGAAGCGGCGACATCAAACGACGAGGAATCACAGGCTAACCGCGTCGCGGCGCCGAGTTTTGCCGTACGTCGAAACGCTTTCACGGCTAAGCTTGTTGACGATGTCGCCGCTTTCTGTGTCGCGCCGGTCGCCTTTCCCGCGGCCGTGCTTTTTAAACATTCAGGCTAATACTTTTCTTCATTCCGAACCCACCTCTCTGCCCCCCCCCCCCGTTTCGCCAATTGCTCCCAGGCAAGAAAATCCCGCCGCAGGAATAAGTTCCGCAGAGAGTTCCAGCCGATCGAAGGGAGTCGTAGCGGGAAGTCGTTCGCCGATCGGAGGATTTCCTTCTAACAAGAAAACTTGCCCTCGGAAAAGATACTCCTTGTCCCGGTTAAATACGATATTCCACGGGAATTGCTTTCACACGACCGAATTTCGTGTTTCCCCGGCGCGGCGAGTCGAACCTCGAAAACAACTTGAACGAACTCGCGGAGGGCCACTTTAGATTCCTCGCTCGTCGAAGAAACAATACACCGGCGCGGAGCGGCGCGCGGCAAAAATATTCCGGTAGTTCTTAAGAAATTGACCGGGACCGAACGCCGCGATTTGGCTTGCAGATTCGTCGAAACGTCGAAGCTAATTACGCCGACCGAACGAAAACCGTGAGTCCAATTTTCCCGCGTGACGTGTACCCGCTCCGGGGGAGAACAGAGAATACGTCATCCGGCATTAACATATTCCGCTGACATGGATCAGAATATAAATTTCTACGCCGGCCTTCTCGGCATCGAAATGTTACCGACGGGATTGACATTGCGATCAAATACGTGTGGTCAAAATAGGTGTGATCAAAAAGTGAGGTGACTTTTTATTGTCATCAAAAAATATTTATTTATTCATTAATATTCATGTTGTCCCCTTCAAACTAATCCCCGTCAGATATAATACACTTGTGCCAGCGCTTTTTCCAATCCTCGATGCACTTCCGATAAGCACTTTTTGGTATAGCTTTGAGCTCTTCCAGCGATGCAGTCTTTATCTCCTCGATCGTTGCAAATCTCCGTCTTTTCATGGGTCTCTACAGTTTTGGGAACAGGAAAAAGTCGCAGGGGTCCAAATCCGGTGAATACGGTGGCCGAGGCATGATCGCGGTGTTGTTTCTGGCCCAAAAATTACTCGCAAGCAACGATGCGCGAGCAGGTGCATTATCGCGATGCAAAATCCATGAATTGTGGTTCCAAAATTCCGGGCGTTTTTTTTCGTATTGCTTCGCGCAAACGGCGCATAACTTCAAGGTAATACTCCTTGTTAACCGTACGACCTTGTGGCAAGAACTCCTGATGCGCTACACCATGATAATCGAAGAAAACAGTCAGCAAAACCTTGACGTTTGATCGAACCTGGCGTGCTTTCTTCGGTCTTGGCTCTTCCGGGGACTTCCATTGGGGCGACTGGACTTTGGTTTCGACGTCACAACCATATACCCATGATTCGTCACCAGTTATGACCCTTTCGAGCAAATCATGATCATCGTTGACGTCGTTGAACAGCTCCCGAGCGATGCTCGTGCGACGTTTCTTCTGGTCAAAATTAAGCACAGTTTCGGAACAAACATCGCCGAACACGCAAAACACTTCTAACCTTTATGCTTCTCGCAAACAAACAAAACATGCTGTATAGCTGAAACTGTGAACATATGTTCGGGACGAGTGTACCGGCATAAGAAAAAAAAGAAAACGAAAATCGACTGTAGGTATCCCGTGAAATTCAAAAAGTCACTTTACGTTTTGATCGCACCTTTTATATCCAGGAATTTTTACTTTAAATTTCATTCTGTGAAATTTTAAAATATATTTAACCACCGTCTGGACCAAAGTACCGTACGTCCTTGGTGTTATTTCTTGGTCGATGGGGACGGCAACATAGATGCTAAGATGATCTCCCAGCGGACCAATAAATCCAGGTGCGAGGACGTACCTTAGATTGAAACGCAATGGCTCCGTCCTCCCCCTTGCCGTCGATACACCCGCGAACGAATAAATATTCGGATTGCGACTTTTATAAGCGGATAAAGATCTCGATAACCCTCCTCACGGATATACAGGCCGATGAGGGCGCGCACTACATCCCGATACAATGGCAAACGCGAATCCTCTTTGGCCTCCTTCGGTATCTTCCGATGCGGCTCGAGATCACTCGATACTACCTTTTGTGCTTGTTTCCTAGACCAGACGTGCGGAATGATTCGCTACACTAGCACGGCTGATGAAAAGTCATGATTGGTTTGCCCGTCGGTTTCTTTCGGCCCCTGCCTCAGGAATGATCGATTGCTGAACGGCGGCGCCGAGAAATAAAGGAGCTGGATTTGTTTGCGATAGGCCGAAGCTCCGGCTCGTAGTTTACCTGATCATTGAAAATAAAGTGTCAACTGGTTCCGGCACCTGTTGGGTCTCTTCGAAACCTGTGTTAGGTCTCGAACAAGTCCGAGACACGTTGAACGTGTCAAGGTCAGGTGACTTAGCATTGGTTAGACACCTGAGCAAGTCTCCCGGGTCCTTCAGTTCAGTTATGTTTTTCACGATCAATGTCACAGCGGCGCGTCCCCTGTTATCACGACTAATTATGTACTAGGCATAATAGTAGCGTCAACAGCTGCCTCGCAATATTAGTAAACAGAATACCTCGCTGCCCGAGTCATTTCCAAGTGCAGGCGGGAATGATAAACAGCATTGTCTCGCGGGCCGGGTTCGGGGCACCGTCGCCGCGTCGGTAACGTTTCCTAGCGGATGGGCAGTCCCGAAGAAAGGCGGATATAATCAACGCTTCATTATCGGTGCGGGCGTCTATTCGATATGAAGGCTCGACCGTCGTCGTCGAACGCAAATGTACAATGCAAACAGCCGTACAATGGTAAGTGGAATTCTCTTTGATGTCGACGTCGTCTCTCGATATTCTCCAGGTCTACTCTCTCTCCCTCGTTCTCGCTCTCTGTCTCTCTGTGTTCTCCCGTGACCATGTACAGGATTGCCCACTCGTCTTCCGATTTCGATGGACGCCTCTTCAGAGCGTCCCATTCATCCAACCCGCGTCTGGACGCCAATCGAACCTCCACCTCCAACCCCGTCGCGCACCCCTAACCCGGCCGAAGAGCAGCGCCCCTTTTATCTTCATTGGTCGCACGTTTTATTGTGCGTACAAACAAATCGTTCTCGAGAAATTATTTCATTTAGCTCTTCGTTCCTCGGCGCCGCTCGTCGTCGGCGTCGGCGGCGGCCATTGAATTCCCGGCGTCGTCCTCGTCGTCGTGAGTCGCCTTTCCTCGCTTTGAACCATTTTATTGCTCCCATTTTCCGGAAATTTCGCCATACCCCTTACTCGATTTGAATTTCACCTTTGCGCTGCACTTCCTTGAGAATCCTTGTAGCAATTTCTGGAAAGATACGGATCAAAATGAATAATCGATGATTCGGTAATTGGGGAAAAATGTGATTGCGATCGGTGCGTCGATTAAAATCATCGCGCTGTCATTTTTCCGAGGGCGGGAGGCGGAGCACTGTTCGTTTGCATGAGAATTTTATTAACGCCATTCGTATGACATTAATTCGGCTTCATACGGCCGTCCAGGAAATTCGTTAAATTTCGACACGATCGTTTAATTCGGGAATTTCAAGGAAAAATGTTTGTGTCCCTGATATCATATTTCGTATCTGATTATTTGTGGCCCACGCCATTAGGTAAATTACTCGCCGATCGTAATTCCCCTGCGTAATGGTATTCGTATCGCGTATTTAAATGCGTATTATTTAAATTTTCTACATCGTGTCTCTTTATAGTCACATTACACCCCCCTCGGCGCCCGCGCGCGGAATTATGCTACCGCAGGCTTCCGTTCGTTTATAAATAAATTCCGTTGTAATTGGAACACACCTCCCGGCGAACTACTACTCGCCGCTACCGGTTACGGTATAAATTTAAATATTAATTTATGGCTTCTTTTCGAGAAAATGAATAAAACACGAATCCTCCATAAATATTCCCGGGCGATCTCATTCGCCGAAGAAAAAGGGAAACAAACTAATAATTATTTAGTCCTCTGGCCTTTCAAACTCTACCAGAAAGGGCGACGGTTTTTAACCCTTTCAACGCCGACAGCGCACACCCCGAATTAACTTTCGCAAAATTCGCTTTTGCATCCCTCTTTTATCTTTTGTTTCGAGCGTCAACTTTGATTTCTTGATTTTGTTGCGCGTTGCTGCGATTAAATATGTTACTCCGACTGTTTAATTTCATAATTTCGTTTATCCCTCTGCCATGGCACAGAGGAAAAATTGTTTCACGAAAATCCGAGCTAGATAAGCTGAAAATAGTTTACAAAAACTGAAATGACCATTGCGAAGATAAAGTCGCGATATAAAATGAACATTAGCACAGTCTGCATCTTCAAAAATATAAATGGAACGGTGTTTCAGTAAAATCTTTCCAATGAACGTGCACACAGTTCATATTGCGTAATAGAAATAATATGCAACGTTCAGAGAGGCAGAAAGAAACGTGCAATTACCAAGACTGTGTGGAAATATATTTTCCACACACCGACGCGGTTCGTTTCAAGCGTCTCCCATTATTTCGTTGCTCTGTGAATCTTAAAACGTTCGCAGCATTCGTTTTTAATTGAATCCTTTGAATCTTCACGTTGTCAAAGAGAAAGAGAAACTCGAAGCCTAATCGAATGCACTGCAACATATAAAATTAAGCGTTATTCACCAATATCTGCGCGATCGCTGGCAATTACGGTAAGTTAATATCTTTCTGAGATGTTCAAAGGGGAACACGGCAGACCGATGTGGAGCAAGTGTGTGGAATGGGGTTGGAACGGCGGGCACACTGCGCCGCCATAAACCATATCTGTCCGGGGGCCTCGAAAATAAAGAAACATGAAATGGAAGAATGGAGGAAACGAAGTTACACGTGAAGAGGAAACTGAACCGGGACCGGGCAAAGTAGAAGTCGTCGGAAGAGTTCGGAAGGGCTCTAGGATGTCCACGAAGAGGCAGGACGAACGACGCGAGGGGAGGAGGAGGGGAAGGAAGTCGAGAATCTGCGCCCACGCGAGATCCGGTGGTTTGAGCACAAATTGGATGTTATCTGCCGGCAGCTGAGGACAGGGATCCCAGAGAAAGCCGTCGAAGTGCAGCCGCATAACACACGGTTGGCACACGAGCGCGATCACATATTCGAAAGCTTTGGGGAACGCAAGACGGGGCAAAGCCACGCCAATTCTGGCACCGAGGTCCGCAACGAGATCCGAGCCGGGCCATTTGCTTGCGTACCGTTAACTATCCGGCCTCCACCCGATTGAATATTTATCAGTCCCTATCCTCTGCGTGCAGACTCGCTAAACAATTATTTCGGTTCATTGTTACGCGAGATTTCCATCCGGGAAGATTGGACGTCAAACAAGCTTTTTAGTATTATTAAATACAGTAAAGTCGGGTTTACCGTCCTGAGTCAACACCGGGTTCTAAGTCCAGTGCCTACTCATTCCACTGGCGTCGATGATTGATCTCGGCTCGGGTATATCGGTGTAAACACCACACGTCGACTCGAAGGAATCGAAATGTTCAATTTTCTTAATGTTCATTACTTTTTTTTATGAAATTTCACTATCGTATTTCTGGCATTTTTCTGATTAATATAAGACCGAACACGATATAATTCCAATTGTATTTAGTGGTTAAATCGACGATTCAAGTTTCCGTCGCAAGGAAGGACAGCGTATGGGAAAGAAAGAGACACTCGTTCTGTCCTTCTCTATGTTCGGCTTCTCCTTTGAATTTCATTCTGACCTTCTCTATGTTCGGACTCTCCTTTGAAGTAACAAAAATACGATCGCAATACGTCCACCAAAAATACGGCTGTTGGACAGTAAACCCGACTTTACTGTACGTCAGAGTGAAATGATCATTAAATGGTAAGAATGTGTTAATTCGTAGAACACACCGCATTTTCCAAAGAAATTCGCAGCAGTGTGTTTCGCGAACGACGTGGAACAGGATCGTAAGTCGACCGTGGACGAAACGCATTGTTATCCCTCCGCGAGACTTCCGGCCAATAGAGAAACGTTCCTTTACCCCGCGGGGGTGGGGAGACCACGGCACAATAAACATAAATTCGAGCCCGCGATCACCGACAGGTTTAATAATCCCTCGTCGAGGCACGTTCGAACGTGAAATTAGGCGGAGATAAAAACTGCGCCGTTCCCGGGGCATTATGGAACGCAGAAATTCGCGCCTCGTCGATCCGAATTACAGCTTACGGTCGATTTTAACGATCCGCCGAAGCAGCTGCACCGAATCGAGCTTCCTCGTGCCACGGATTCTCTCCACGGGCTCGGTATGTCCGAGGGGAACGAGAGTGTTTGAGAAGGAGGGAAAAACGGAAGGGTTCGACGGGCTGCGGGTGGCGGGGGTTGAAACCGGGGGATGGGGCAGCAGCCGGAAGCTTAAAGCTCACCCCATGAACCGTGCCTCTGAGAGATGGCCGATGTTGTCGTGAGTTTCAATGCAAAAAATCCGCTCCAGCATTTCTCTGTTTCCCCCTCCACCGGTTTCTTTTTTTACTTTTAATTCTCTCGACGACGTTTATTAAAAATATTGTTGAAGACGCTAGGCCGAATGTATTGTCTAAAACGAAGCGCAGAATTATTATGAAATTCGATCATTCCTGGCAATGGCAGCAGTCTGAATCGAACAGTTGATTGATATATAATAAAATCAGTAATTAAATTTAGATCAGACGACAGATTTAATTTATGTCTATATATCAAAAACATGAATTAATAGCACGAGTCGCTCTCCCGCAGTCTCCTTAATTTCAAACAATTTTCTTTCGACGCGCACCACCCCCGTCAATTTTCAGGGTCGGAGTTACTGTTCGTAAATTCCCAATTTCGAAATAATTCGGTCGACATCATTACGAACATATAAAATAGCGATAATTGAATCAAGCGGGCAAATATTTTACCGATTGGCGGACACGCATAGTTTTTATTAAACGATCTAATAAAATTGCGTCGGATGAATTTAATTATCGCGGCGTGGATCGAGAGTCGAACGAGAATTAAATATTCCATCGTTCGCGGTACGATATTTTCGTAGAATTTTGTTTTAATCCACGGGGAAGCTGTTTTTTTAATATAAAGGACTCCCGAGGAAATTCAGTGTACCCCGGGCAAAAAGTTCTTCTCCCGGTAACACAAATGGCGGCCAGTTCTCGGTCGTTCTATAAAGCGCAAATATTATGCGAGTGCGTCGTAACCTGCGACACGACGGCAGCGCCGTTTGACCTCCATTAATAACGAACAGTTTATTCTCCGCAGATTGTAAACATAATTAAGGGTCTCGTTAACATGAGCAAACGATAGCGAACCCTAGCCTCGGCCCGTATTTCGCCTGGAGACGCGCAACCTGACAGCCACCCCTGTCTCACCCCCCAAAAATAGAAAGAGACCGGCTTCCTGATCAAATGCTGTTCCTTGTTTGTTTACCGGACCCCCAATCTTCCGTAGGAATATTAATTATGAATATCTAATTTCAACTTCATGTAGTTTTCCCGCTCCGTCCCCTGCAGAATTCTTTATCAGGGGTGGAATAAAATGTTTTCGTCTGCTGCACCCTCGGGACCTTCAGATGGTCGAGAAAAAAATGTTGAAATTAATTATTTGATGCTAATAAAATCTGTACGGGTCGTTTGGAGGGCATAGCGACTGAAACAGTCCCAAGTTCGTTTCAACCTCATTAATTTAAAATGACTATTCTAAAATGGAATAGACCTTCGATCTTGTAGAAACTGACATTTATACTTTAAATCAGGGGTGAAAATATCCTTGCTTTAAATGGTCCAGTGACATTTGGGCCACCCTGTACGTACGAAAATGATTTAGATCGTGCTTGGCAATGCCAGCTGAAACGTAGCGGACTTGTGGGGGATCCCGTAGCTGCCGGTGCTGATGGAAAACAAGTCCGTCACGCCATATTAGACGATAGTAATTTCGTTGATGCTGTGCTGACTCGCAGTAGCAAGTTAGGTTCTAGGCTATGCCCGGGTTAGGTCGATATTGCACTCGGAACGGATTCGAGACCGGAGATTTAGAGGGTCGTCGCGCGGTTGTTTTTTGACGATTGGGAGACCCTTCATTGAAGCCCCCGGTAGCAGCAGCTGAAAATTTATATTCGCGGCGGTTTGGCGCTCGTTGAAAATACGACGTGGCTGCTAGAATATCCAGCCTCTGAATTATGAGGTGAATCCGGCGGGGCGAACTTCTCGAGAACTTTTCAGCGACTCCGGGGCCACACTTTCCTCCTGTTTTCAAATTGGCCGTGCCACTTCCGTCTTATAAATAGCCCGCTTCCTTCGGGGAACTTTTGTGCCCCGGCTCTCTGGATCGCTTTGGACGTTATTCCTGCGATTTCCTCCTCGTACTCCGCTCTGCTTGTTTATTCGCTCGCGCGACAGATTGCGCTGGCTGGCTAAACATCGATCCATTCCCTCTGTCGATTCGTTAATTATTTCTTTCGTTCATTGGCTCGTCCCTATTCATCTTTACGCCGACATGAAAATTGATGAAGCAGCTCCGACTTACAATTAAATTGAAGTTGCCCTCCTCTTCCGACAGTTATTGTGCTGGGACGGTGTAAAACGACAAACTTATTTTTTCTATCAGGTTGGAGGGAAAGTTTTGTCGTATTTTCAATAACCAGGTAATTTTTCCTCCGCTTTCCGCTATCTGTACCCGTGCCGTTTGATTTATAGTGGATTACGAGGAGAATGTAAATTCTTGGATTTGTGGCTGTTGAAACGTTCTATAGAAGTAGGCTAGCCTCAGGGGATGAAGCTGCAGCGCGCCACAATAAGAATTACCAAGTGTTTCTAGGACCTAGACTATCAATAATTTAACCCCTCCAGACTATAGATTACCATTCCGTCAAAGCAGAGAATTCCACAGTCAGAGCAATCAGGTGAATTTTTAAAGTACTCCAGCTTTTAAATATCTCCTTCGCTGTATCTCATACCCTAAGTCGGGCCAGCACAGAGGACAAAGTTACCTAGCTTCTCGCCTTGAACGATTATCACAGAACCAAGACTATCAAGGACACTTATACACGCAAGGGTTACATATTCCAGCAGGATAGAGAATTAGTGTGACAAGCTTGTCGGCCAGGGTTCGGTCAAGAGTGGTCAAAGGGTTAATGAAGAACGTTCGCGCAATAATTCCGTGACCGTCGGCGTTGCGCGGTGTATAGACCTTTGTGGCCGTGCATACATTATTCTACGTGGCGGCGTGCACGATGTAAGATGGATGACGTGACACGACGAACAGCCGTGTATTATCCCTCGGACTTGTGAATTTTGGATGCGACCGCCGCGCCGGCCACGTCTAAATAGAATGCGATATTTTACTGCATGAAACAATAACGAGCCGCAGCACCGATGCGCACACCTTTGTTCCGTGATACCGTATCCGCCTGGGCGAAAACCATCCAACCAGCGTTCGCAGCTTTAAGCCCTTTTATTTATTTTTTCTTTTCTTTTTTTGGTTTTTCAAACGAGCCACAGCGCGTCCGTTAAATTTACCTGCCATGAAAATCCTGACGCCTTGGGAACGCCCATTGGCAAGGGGTCGCGCGTGTTATAGTGAAACGCGATAGCCTTACGGGGACGCGAATTACAAGACTGTCGATTTAAATAATATCAAGTGTCTCGGCCGGATCATTTATTTAGTTTTTCAACTACAACGCACCCCGAATAAAATATGACGAAAATTTGGAAATTGTCTGACTTCGATGGAAAAGCCGTTTTTTCGAAACTTTTCATTTTTCTCGACGAGAATTTGCGACCGAAAAATCGGAGAAAATTATCGAACGTGTGGACCGACGTGGTAAATGTGTCGGATTTTTTGTAGAATTTTTAGATGAATTATATTGTGCGTTCTATGAATGACTACATGGGAGCCTAGGGTTGAACAAATATGTTTCTTGGCCACCCCAGTCTTGATGTCAAGATTTGACTGATTGTGAGACAGACCTATACAAATATGTCTCTTGATGTCCTCGATAATTGATCGATAGAGGACCTGACTAATGGAAATACGTCTCCTGACCACCTTGGTGATGTCCTCCTCAACAACTGACCGATGACAAGCTAGAAGCTCACAAACATGTGTCCTGATGTCCTACATAATCGTCCGATGTTGAGTTCAACGTAGAGGACTCTCTTGACCTACAATAATATCATTCCAGCCCTGACGTCCGCAACAATTGACCAATGGTGAGACACACCCAAGAAAATGCCTCTTGCTCGTTTCTAGCTCGATGTCCTCAACAATTGATCGAATTTGAGCTAAATCTAGAGGACTCTACTGATAAATTATAACGTTATCTTACTCCTGCCTTGCCCGACAACTGGTTTACGAGCTAAATCTGAACCCGATTGTCCCTATAAATGTCCTCAAGCATGACGTTGCACGTCTTCACTCATTCGTGACGTCTCGAGCAATCGACCGATGTCGTGTGCCTCCCGATGGCCTCCACGTCTCGGGCTGACTGACATCGAGTCATACCCTCAGTTTTAGAAGTTTTATAGTTCCGTAGAGACTGTCTTCGCGAGCCAGTTTTCCATTCCCCGTTTGAATCGGTTGCAGGATAGAGCACTGGAATGGAAAGCTTTCCGTCCACCGGCTGCCGAATATGCGTGTAACAAGCCGTACCTGCCTCGATGTCCGTTTGAACGTTTACATGACACGAAAGCCGGGATTACAAATGGAAGCCGAGAGCTATTCCCGGTGAGCACGAATCCTCGAAAGCTTCCCTAAAATACAACACCGGGGCCCTGCTAATAATTGAATGCCCGTTTTATCTCGTGCCACAGGCGGCGGGAGTTGCCAGCCGATTCTCCTCGTGTTTTTTAATGAGCAGCATGAGCTATTAGACGCGTTGATCTCCGATCCATGGATACCTTTAACGATGCGCTTTTCAAAACTATTCGATAAACGAATATAAGAAAATCTTAATACTCCTCGCAAATGGAAAAAATCCCAGAAATTTTCTATCGAAATGGAACTTTTAACAAAACTGTGAAAATCGCTTGGCCGCTTTCTTGACCGGAAGAACAGGATGAAAATAAGAAAATTCGATGCAACATCTCCGCTCGAGGATACGAACAGCGCGAAGAAGTTGCCCCGTCGACTTTTTATTAACAGACGGAAGCGGTAGCCTCCTCAAAAAGCAGCGGAACACTCAAAGGTATTGAGCAGAGAAATTCGAGGGCGCAAAGGGCCCGGGCTCCATTTAATTACAAACAATTTCTTAATTAAATTTATCGGCTCATGCGTGCAACATGAAACGTTCCACTGCGCGCCCGGTGCTCGTAGTTTTCGAAGCTGCGCACGTAGCGCGTGTTCGTTCAACAGAACACACAGCCAGGGGACAGGGAGAGAACGATGAAAAAAAGGATCGTTCCAAACGAACGCTCGAAATTCGCCAATAATTGCGAGTCTCGTTCGCCGCAACTGCCTTTTTCTCGCAGCAGGCCAAGAACCATTAGAATTACCATCGGCCGCCGACGTTCCGCTATTTTTCCGGGGCCGCGTTGGACCAAACAGCGATTCCGGATAATAAAAAAATCATACTCATTAGCGGCGGTCTCCTATTGTTACGTTTGTGGGGTTATTACGGAAGGGAGCTCCGAATTCGCGGTGATTCGAATAGCGGAAATTTTTTTACCACATTCGGTCCAATCTGACCTTATAAAGGTAAGTCTCCCCTTCGCGATGATCCCGCAAAAATGGACCTGCGATTTTTTGTTGCGAATTGGCACTCGCATTGGTAAAATTTCTAAAAAATGATTATTTCTACTTTTTTTACCTGTATCTCGGGATAATGATATTTAAAAAAAATGTAGACATCAAAGATTGACATTATCAGCTGTCGAAGGCATTATGCAACGGCCACGTAGCAACTAGAATAATCCCCGGCACGCTTCGCGCCTGCGTTGATCTAATTTCCCCGGTACAAATCATTAAAAATTACAAGTTTAATCAGGATTTTAACGAACCTCTTACGGAAAACTGCATCGGGCTGACGTCGGACCGCGACTTTCGCTCGCGTAATTGGACCGGTGAACAAGCCCCATGGCCACCCATGGCACCCGCCATGCTTTCCACGGCTCGCCGCGTTATCCAGGAAGCTCGAGGACAAAACCGGATATGCCCGAGGAGGAGTCACGAAGCCTCGAGCTCCAGACTCCTAAATTATTTTCCCCGGGGCGAAAATTATTCATGGGACCATCCCTGGCCGGGCAGAAATCTTGGTCGTCGTGATTTCGTTCTCGTCCTTCAACCCCTCTCTTTCCGCCCCTCCTTCTCCCCATCCTCTCACCCTCCGAACCCCTCCACGAGCCACTTCTTTGCATTCGCTCGTTCTTGTTCTTCAGCTCGTTAACCGCTGCCATAAGTTACGTTCTTTCTTTGTATCGTCGTTACCAGTGGGGCCAACGGAACGTCCCCGTGAATTATTAACCGCGAAAAACGCTGCAAACCAGCGTCCTGCATCGCTCTGTTTGAGGGGCTCTGCCCAGTGCAAGGACGCAAAGCTCACTCCGAGCTGCCGCGTCAGCGATTAGGGGTGCGGACCCCAGCCTATTAGCAATTTATAATGTTTGATGGACCTATCCGGCATTCATTAGTTTCTTTGACAGCTGTGGATCTGGGTTAAGCTAAAGTATTTTTCGATTACTCTGACTGACAGCACGGAGCCGTGCAAACCGTTAACCGTCCTTCTGTAACGATAAAACATCTGTCATTTATAGGATCAAAAATTCATGGATCTAGTATTTCCTGGACCGGGTCGAAGTCTTTTCTCAGCCGTGGTCCATCGATACACGCTCCTCATCTCCTTTCTCCACGACCACTTTCGACCCTGTACCACTTGATTCCACTTCACGCTTGGCGCTTTCACGCGCCACGTGTGCCGGGTAAATCTATTCACCTGTATCCATCGATCGACCCTGCCGCAATCCCTCTGATCCGTGATCCGTGTGCGCTTTATCGTCAAGCGACGCGTGTCCTGTTTTACGGAACACACGTGCCGGACACGCGTGCACGAGTCGGTAAACGTCTTTGTCGGTGAGTTTCGAGCACTTCTCCGTGTCCCATCCCCACACTGTTTCTCTCATTCCACTGGCCTCGTATCCTCCGGGCATAAAGAAATCTCCAATCCTGTCATATGTAATTGATTTTCTTCCCCTTCCGAATCGAACCTGGTCGCATTTAATTTGAAACCTAACCTTCTACAACCTTATAGCTGTGTCTTTATTGAAAACCATCCTATTTCGATGGGGTTCGATGCATATCAAAGATCACAGATTTTTATGATTTTTATGATTTTTGGATATGTCCATCGGACGTGCCATCGGCGTTTTCAACATTTCTTATGCGGTGAAAAATCCATTTCAAATAAAATCGTAAGAAAGTCGTATAGCTCAATTTTTTGCTGATAGAAAACCGAAATTGCACGAGCACGGGGTTTTCAGGTTGTCTGAAAAATCGCGATGGATGATAGAACGAAATGCAATAAAGCTTATTCGAAATGGTGAGGAAATTAGCTTTCCGATACACGCGACATTCCGACCGACCTGATACATAAAAATTCCCGGAACATCCGCGCGGCACGGGTGAAAAAGCACTGAAACGCTGGATAAACCGTGTAGTCATCGAACGAAAACATTTTCGCGAGAGATCGCGGCTCGTCCGGCGCTTTAATTATTACGGTTCCGTGCTAATTAACCGCGGCGCGGAAAGCCACCCCTAATAAACTGAAATTTCAGGTGGCCGACTAATCCGCAAAAGCGAGAGAGAGAGAGGGGTGAGGGCCTGGCGAGAGGAAGGGTGGGGAGAAAAAAAGGAGGGGAATCAATCTAGCCGCGAGCGGCCGGCGGTAAACATTTAAATCCAGGTGCGAAGGTGCCAGTGTAAATTGTCAGTCTCAAACGCAGCCGGCCATAAACGGCCTGCGGGGTTACGGGGCGGGGAATGGATGAGGGAGAGTGGGAGGTAAAAGTGGGCGGGAAGGGTGGAATAATATAACGCACTACCGCGAAAGACTTTGCGGTGCCGGCCGAACAATAGACAGCACGAGGGAGAGAGCGCAGTGTGGCAGGGAGTGGTTGATGGAGAACGGCGGGAGGGGGGGGGGGGGGGCAATGGAAAACAGCGAAGCCCAAGGTATTCGCGGATGCCACCCGGCGAGCAGCGAAAACAATACATCAAAAGTTCCGCATTAATTGTTCTTAAGTTACCAGCGTTAAATACATTACGGTGCAGGAGGGAGGCGGGGTAGTAATGGTGTTATCGTGTTTCCACCCCCGCACGGAGCCCCGGTAATGCCACTGCCTTTCGGCCGATTCCGTGGTCGTCCGCTCCTGGCCCGATTTTTCTTCTCCTTTTCAACGACGGCTGGGGGGATCCCCATTCACCGTGTATTCACGGCAGACGTCACTGCAACCTGGCTATCTCTGGCCCGGGTACCCCGGTGAATGTGCGCTTTAAGAGGGAAATTAAATTCATTCTATTTATTCATTCGACGGGGCTCGCAACCCTCGGCGCCCCTCCCAACCTCCGCTTCACTCCGCTCTCCCTTTTACTATCTCTCACCCCTTTACCTTCTGCCTCATCGTAGACCGGCAGCAACGGCGCGGTGGCGTCGACGGCGGCGGCTGCGGAATGAAACCCGTCTCGCTGGAGAAGAAGTTGTCGGGACCCGGGGGGAAGACGTCTGTCGAGAGACGGGGCTCCTGGATGAGACCTGTCCCCGACCATTCGTCAGGAGGACCTTTTAAACTATTAGCGAAGATGACACGAGCGAAATGAACTTTCGAATCGGCCCCGGAGTTTCAGCCGCCAACCCCCGAACCGCCCTCGTTCGATCACTCCCATCCCGTGGACGAACCGGCCGGCTTCCAGCCGGATTTACTCGAGAGCCTCCCATATCCGTATTAATAGGCAGCCGAAAGTGGATAAGAGAATGTTCGGATAATGGAACACTCATTCTTTTTTCTTTTTTTATTTTTCGTGTCAAATTTTACTCGGCCGAGCGCAAATGCTTCTACCGGAAAAAGATCGAAATTGTCAAGGATCCATGCGGATTTTCGACGATAATAAAGATTGAAGACTCTCGATTGATTTTGGATGAAATAAATATCATTCTTTCGCCAATTCTGTGGTGCGGCGACGTAGTTTGAAAATTTCGACACGAATCGGCTGCATAGTTTTCGGCTGGAAAAAAATTTGATATGGTCAAAGTCCTATGTACACTTTTGAGGAATATATAACTATTCAAGATTTTTAGTCAGTTCCGTTGCGGACAAACATCGTTTTGTTACTTCGATGGTGCGGTAGCGTACCTTGACAAGTTCAAAACACTCGGCTGTGGAGTTTTTCGGTCGCGGAGATCTACGTATACTTTTCAGAAAAATAAATATTCAATGTTTTCACTCGCTTTTATCTTGAAAAAAGACATTTTTTTCTGTCGAATGACACGGTCTGAAAATTTCAAACTGTTCGAGTGTATGTTTTTCGCTGAAAGAAAATTCTGAATGGTCCACGGCCGATGTTTACTTTTGTTCATAATAAATATTCAATACCTAGTCGCTTTGGAAGACACGGTTTTGGCACGACGGTGAAGTGTTAGCGAAGAATCTTAATGGCAGTATGTGCTCGCGCATCCCAGCTGAGTCAGCGATGCTCGTATAGCAGCGAGACCCAACACATCGATACCGTATTTAACGCTGTTCTATTATTAGTGGGCAGAACTTCCGGGCTGAGTTTAATACGTCAACGTACACTGGAACTCCATTTATTAGTGAACGGTTATGTTTAGTAACAACGCTGTAGTTAGGACTGCGCACCGAATTACAATGAATAATAAAACAGCGAATTAATTGATTTTCGATCAACCGTGTCACAATCTTTCAACTGCGACCGATTCAGAAACTCCCGGAGCCATGTCGAATTCTCGCGTAAATCGTTCATTAGGTTGCGAACGTTAATTTATTAGTCTTGTCAATTACGCTCATTTCCAACCCACTCTAATTGGCCGCGATTAATCGCGACGAGACTCGTCCTAAGAAAACTTCTCTGTTTTTAATCAGATTCTCGCGAAAAGTTTACCAACATATTTGTAACATTTTTCTGCTTGGTACGAGCCCAAACACGACAAGATTCGGTTCACGATTACTCGTTTAAAAGACGATACAGCAGAACCTCGATTATCCGAATCGGCATTTCTAGTATTTTGAATCGTGATTTACCGAAGTAAATGCGATCCGAATTGTGTCGTGTTTGGGCTCGTTTCAATCAGGAAAATGTCACAAATATGTTGTTAACAGTTTTATAATTTTAATAAATTTTCTCAAATATGTAAAACGTATTCGTACGGTAACGAAGAACGCTTAACGAAGTTCTACAGAGTGTTGAAACGGTTGGGTCAGTATGGTACGTGTCTGAGGAGAGGTTTATCGATCACAGTCGGACGGAATTATGGGAAATGAAACGGTTGCTTCTTTGACAGACCTCTTTTTTTGCTCGTACTCTGAAAAGGTGCTCGGGTTTCGTTACGATTATCGCGGAAATCGCGTTTATGTGGGCGGGTTTTACGTCGCGAGGACAGGCCGGGAGTCCGCTTATGCGCTTCCGCTTTCAGTTCAGAACGATATTATCATTTGAGTGCTTCCCCGGGCTATTTCATGGCTGATTTTAATGGAAACATTTCGCATGGATAGAATTTCTGGAAGTAGGGCAAACCGCTCCTTTTCACCGGGGCTCGATGAAGCTTATAATTTGGGGCTAAGTACGCGCCCGTACTTATGTACCGCGGAGGTTCTTTAATATTTGAAAAGGTGACTTACCGACATGTAACGAGGTAATTGGCTGCCGGACGTTAACGGTGCCCGACGCGTTCGCCAATTAAAATGACTCGCCACCGATTAAGGTAGTTCCCCGACGAAAAACGATGCAAATCTTTTGGCACCATTCACGGTGAAACCAATTCACAAAATGATAAAACGAACATTTTTTTCGGTGAAGATGCGTGCACAGTTCCGTGAAAATTTGGTTGCGACAATCTCCAGAGAATGAACGTTGTCGAACAAATATATATTTCACTTCTGCCGACATGATTTCTCGGGCAACAATAGGAATCGGTATTCAATCATGTTTTTCCTTAGGATCGGTGTGTACGCGAATTGTATTCGCGGACCGTCGCGCGTCGACGCGAAGCTTGCCGAAATATGATTTATCCGAGCCATCTGACTTCTATTGTTAGTCGGATACACGATGACAATGTTATTTTCTCCTGGTAACGGTGCTCGAATCGAATGGACACGGTAGGTGAAATTGGTAGAAAGGAGTGTAATTTCCTGAGGGGCACGGCGAAATATGAGCTCACCAGAGTTCCTCTTTCCGTCGTTTATCGACAGACGTTGCATGCGCCGGCAACCTCTCAGATAATACTTTATCCAGAAAATATCGCCGCGCGTTAAACATGTTTATCCGTTATTGATGCGCGTACAAATTTCTCGACGGCCCGTTCTACCGTCGTTCAATAGTTTTTTTCTAAAGGTATCTCCACTTTACACATAAAGGCGAACGCATGCTGTACAAACAATTTGACAAACAGGAGAAATTTCAGTTCACTTTGATGTCAACGAAAATTATTTTCGAAGTTGTCAATTTTCCGAATATAATTTTTAGTTTTTAGCGACCGGGCTAGCTTTTGGAGAAGAGACAAAAGCGCGTTTACAGTATGATTACAGGCATGGGAAAGCCTGTTAAGAAATTGTTGACGGCGGTACGGTAAATTTAATACTGTCGAGCTCGTTGTCTATCGAAGCCTGTAATACGATGTAATTGTGGTGCATACAAGAACCTGAATGTCGTGGATTGTCGATGGACGTTCACGAAGATAGTCGGGGAGAGAGGGTAGAACGAGACGGGGACGCGTGCAGGGGCGTGTGCGTACGGGGAAATTGCGTACGAGCTGTCATTGGCACGCCACCGCGCCAGCGATATCTAATTAATTTGCTGCCATTATTAAAATTAAAAGCGCACGTATCATGTCGATGCACTTTCGAGCGTGTGCCGCGCCGCACTGCTTCTACTCGCGTGAGGATGCCTCGCCTTTCGCTCAGGCATTCATTATTCTCTAATTACGAGAAAAAAACTCTATTGTCTACTTCGCTGTCTGCTCGAGCAGCCGATATTTCGGATGAACTTTTTTTGTTAGACCTAACTCGGGCCTAATAGACCTGACCAGAACCTGATAATTCTAACCAGGATCTAATAGATCTGACCGGGTCCTATAGTCCCGTACCAAATTTTAAATTTATGGTCGGATAACGTTTGTAATGGCTTTATAGATATTCACTTTTGGCAATGGTCGGGCATTGTCGAATTTAACCTCGAGTAGAACAGGCAATATTGACTTATCAGCTTTACAGACCGATTCCTCGCGTAGAGGGATCAGGTTAGGCGATTCTCCGTTAGGTCAGCTGTGGTTAGGTCACGGTTCTACAAAGTTCTCGCGATAATGCCACACTTGCCCTAGGTGGAATGAATAATATTCGCCTATCTGCCACAGGGATGAATTTCGCAATCGCTGAGGAATTAAGTCGAGTTAGGTCGTTTTAGGTTAGGTGCAGGGGGCGGTGGGTTAGGTCGTGTTTGAACAAAGTTCCCTCGTGAACCCGCGCAGAAAAAACAGCAGTCGTCTGAGAGAGTGAGAAAGAGAGAGGAAGGAAGAAGCGGGGAAAGGGAGAGGGTGATAATTTGCATGCATTTATATTTCACAAGACCGGAATACCACCGCCATCCGGAAATCTTTTGAAACGTCAACCGCCTAGGATCCGGAAATCTTGACGCAGAACCGTTTGCGAAATAGAGACGTCAGGTTTCATAAATGGTCGCATTTACATTTGACCCGGATAGCAGCGAGGCTCTCGCATGCGCCAAGCGACGTCCCGGCGAACTAGAAAAAAAGAGCGTGCAAACAACGTTGGGAGTTATGCGAAAAAGGACACCGGCGAAATTAGAGTCGCGAAACCCGTGCGCCGTATCAGTTCGGCCCCTCGCCATTAACAGCAATGCAATATTTATTCCAAGAGACTGCGAGGCCGTTGAAAATTCAGGAAATCTATTTTTCATTATCGAATATGAAAGCTTCGTTCTATGCGAACGTCAACAATTTTTTCAAATCAAATTATTCGCCAACATGTCCATAATTGAATGTAAAAATAATTACATTCTCGTGATCGGGAATCCAATAATAGCGTTAGCATGACGTTCAGGAGAATGCCACCGGGCAGCTTTTTCTCGAATTTTGTTGAAAAATAGTTCTCCTCAAGTTTTCATCTCGCCAGCAGCCCCCCTTTACAGTCCGTCAACGTCTAGTACTGCAGGGGCTGAAACTTGTATCATCCTTGCGCGAATTGTTGGCTGAGGGAAATTGGAAATTAAATTCTGAATATTTCAAGAAAAAAATTTCCTCTTCAGGCCATTACGCGGTGCCCGGGAAATTCCGTGGAACTGATAGTGTACAAGCAGAGAGATAGGGAGAAAAAGAGAGACAGAGCGAGACTCAAGAATTCTGTGGAAAGAGAGTGGAAAAAAAGGAAAGAACGAAGACACAAGACCGGGAAGTTAACGAAAAGGATACTAAAGGGAGCAAACTTTGTTAAACATCATCAAACTTGGGAAGTTCGAGGGAGGCGAACTTTCGTTGGCCGCTAATTTTATTTTTGACCCGTTATGGAAATATCAGAACTGTTTTCCCAAGCAGAATTAATATTAAAAGGCGGCGCGCAGCCGGTGGTGGGGGAATAGTTCGGAAATGATGAACATCAGAAAAGCAAATGGCACGTCAAACGCATGGATTTTACGTATCGTGTGTGTGTGTGTGTGTGTGTGTGTGTGTGTGTGTGTGAGAGAGAGAAAACCGGGAAAACGTTCACCCCCCGTCAAATCGGTCGGTTGGATGTCACGCGTTTATTTTCGTCTAATAATAACTGCACGCGCCTCTCTCCCGCGCTCGTATCAAATTAAATCAAAGCGAATCGAGCTCAAATAAATGAAATTAAATGCGCCCGGCGGACACGTGTACCTTTTCCGCAGTATGGTCACCGATTCGCGGCGGTTAGTTACTTTGTCGTGTGCGCATTTCAAAATTACCTTTTGCCAGGCACATTCGAACACACGAGCCACCGAGCCATAAACAGACTGACGGCCGAGCGAGAAACTCACCGTGCCGCGCCGCGCCGCCCAAATAATTTGTAACCTCGAATTTTGAAGCCGTAAGATATCTCGTCGCACGCGAATCGTAAATAAAAATCGCGCAAACGCCGCTCGCTAAAGTGGTACACTGCTCGGCGAAATTAAAGTCATTTTACACCCTCCAGATAAACTCTACGAAGTCTGTGAAATTTTTCTTCGACTGTTGAATCAAGGGAATGCAAGTTCCTAATCTATTCCATTTCTCACGTTCAGAGAGTTTGCAACCCAAAAACGTGAAAAACTTCCCTAATATATAGTTCGATGCCTGAAATGCGACAGATTTTTCTCAGAATTATCAGTTTTGATTAAGTGGGCGAAATGGGGTCGAGACTGATTTTTAAGTACGGGTTTGAAACCTGTCAGAAAATGGTTTCTCTTCGTTTCTGAAGCTAGGTGTAGGTGCCACCCCCTAATCTATTTCATTTTCCACGTTCAGAGAGTTTGCAACCTAAAAACGTGAAAAACTTCCCTAATATGTAGTTCGATGCCTGAAATGCGACAGATTTTTCTCAGAATTATCAGTTGAAATTAAGTGGGCAAAATGGGGTCGAGACTGATTTTTCGGTACGGGTTTGAAACCTGTCAGAAAATGGTTTCTCTTCGTTTCTGAAGCTAGGTCTAGGTGCCGCCCCCTCCCTCGAGTTATAAGGGGTTGAATAATCTAATTTGGGGGAAAAATGTTTCATATCATTCTCGAAACCCGAAGTGACACGGTTTCCAAGCTTGAGCTAAATCAAATAAAGCATGGGGGTTGATCGTTCCAGTGAAACTGTTCCTTGTAATCCCGAAGGAGGGCACGGATATCGTGGCGGCACCCTTCTGTGACCGCGGCGCTCTCGCTACACATACATCATCGTTAAGAGCTCGGCCCCCGGTCGGTGCACGCAAATCGCATGAAAGCGGAATAAAAATTTAATGACCACCCTTGGCCTTTTCGGTCACGTGAACGCGCTTACGTCCGACGAGAATATATTGCTCGCGTACCCGGATCGTTTGTCACACGCCACCCTGTATATGGAACCCGCCCATCGCGAACCACCCACACCGTGCCGAAGAAGCCTCGAAATCGCACGGTGCAGGAACGAGGTGATATCGTCCCATTGTCTTTCCCCTTGCCGGAGCAGAGCCTGGGAAAAACTCCGAGGGGTGACGGTAAACGGTTGTCCCGGCATCGGTCCGACAGGATAAGCCTGGATAGAGGGTAGTTACGTGAAGTAGCCGGGAAGAATGTCGGAAGGGATGCTCCGTGGAAGTCGTAGCCGTGGACATTCAATTACGGTGCCTGGCTCTGTTTGAAAACTGACACAGTTCAGTAAATTGCAGCGATTGTTTCGACTCCCGCGTGGATCCCGTAATTGATAGGGAGGGGTGGGGGAACGTGGGAGGTTGGATTTGGGGATTTCTGGATCTTTGTTTGGGACTTTGTACACCTTCCAGTTCGGTAACAGGATATTTACGATGACGGGAACATTTGCTTCCGAGGTAGGAACCTTATTCGGCGTCCCTCAACAAAAGTAAACGTCACCCACGTCTTGAACGGACCTAGCCTACTCGAACCTAGATCAGCTCCAAGATGAGCCTGAGTCGAGCCAGTAGCGAGCAAGGTCTGCCAGAGTCTTTCCCGTCGAGCGAGCCCCCTGTTGGCAAACAAAAAGCAAGCTGGCGATGGCATGTAACGGTCTGGGATTAGTTTCTGCCAGTTTTTCCGTGGAGTTTTCGTCGGTCGGTGGAGCCGGCCGACCGCAAATCGAACAAACCGTCGATCGATCTAGCCGCAATAACGAGCAACTCGCACGGTTTGCGAGTAGGCTACTGTCGAACCCGCAGCATCGGAGTCACGCAAATCGTTCGATCCTGGTAACGAACTCGGGTTGGCAATCGCCTTAATCAAGTTTACAGGATAACGGGTAAACGCACGGTTAATCCCCAGCAGTCCCCATAAAACCCTCGTCCATGACGATGCATGTGTGCGCGCCGATGTACGTGGTCTACCTGCGGACGCGGCCGATCTCTCCGGGCTTCATTCGTAACGGCCGCCGCGCTGCGCCGATGCCGCCCCTCGCTTATGAAAAACCGTATTAGTCGGATAGACAAAAGTGAACGTCGGTGTACGCGTCGATGGCCCGCTCCGAACTCGAACAAGGTACCAGCCCCTCCTGCTCGCCCGCCCCTTCTCGACCCCCACGCTCGATCGATATCCATTTCCGCGGCTTCCGATTGAAATTCAACTGGACTCTGGTTTTTACTGGTGCAACGTGGTTCAACAGCAAACAATACGATCCGAATGAAAACTACTGGAGTGCATACACTCTGTGCTGCCTCCAAGAAAAAAACCTTCGGCTCGCTTCTCCGGCACTTATCTGGGTCGCTGATCTGCTTCCGATATGCGCGCGGCTACCAATCTGGTGGCAGACAGGATGAGCTGGTCGAAGAAACGTGGGATAACTTGGTCTCGGTCAAGTTAGGATTGACCACCAGGTTGGGACCTAGTAAACTGTGTGCCAATCGGGTTCAGTGGTAGCAGATTACGTGCCAATCAACTCGGGACCTAGTAAACTGTGTGCCAATCGGCACAGGACCTAGTCAACTGTGTGCCAATCAGCTCGGGACCTAGTAAACTGTATGACAATCAGGTTGAGAAGTAGTAGATTGCGTGCCAATCAGCTCGGGACCTAATAAACTGTGTGCCAATCAGCTTGGGACCTAGTAAACTGTGTGACAATCAGGTTGAGAGGTAGTGGATTGCGTGCCAATCAGCTCGGGACCTAGTAAACTGTATGCCAATCGTCTTGGGACCTAGTACACGGTGTGTTAATCAGCTTGGGACCCAGTAGACAATGCGTTGGATATATCTTGCCGAGCATCGCTGTTTCGGGCAACATTGGCCAGAGCTCGGCAGATCTTTAAAAATATTGTTCGAGGACAATTTGAATCCTCGCATATTGTGCAACCGCAGTGCCTGTGAAACCGCCAGGTCGCTTTGTAGTTAAACTTACGTGTAGCCAAAGGTAATTATTGCGGGATCCATTTTAATTATCGCACAGGGGCCGGCCAGGGCAATGTATCAGCGACGGTGATGGTTCAATCAGAAGGTAGAACTAGTTGAAATTCCACGGTGCGCGTTAACCGCGATGAAACGAAATGCAACCGGGAGGATTCAGCGGCGTGAACTGCACCGTTTCAGTCAATCTAAGAGACAAGCGTGGCTACCGTGGAACAGAGGGAACCGCTAATGTTGTCCGCCACGCTACCGGCCCGGCGTTAATATACCGACCGTTTTCGTTTTCATTCAGCCGCACGAGCAGCTTTATTGGGCCGTAAAGGTAACGCGAAGCGCGATCACCAATTATATTGAACGGAGTTCCTTGGTATAGCCCTGTTAGCAGCGCATGAGGTACGCGCGTATGGCCGACGCTCCTCACATTCGTGAGATTACAGCAGATTTAACTACCTCGTTAATCTATTAGCACAACGCCACCGCTACGGTTACGCAGAAACTCGCGAAACAGACCAGGCAAACCCATTCTCCTTCTTCCTCCATCTATAAAAACTTCGAATTCATTAACAGCTTCGCTGCCACCAGCATCCTGAAAATACCATAACATTAAGACAGATTAATGCGAAAGTGCAGGCTTAATTATAATATTTCTTCGAGACCTCCTGGTTTTCATTTTTAAAGGCGGACGAAAAATTGTTGCCCACCTAAAACAACGAGGATCCGAATGGCCATTAATAATTCAATATTTTTTTATCGAACTTTAAAACTGTGTATGTCGAATACACTCGTCGTTGCAATCAAACCGCACCCCTCGCTATCGATATCGAAGTTTTAATGAAAACAAAGACATTTTCATAAATTAGATACATTTTATAATGTTTTAAAAAACCTGGTACAGAATAAAACAGAATCAAACAAGGGATTATAAAATTGAATTAAAAAGAGCTGCACACACCGGGTGAAAACGCATACCGTTTTTCACGACACAAAGTACACATTTTAAAAAATTGGCTAACTTTTAACCGAAAGTTCGAGCAACGCTGTTACAGCAGCAGTTTTTCGAGTTTCTGGTTTAGGTAATAATTGTTGACCCAGTTGGCCGAAACCAGTGCTCCAGCGTTCAATTAAAATGTCAGGCCGGCAATTCCCCATAAAACGTCGAATATAATCCATGTGTGTGTCGCTCGCAGTTTGTTATACACCGGGAAACAAAGCTTAGGACAACTTATGCTCATATAAAATCCCCCCGATATTTTATGCCGCAGCCTCACCTGCTGAAATACTGACACGCAGTAAAGAATCGCTGGGTGTAATACCGCAGGGGCACTGGAGAAATGATTTTCGTTGAACGAGGGGTAACATGTGCTACCTTTCTCTTTTCCTAGCATTTTTTATTCTTGCGCCGTGCCCCTTTTCGAAACGATCCGAGTTATTTTTATTGATTCAAACAACACTCTATTTCTCCGTAACAAAAGAAATTGCAAACGTTCGATATATTTTTCTCCGAGATACCGAACATTTAAGTATTGTACAAGGTATCGTATCGATCCCACATCGAAAGAAAAAAATCACATAGAATATTGAATTATTCGAAGTCGGAAGAAATGTTTGGTATTCTTTTTTAAAAAGTTATATTCGGTACTGAAACGAGCCGAGCAGTTTTCCTCAAATAATATTCTATTTCTCCGCAACAAAAATGATGGCAAACATTCGATATATTTTTCCACGAAATAAAATCCATTGCGGGAACGTTCGCAATGTTTCCTTTGGCAGCGCGTTGCCTCGAGGTGTGTAAGAAAGATTGGATAACATCAGTCGCGGCGGTTCGAATAAATTAATTGCCGGTACGTTTATCTATTAACGATCATTCCTCCAATAGCCGGCGGATTTTAGTATCGTTGGCCAACCGGGGTCACTCGGTACACGCGTTTTTCCGCAGACATTAATTAATTTATTTGTCGGCCGGTGGCCGGGCGAAATTTTCCATGCGTTTCAATTACCACCGGGGCCGCTGTTTTAGACGCATTAATTTACAATCAGTGGCCAAACGAACACAGGCAGCAAAAAAAAAAAAATACGAGCCAACCCCGGCTCTCGCGGTCGTACAAATGTTTCGCCGGTTGAATAACAAGCCTCATTCCGTTTTAATTACCGCGCGTGTTTTCCCTTGTAGTCAAGAATATTTCCAACGATCTTCGCCGTTCGAATATATCGTTGTCGATACTTCGATATTTATTTATTCAAACTCCGACGATATCGCTTCCCCCCGTACTTTCATGTTCGACGCTCCGCCCTTAATACCTTTCCCGTCGGCGCGGAGAGGGAGAGGAGGGGCGGGAGGATCGAGAGCATTTACTTCGTTAATTCGGTTAAGCCAAGTTCACTGTTCGTACGCGGTCGACATTTATAATATTCACTTTATGTCGGCCGTGCACGTGTGCATTCGGGGAAGTTCTTGCGCGCGTTATCGCGACAGGAATACCGAACGATCTCGCGAGAGTGCCACTCCGCAGTCGAAAACGTAATTTACCGCCGCCGCCTGCCGACGTGGAAAGTTCGAACGAGCAAAAATTATGATCCGGAAAAATCATAGAACTTACGTTTAACCACCTCGCACACCACTGTTTCATTTTTAGTTGTGATTCGCTGTTGCAATAATTTTGAGCGTGATAAAACAGATAGGGCAGACGTACTATGTAAGTCGGTTCTGAAAGGACATCAAAACAGTTTCGATTTTCGCACGAATTCGTGAGCCTACGTATATAGCGAGACATTTAGGAGACATTTACGTGGACCATCCTGTACAAATTCGTCAATAATTTTTTGGTCGGAGTCTGGGTGGTTGAAATCATGGTTAATTACAGGGAACAAAGTGTTGGTTTTTTTTCTTTGATTATACGAAGGTCTGCTTCTATATACAAAAATTATCCTTTCTTTCTCTCTTTCAGTGGGATGGGTCCTCGTACCTGTGGCAAATAGTTTCTGCCTAGTAATATAATATTAACCTCTTAACTGTGGAATTTCATTTTAAAAATTCCCCACAGAGTGCGGAATTAAAATCAACCAATAGCGAGTATACACGTCGAACGCAGGGCAATGTGTTCTATTATAAATTTTACGAAAAACGAGGAAGGATTACATTTTTATTTGATAAAAAATTAACAATTCATTCTTCAAAAGATTATTGTTATTGCACCGCAATAGAGGTTTTGATTGACGCGTATACACGTCGAACGCAGTTAAGTGGTTAAAGTGAAATAAGTGAAACATTATTTGCGTGTGTTTATTTCGAATGCCAAGTACAAAGTTACTGCTTGAATCTGTTGACTCCGACTGTAAGTTCGAAGTTGGGTATAAAGGTCCAAGCAAACTTGAATTAGGCATGCTGTGACGTTAAGTACGTCTACGGAGTGTCCCAAAAAATCGGCCTCCCTCTCGGCTATCCCAGTTAACGGCACGCTGAGCATTTCCCACGGACAATCATGATTTCATAAGATTCATTTCATCAGGAGTTGCTCCCCATAAAATCCAGCCCCCGTTAGGGACTGTCGCTTAGCTCGCCGTTCGAGCAGCAGGATAAGGCTAACCCAGATCCAAGCAAGGGCGTTCGCGTCCCTTTAAAATTATTAAAATCGCGGGGGTAGACAAGGGAAGACCTAAAGGCAGCGGCAATAAACCGCGTGGCAAGCGAACGCAATACCCCGGGCCAGGCTCGGGCTAGCGTTCCAGGTTTTTACGGGTATCCAGGATTATCAGGCGTCAAGGCTGAACCCACGGGCTCCGGCCATCTTTTACGATTTACCGGTTTCATCAGACCGCGGAGATAACTATGTTGCCCTCTTTATCGTGTATGCGTCGGTGCGCGCCGCTCGTAAAGAGTATCGACTATTCCGGTAATTTATGTTGTGCGGCCTGTATGCACATACGCGCATGCATACGCGAACAAACACACGCACGGCCGCTCTGTTTACCGTGGTTCACGCGACCGGCGAATAGAAACCGGAAACACCGTCGGGATTATCGATTAGATAGCAGTAAATATGAGCGACGTGGGGCCTGAACCATCCGGAGACAATCGAATGATTGCCGTACGCTGAGAATCGCCAAAAGGACGCCGCAGGAATTCGACACGCTGTCGGTCTACGCCACGGTTCAGCTGGCGTAGGTAAATAACATTTGATTGCCTGTTTCTGTTTCTCGAGATTTTCTAAATGTTTCGAATACTGACCATTCGCCTCCAAAAATTGAACTCGAGATTACACTTGAATTCCGAAAGAGAAGAAAACAATTAAAACGATATATAACTTGTGCGATAAATATGATTTTATTTTGACGAATTATCGAATGATATTACTTCGGGAACGAGGCAGGTGTTAGCGCAGAAAGATCGTGTCCGGCCGAGCTGAACGCTCTCCGTCAGAAATCGATTAGGCAGTGGGGCAAGAATTAGCTCGAAGTTCGAGTAATTTAAAGATCAACGAAACTGTCGGGAGTACGTAGGGGAATTAATTACAGACACTTTCGAAGGGAAAAATCGCTAAGACCACCAGAAGCGGTAACACCTTCGACAAGTTCGCCGGGAACTGCATCTAATCCTCTGCAGCTGCACGCACGCAACTCCTCTCTCGTACTTTATCGCAACACGGAATCAGATAATTTCGCAACTGTTTCCAGCACACACACACACGGACACAGACACGTGCGAAACTGTTTGGCGAAGTACTCTCTGTTTGAAAATCAATCGAGTCTTACCACTTGTTATCGATCGACAACAGAGTTTCCTTCGTACGAACCTGAATCAATCCGTTGATCTTAAAAAATTAATTACCTTAAACATCAAATAACGAATAGCGAGTATTATACATGATCTTGAATCTCGTATCAAATCTAGATCATGCTCGCCAGCAGATCCGAGCGGGACTAAGTCTGTCTAATCTCCACATCCTTTCCACTCTTTGCTTTCCCGGTCTCACTGGTCCGAATCATTCAATCTCGCTATTAATCTTCTGGCCAAGCGCCCAAACTCTCGGAAATCCTTCTTCGCAGGTAGCAAACGAAAGGAAACGAACCGGACGGACACTACACTATATCGATTCGAAAAAGAAAAACAGCAGGACGATCACGATCTTCTGTTTTATCTCAAACAAAGCACGGGGCGCGGTGGTGTGTACCCTGCAGGCCGGTCTCGGCCCCGATAACCGAACGTTCAAACACCGAGAACGTGATTTTCCGACATAATACGCCCCGTCGGCTCTCTTGGCAATCCATCCGCAACTTTCATTAAGCCGAACGTATTAGCGCCTCGCCACGGGGCACGGCCGTGGTTATAAATAACAATAAGGGCCCACGCGGACGGCAAACATCGTAAAACCTTTCGTAAACATCGCGAAGGATGGCTGTGGGGTAGGGATGAGAGTGGGTGGTTGGAAGAATGAGAGAACAGAACCGTCGAGGACGCGGCAAAGCCCTGGACCTACGAGAGAAAGGCGAGTCTGGGGACCGATAGAGAGGAAGAGAGAGTGAGAGAGAGAGAGAGAGTGCACAGGAGAGGTGGGGGGAGCGAGAGAATATCGCTGCGTGGGTGGAATATACCAGAGGATGGCGAGAAAAGCCGTGAACATGGTGAAATACGAATTGGGAAGCGTGCTCCGTCGCGACTCGTCGGCATATTCCGATTTAAGGGACCCCGTCGGAGCCCTCCGCTATCAAATATACTCCGACAGGGGTGCGAATGTATCGATGCCTCGGCTACCGGGTTTCGCAGTCTGCAAACCTGGTTAATGGCACGAAACTGGACGTCAATAAACAACGCCTGATGCCGGCGTACGTGCGAGCACCCGGGAGACCGGCCAAGAAGAGAAGCAATAGTTTTAAGTCTATTCGAGGACAGACTCGATCGAGCCCCTTAAGAGACGATTGACGAATGCTGGCCGTTTGGTTTTCGTCTCGCTGAAATTTCGGTAATCAAATTCCGAGGATTGAATGCTACCCGGAGTTTACTCCCGGTTACCCGAGTTCTCGATCCAGGTTCGACATCATTGCGTAGCTTGCTTGGACCCCTTTGGGGCACCACTTTGGGCCTTTTTCTGGACCTACTGTGGGAATTAATTGAAATTTGTTGGGATGACGAGGTTGAGAGATCAAATCCGGATCTTATATTTATTGAATGTTTGTTTAATCTCCGCTGTACGCATGGAATGAACGTACATCAGTCATGAATTAAAATTGTTCACACATAACACAATATTGTACCTTATTATTGATACATTGAATATAGACTGTTGTACACCAAAAAGGTATAACGAAGAGAGGAGGTGTGAGCTGTGACTGGCTCGGTAGACTGGCGAGGACTAAACTACCAGAGTTCTTCTGGGTAAGGGGATAGCAACGCTTGAAGTGTAGTAAACTTCAGGTCAAGAAAGACCTCTGTTCCTCCGTGTGTTTCGCGCATTTCGTTGTACACTCCAACAAAATTCGAGATAGGGAATAAAACAATTTAATAGAACTTAAACAATGAATACACGTGTTAAATGTGCGAGCACAGCTCCAACTCGCTACAACTCGTACCGCTCGCCTCGACGCGGAAAACAACTCTGCTCTTTCGCCAATCGGTATTTTCCGATGAGCCCTTTCATCCCCTCTAGCTTTTCCAGGGACGTTCGGACTTTCTCAGAGACCTGCGGACTTTCTCGACGGCCCAAACGCTTTCTCTTTACGGGCCGCGCAGGCCCCACACAGACCTCACGTTCGGTTCTTAAAAATTACGCTTCCTAAAACAGGCTCGGCGACGGTTGTGACAAATTTACGATGCTGCACTACCTAGGACACTTCTGGACCCAGCTAGACCACATTTGGAACCTATCCGAGTCCTGTCGTATCCCCCACGCAACATCGCAATAAAACCCGTCCAGTTTAAGGAGGAATGCATCAAACTCGAATAAATCCCACAGAATCTGCTCGATCGTATCCCGACGAAACCTCGGACCCGTTTGAGGTGTTCATAAGCGGCTGTCCATTGGAAAAATTCACCGGGGTATTCGGAATGCTCGGTTTCCCGGGGATGGCCGAACGAAAGCGCAATGCGATATTACTATCGCCTAACCGCCAAGGCACGCGTTCTCGCGTACCGGTCCGACGAAGATTCGCGTGGAATTCGCCGGAAATCTCGGTTCGAAGCATCACACGAGGCGCGTATAATTCACGTTTCAACGCACAATTCGAGAAACCGGTGGGTGCTCTGCCGGGGGAAGCGGGAAGAGGAGAAGCAACACGAGCAGGAGTAGCAAGCAGGAGTGTAGGAGGAGGCATTTGAATACGCCGGCAGGATTCTCTGGCCGCGTTAGTCGGTGAATCCGTGAAATATACAGTTATGGGGGTAGGGGTGCATTATAAACTCGAGGGTGCGTGGGTGTCGGGATACGCCGAGAGCAGAGAAGCCCTATCTCTCTTTCTCTTTCTCTCTCCTATCCGTCCTTTCCCTTTCCGAATTTCTCTCCCACGCCTTTACCTGGAACTTTATAACGACCGCCGCCAGTGTAACTCAAACTCCGCGAGCACCGGGGATTCTTTGCCGATAAATCTGACGGATCGGAGACGCCGGGTTAATTATAAACTCCGGGGCCAGATACCGGGAACTTTCTTTCGCGGACAATTTCCGCGGGCGTTCCTCCGCTTCCCCGGGTACTTTGTTGTTTAATTAATTCGGGATTAGCGTTGATTTGATGCGTCTATCCGGGCCCTCGACCCTCTGTCTCCTCGTCCCCTCCCAGCACCCCTCCCCCCTGGATTTTTGCGTCCGTCGATCCAATCGACGCGGATCATTCTGCTCCTAAAGCGACTGATAATCACTGTTATTTCACCCGCGTCGCACTGCGCTCATTTTAATCAAAGCTCCTCGAAGGGTCGCTTTATAATAATCGAACGAAATTTCGTTTTCTGCCCTTGCGCTGCTATTATATCGTTTTAATTAGCTCGCATTATGTTAATGACGGATAGCACACACTTTTAATGGACCCCGCCAGCTGCTGCGAAATAAATACAGATTGCCGGCTACGCGAGCACTCATTTTCCATGCTTCAATGTTAATACTTAAATTGAACAAAAATTTCGCATACACTTCCTCCGTATGTGTTTTATTAAAGGGAATCGATGTTTCCGATCCTCTAGTCTGGATCCTTGATTATTCGGTTTCGGAATGTAAAATCGCATAGATGAATGGATTCAGTTAGGGAAGTCTCTTTTTCCCTAGCACCCTTTGGCTACCGGAAACACCGGCAACGCCGCGGCCAATTTGCACAGATCATTAATTCCAACTTTCCCGAGTTCGTTTCGGTCGAGGCTCTATCGACGTGTAAAGTATTAATTTCGGATCGGGCAACTTCGGACCACCCCGGTGACCCAGAAAATTGAAATTCTGATAACGCGTGCTCGATCGGGTTAAGTGGTCTCCCGGTTTGATGGTTTGTAAAAATCGACTTCTACGGTTTTGCATTTTCTTGCAGCTAAGCGTCCTAATATTTGCCCATCGTTATAAAACTGGTTTAAGTTAAAATAAATAGAATATGACTCGGACCACTTTCGTAATTGTGGCCACACATGTTTCCTAAAAATGCTGTCGCCAAAAATTTCCGCTGTAACTTTCAAGATCGTTGTCACTGGTGTTTAACAAAATTTGAGCATATTCCTCGAACGTTGGTTAACAAAATGTGCCAAGTTTGGTTTTGCAATGTGTGATACTTTTTATGAACAAAATTCGGAAAGGTTACCTTAACCGTGTTGCAGGAGGACCAACTGTAAAAAGAGAAACTTTCGACTTTGTAACGCGAGAGATCTATGATGAGCACTTCCTTCCGACAGTTGGTAAAACCATGAGGCCATGTAGGAGACGGAATTACGTAATTTCCTGCGATGGCGTGGCAACTATGAAGCTCGGAGGCAACATTGTAGCCGAACGGTAATCGCATTGGTCGTTAATTCGTCGACGGTTTTGGAAATTCCGCTGTCCCCCGTTTCGACGTGAACGGTTGCGATACGAATCACAATGGATCCTATCAAAGGGAATTATCAAAGCGGTGGAACGCGCCGCGTGGCCGGCAAGGCGAAATTAATTCCCCCGGCTCGCCTTTATTTACAGAAAGAGGAAGATCATTGGCTGCGCTTCCAATTTGTTATTGGTCTCACGGGTGCTATAACAACACTACGGAATCATTTCAGCTCCCAGCTAGGTCTGCGATAGTATATCTCTATCACTGCACGGCGCAGAATCACTGCCATCAAGAAATAAACACACCCAAACTGTTACTAGGCTATCTATCTCGAAGTTCAGTGAAAAAAGAGGTTGAAATTTCGGTCCGTATTTCAGGTCAAAATTTTTTTACAGAAATATGTCTTCAATATGTTTAAAGCAGAGACCTCGAGCTTTAAAATACGATAAGAAACATCTCTCTACGATTTTTTTTAACAAAGTTACGATGGTTTGAGCATTGACAAAGTTTTATCCAGAATGCAGTGAACCCGCGAGTGAGGTATTCCAGGACACACTTTTCACTCAAAGTGACGTAAAATGACAACAAAAAATCGTAGGACAATGTTTTTTGTCTCGTTGTAAAGCTAAAACATCGATCTTTGGACTCACCGTGGTCCAGGTGGCGAGAAAAATTTTTTAAGACCGCCAGAGATGTTTGAGTTAAAAATGTTCTGTAAAATGCATATTTTTACTTTTTCGTCTGCGAGTGACTAAGCCCAAATCAATACGAAGACCACGTTAAACCAAGCTGAGCCTCGTTCATACCCAAACGCTGGCCTACGTCGTGTCCAGTTAGACCCGTGTACATCTCGAGCTTATGGCCTATCTCGGATCTAACCGAAACCTAATTCAGATCTAGCGAGCCCCATACCGAGCCTCGATTCCACGTCACGACTCTCAGCTTCATCCTCATTTCCCGGTAGCCTTCGGAAGCGGCTCCCATTAGAGAGCTCAATTAATCTCATTAAAATTCACGGGAATCGGATTCGCGAGTAGCCGCCGATGGGTTACGGGTTGAGCACATCTGCGTTGGTGGTGGAGGGTGGTTTGGAGGGATTTGAGGGGTGGGGGTATCATCGAATCCTGAAATATTAAAATGTAGTGACGGGGTGCGTACAATGTTACACCCCTGCTAGATATCCACAGGGGTGGAAACGACGCTAGCGGAAATACAGCAGATATTGAAAATGCCCCACCCTTCTTCTTTACAATTCACCGTATCTTTTCGGGGATGGGGTTAGGCTACCGATAGGAGGAGCAGTTATGGAGGAGGACGGAAAAAAAACATTTCGGCCGCACAATATGGCAGAGGATGAAACGAAAATCGCCTAAAGCCTTATTAATACTCGCGGACTCGGCACGCACGTTCAGGGTGGTTTCGGGGTGGTTTGTCGTGGTTTGGGGTCTGTTTAGAGCCGCGGCACAATCGACAGAGAGAACGGAAAATAATGAACCATTCTGATTTTTCGCAGACCGACCGACCATGTTATTTGATTTAAGTTTAATAAACTTTCGCATATTGATATTAAGTGACGGCAGGTTTAATGAACCGGCCGCATGCTCGCGTCGTGCTCTACCGCCGAGCTCAAATATTATTTGTCAAAGGACGGCATTCTGGTTTTCTACGCGGAGCGCATTTTAATTAATAGCGGAACGCGAGCGTGCGGCTGTTTTGCGAGCCGGTACCCGTGTGTCTGTAGAGAAATTTGCTACATTTGTTGCACTATTTGTTTGTGATAGCCTGCTAATTGGTCGGGCTTCATTCTGATCCTTTTATGCGACCGTCGCACGTCGGAGCGGCGCTCGGTGACGGAGGCGCGCGGCGGCAGCTCCGATCGGCGCCGGAATTCGTTTTAATTTTTCAGGACTTCGGACACGTTACACGGACACACTTCGCGCTACGTCGTTGTTTTCTGGATTCCTATTTGCGCTGATTCGATTCCCATGGAAATTCGAAGCGACCGAGGGTTAATTGAAAAGTGTTTTTACTTTTACCAAAGTTCTGCAATCCGACCGAGGCACACCCGGCTTGGACAGGTGTTGCACCAGTGGCAATCCGCTGGTCTGTAGAATAGAATATTTTAACACGACCAAAGTGGAAGGCGAAAATTTGTCCGAACCTGGCTGGCCGTTTCTACTTGCTGGTAATGGGACACGTTCCCAGTCGATTATGTCGGAAACGAACCGGTCTACAAAAACAGTTTTTCTTCATTCTCGATCCGTTGTTTAATGTAGAATCACCCCTGCTTCGTTATATACCTTGCTCTAGTCCAATCTGTATAATTTTTAACGAAGTTCGCCTTTAACTTCTTAACTGCGGAATTTCATTTTAAAAATCCCCCACAGAGTGCGGAATTAAAATTAACCAATAGCAAGTATACACGTCGAACGCAGGGCAATGTGTCGTATTATAAATTTCACGAGGAACGAGGAAGGATTACATCAATAGAAATTTTGATTTACGTGTATACACGTCGAACGCAGTTAACTGGTTAATACCTCATTAGATCAGTGGTCTCGCTTAAAGTACAATAAAACAGAGAAAGAAAATCGTAGATAAATTTTTTCAGTCTCGTTGGAAAGATCAAGCTGCAATCGTCAAATTCATTCTAGTTCTAGTCACGAAAAAATTTGTTAGACCCAGTACACTTCGGTTTGTTTTCACGAAAGTGAGGGCGTCCCAGTAACAAAAACTGTCCCAATTGATTACCATATCGATTGAACGTAATCCAGCACGGATAAAGGGCTCGATCTAGTTTGAACATTGTCACGAGCATCTCCGTGAAGTGATTGGCAGGCACGTACATCTTTAGTACGTCTGATCGCTGATCGGATTCCGAGATGGCCCCCTAATTCCTATATATCTGTATCCGACGCTGTCACTCATATTATACCCCTTTCTCTCCCCGCTCCTCGAGATTCGCGAGCTCCGATATTGGCACTGCAATCCGCGTTACGAGAACTCGCGATTAGCTAATGATCTAGCTCGTCATTCATCATTCTCCCAACCATTTTGAGATTCCAACAGACTTTTTGCTCCGCAGATAAAACGTCCCTTTTCATTCTACCCGAGAGTAGAACCATGGGTCTTTGTGCTACCGAGGTGGAACACTCGGTGATGCACCGTATCATGCTGCGGTTTTATCTCCAGACATCTCTGGGTCCGCTGAGAAAAAAAAATCATTTTTGCAACCGTGCACCACATTTTGAATTCTTTTGATAATATTCCTTCTGCGTTCGGCAAGAGGTTGAATGCGCAGAACAGGGTCGAACGTCGACGAAGTAATCGTTATTAATGTCGAGGAAAGACGCTACGAGTTGCATCTCGTGCGACCTCTAAATATTTTTAACGCCGAGCACCTACCGAGCACTAAAAGCGATTAAACTGTTTCAGTTTGTAAAAATGAGAAGGATCTGCTTCTTTCGATATTCTGTAATTTTTATCCCAATATATGGTCGGATAAAGAAATCTATTGTTAATGAAAAATATGGAACCTGACATTTGATCGACAGTGGTAGGTTTAGTGTTGATGTTGAACAATGTTTCTGGGAATAGAGGATTGTTGACGTCAGTTTGAATCGAGGTTTATCATTTCCAACAATGGAAGTGCTGATTGCTGAAGCGGTTCGGCCCCTGTTTATAATCTGGTCACCGGTTTCATTTGCTCGGTGACTGTCGTCCGTGGGAGGAGCGAGAAGAAGCGGCCGTCAACCGAGCGTTCGAATAAAACGCATCTCGCGGAGGAATACAAATTTCAGCGCAACCGCACCGATCGATTCGTCAAAACGAGTGCAAGTCTACACCGCGTCTCGGGCTCTCCTCGGGAAAAACCATTTTCCGCTCGCGGAGATCCCGTCCGAATCGCGAGTGCACGCTCGCCGCATTATAAATTGAGATAGAGAAACGTATACACGTGAATAACCAATGCTGAAAGCTGTTGCGAGAGAGGGTGGATTCGAAGCTCTCGAAAGCGATTGTGCAACTTTTTCTTCGCTCTCTCGCTCGTCTCTTCTTCCACCCTACCACCCACCCTCGTCCTCGTCTCCACTCCATCTCTTTCTTCCCGATCTACTCCAGCCGGCTACCGATCCGATTCGTTTCGTCGGAAATTAAATACACAAGCGAAACCACCTACCCGATTCTACTAGTCACTCGTACGTACAGCCCGGAAACCACACCCACCTACTTGTTGAGGAAGAGTTAAGGTGGAAACACTTATTTCGTGTTGCTTGTTACGGCGAAGAATTTAACGCCGACGGGAGAATAAATTCCACTTCGGCCGCCAGACGCGAGATAATGCTCGCCGAATGATCGCAGCAATTAAACAGCTCGCTCGTGCACACTGCTACCGGAATTAAAGTATCCCTGGATTCAACAGATTGTCGATTTTTCTACCTCTGCAACATTCGGGAAAAATATCGCACCGTATTCTATCTAGGCTCGTTTTACAGGGCGAAGTCTCCGCTCGAACCCCGTTAAGTACATTTTCATAACTCTTTCGTTCCCCAAGATATAGACGAAATTGTAAAAACGGGCATTTTTCGGAAATATCTCAAACTCAAACATCCCTACCACTCTTAACAAATTTTTCTCGCAACTTGGACCACAGCGAGTCCAAAGCTCGATCCTTTAGCTGTCCAACGAGACCAAAAACTTCGATCTACGATTTTTTATTAGCATTTTACGTCACTTTGAATGAATAAAGTGTGGCTCTAGTCCTGGAATATCTCACTCGTGGGTTCACTGCATCCTGGATGAAACTTTGTCAATGTTCGAACCATCGTAACTGTCTTAAAAAAAATCGCGGAGAGATGTTTCTCATCGCATTTTGAAGCTTGAAGTCTCCGCTCTAAAACCGTCTAAGGTGATTTTTCGTATAATTTTTTAACCCCGTGGTACCAACGAGAACGTAAAAATTGCCATTTTTCGACAATCTTTCAAATTGAAATGTCCCTAGAGTATTAAAAAAAAGTTCCCTGGGAACAAGACCACCGCGAGTTTGAAGACTAAAGTTTCCGCTTTCGAACCAGAGGAAGAGCACTGATCCACGGCGGCTCGAATGAAAAATGTCCCACGGGAATGTGGCGATGCTTTAATTTCATGCAGCAGGGTAATTATCCAAAATGCTATCTGTCTTGCACATCGTTAGAGGATGCTGTGCGAGTGGTGGGAAGACGTGGAGGATGCGGAGCATTCATCAGTGGTTGGGAAACGGGGTGTGGAAGAAGAAGGAGGGGGATCGCTCGCGGGACATCGCATAGATCGCGAGGCCGCGATCCGAATCTCGTACGACACATTTGCCGAGGCACGTATCAGGCCGGGTCGACCCAACCTTGTTGACTTCCACTCGCGTCCATGCAACCCCTGTGACTGTAATATTACCTGATCCTGGTGCCCGGTTACGGTACCTACCGGTGTAATATTCATTTCCTCCAGTAAAAGCCCTTTCAACGGCTCTTTCGGGCTCGGATATCGGAAAAACGAGGCATTTCCGTTGGTAAATGTCACGGAGATAGGCGGACGGCCAGTGACCACATATTACCAATCAATTTGCCTCTGTCGATACTGGGAGACGCGACAGAGAGCGAGAGGGCGCATGAAATCGACTGTGAGCCGGGCTAGGAAAAGGGGTTGACAGAGACGCGGACATAGGCGTGGCTAGGTGTGCGTATGGAAAAGTGGCCGCTCCATCATATTTAACTCGGATAGCCAATCATCCTTGTCACTGTTCGGGTGATAGATTATTTTAATCAAGTTACTACCATCACCCCCGCTCCCCTGCCAACCTCTGAAACCCAATCATCCTCGGCAAGGTGGAGGAGACCCTATTGGAACGTGTAAGGCGCAGGATATACATAAAAATCAAATTAACCGTCGCCAGGGAGGGGGAAGGGGTGGACTAGGCTAAATGGAGCCTTAACCAGGAAACCATCGATGCGTGGTCCGAGCTTTTTCAATAATTCCACGGGCTAAGTGGAAATTGGTAATTTCGCTCTTCGATAATCCATTTTTTAATGGCTCTGACGAGCGATTGATTCGTCTGGCGGCCGAAATCTTTCGGGGGCCGGCTTTGTTGCTCCTCGCACAGACCGACGGGAACGTGATTTACGGGGAGCTGCGGACTTGACGTGTTTTAATATTCGACAGGATGAAGGGTAGATTGAAAAAGTTCGGAAAATCGACTGGTCCGCTGCGCCACGGCGCTCTATGCCGGCGATACCTACCCCGCCGCTATCCGTTAGGCGAAAGTCGGATCTGCGATGCTCGAATCCTGTGCCCGCGTTTATACTCCGCCATTCCGCTGTGCCTAAATCTCGTCTGGATGGGAGCACTCTAATCTTGAACTGGGAGTATCAGTCGTTGCTTCGCGACAGTGCTGTCTGCCTCTGATTTAGTTCGAACTTCTGTAGACTGGTGTCAAAAAATGATGTAGCAAAAAATATTATAACGACTTCGGAAAAGAACAATGTCAGCTCTCGAACCTGTCAGAGACATTGTCGGGAGCTGCTGAACTGGTTGGTCGATGGTGGCATCATCTTCGAGGAAGCTGTCTCTCCCTATATCTTCCTCCCTAATCCGCTTTTATTTTCTGGGAAATGGTCTCCCTGCGGCGCGATCTCTCCAGCCGGGCTCGCGACACGTGCAGGACCATTAACGTTTGCTCGGCAGTTTTTAGAAAACACGTCCCCTCGGCTGGTTCTGGATACACCGGCTTCGTTCTGTAATTGCTGATCCCCGAGGTCTCGTAAAATTGTAGGCGAACCGCGTGATTCGTTCAGCCTCGCGATCACCGACGCGAGGGGCTTCCCGAAATGGCTGAGGTAAACACCCCGAAAGATATTCGGACAAAGTCAGTCATTTTCGTCACGTGATACGGTCATTCGTTCCCGGAAATTGGAATCGTTAATGGACGAAGGGGGTTGACAGCTGTTTCATTCGCTAGCCCGGATGTAATTGCCCGGTAATCATTTATTTATGGCCTATTGATTTTTTTGTTTTCCCGGCCCGGCATCGCCGACACGAATGCACGAACCGGTAAGGCTACTTTGCAGAAACATTCGCTTCAGCATCGATCAATTACGCGGCCACTTCAATTGGAACAATACAGCTCGAATTGAATGCGTTCTACCTGCGGGAAAACGGTCTATTGTCTGCGGTACCATTAATTGGGATTTTTACTAACGCGAACCCGATGCGGATCCAGCCTGATCCTGGCAGAACGTTGCTCGTGCCTAACCTGAACTCGGGGGTTGCGTTAACGCGAGCCTAATCTACGCTCGGTATACTGGCGGAAGCTGTTACCGATTTAGGTCTAACGCAGACCTAACGAACGCGGTTCCAGCAAATGTTAATGGGCGTTTAGGATGCTCGGAAACTTTGTACATTACGTTCTAAGACGATTACGGCGCGACTCCAAAAATTGATTTTCCAAATTTACTTCTGGCGTGTCTTCAATCATTTTTATGTGAAATATTTACCAACGAGTTGGTAACGCTTTTCCGACTAAAACGAGTCCCGACATGACACAATTCGGAGCGCAATTATTACCGTAAATCGCAATGCAAGAAGACCTTAATTTTCCGAAATATTGGTCTGTCTAAATGTAATCCTTAACGGTGTCGTGTTTGGGATCATTTTATACAAATAACATAAATGTCGCGAACACGACGTTAACGGTTTGAAATAATTATAAAGCAAGATATTGCGAAGTGTTGAATAGATTAAAATTTTGAAGTGTTCAGAGATTTCTGTGGTTCTTTTTGCGGACTACGCGAGCTATTTCACAGTGAAAGGAGACTTTAGTTATTTTTTTAGCAACGTGTCGCACCGCCTCGAGGGGGAGCCGAAACAATTACGAGCGAGCATCGAACACAGGTGCATCGCGGGGTCGCCCGAGTGAAAAGTTGTTCCCATTGGCTCGGGTTCTCGGCGGCCACGTACGAGCAACGTTATTAAAACGAAAGGCATTACTTTTCCCCCGGTTGGTGGGAGGAATTATCCTTAGCTCCGTGGACCGGCCTGTTCGCGCAGTGTCCTTTTAAGCTACCGCGCCGAAAGCGGTGAGAGGTTGACTCAGGGGTGGTTTGGGGAACAGTAATTAATTAGTAATTATATTAGCGGCAGCGGAGGAAAAAGCAAAGCTAGCAGCGCGAAATGCTAGTCCACCCCCGTGCACCGTCGTAACTACCCCACCCCCACCCCGTTCTCTCGCCCACCCCCAGACCCCATAACTTTGCTTTCTGACTTAACTCCAATTTCTGCTAATTATATCGTGGCTACCTTCTTCGCGACCTCTGTTCCCTGCTCTCTTTTCGCCACTAGATTCGTGTACGCGCACGTGCGTGTGACCGCAATGTTGCGTTCGCAAAGGGGATAGGAAACACGGATTACTTCGCGAGACGACGATTTCCTTCTTCATCTTTTTTTCTTCTAATATCGCAGAACCCAAGAGCCGAGCGCGGTCCGTTTATCTCGAGCCGAAGGAGAAAATAATTAGGGTCGAAGGGAAGAAAGGGGCGGGGCCAGGAAGCCCAGCATTTTCCCGGATTTCCTCGCGGATTAATTCGAACGGACCATTGTTCTTTCATTTGGAAATGAATACCGTTTGCGGCTCGTCCGGGTGGAATGATCGTCCGCCGAAATAAATGAAAAACAATCATCGGCGGAAACCGATACGTACTTGAAGATTACGTTATTCGTTTTTTGAAGGAGCACGAATACCTTGTGCGCCCGCTGTACGTAAAATTGAAGGAACTCCCCGGGTGTGGGTGGTCTCCAAAGTAAATGAAAAATAACAAAGTGCCCTCGAGAGGTCTGACCACGGTCGGCCGCTTCTCCTGACGAGCTAATTCGTCGCTATCCTTCCCGTTTCCGAGAGCTGTCTTTGCTTCCACCTCGCTGTCAATGGTGGCGCGCGACCACGGGTAGAAGTAATCCGTTCCCGTGGCGAATTGAAAGTGAAACGGGGGAAACAGTTCTCCGTAATGCGGAAAGAAATTTTTCAGAACCCCGTCCCGGGGATTCGAGGTACGAGGAACATGCTCGATCCCTGGGCCACGGAGAGATGCTCTCAAGAAAATACATGCTGTGTGCGGAGAGCGGGTGGATGGAGGCCGCGACGTTATAAAGTAATGACGATAATGGTCGGCGGAAACGCGGCACGGTTCGCTGAGCCCGGGAACAACCGTCCTCGGAGGCGAGCAGAAGCTCCTTGTCGACCCGTTTCCGTACTTTTAAACAATTGGAACGAATTTGCGGAAGGGGCTCCGGGGTCCGCCTACGCTACGTCCCTGGACCGGGGCTCTTGTTAAACCATGTTTTCTCTTAGCCGTGCAACCCCGCGACTCGGGAAATCCCGAGCGAATATTTCGAATGCCCTCGGCGGCGAGCCGAGACGAGCTTGTAAAAATGGGGAATCTCTTCGGAAAGATCGGATTATCAACCGTGGCAGGGAGAGGAGATGGGTGGTAAGGAGGAGAAACGGGGGTGGGGGGTGGTGGAACGTCAATTTCACCCCTCCGAGCTATCCCAGGGTTCTACGTTGTAGCAGCCGGGATTACGAGGGTGGGACGGTCGCGATTAAGCATTGTTTGTTGGAAGCATTTTACATTTAATAAATCCGGAACGTTTCGGAATCCCGTACCGTCCTGGAATCCTATCCCCGGCGACGATTACTTGGCGACGACGACGAAGACGACGAACCCTCTGAGATATGCTCGGCCAGGTACGTAATCCCCCCAGGTACCTCACCCCCCACACCGTATTTTTGTTTCCGCGATTACTTCTGGGTTATTGCGAGAGCAGCTTGCAGATGGGGAATATTATTGCTCTCGGCCCGTCTCGGCCCTGCCCGTGGAGCCGAGAGCCGAGGTTCGCGTACATTAAGATGATTTGCGGCCGAAACGAAAGGACGACTCTCAACCCGTGCCCCCTAACAGCGAAGAGAGAGCTTCGTTTGATGAATGGACGAGCGCGTGCCTCGTTTCCGAACGATTTACGCATGGAGGACGCGAGATTTTTTGATGGACTGGGATTAGGTTAATGATCGGTAGACCGCGGATCTTCGTGCAAAATAAAAATGTTCCGCATTTATTGTGGAAAACAGGAACAAAATAAAAATTCATTTCCTCCTGCGACAAACCTTTCCCGATCGAACCAATCCGAACACAATTCGTCCGCTCGCGAACTCGCACAGTCGCTAAACCCGTTCTCGACCACCACGGTCCCCACTCTAAATCGTTTCGGAGGTATCGGCGCAGCGGCCGTATTATCGTTACAACAACTTATTACCACAGGTCTTGGTTAAAAAAAGAAAACAGAAAAAGAAAACCGAGAAAAACAGACGTAAAAGAGTAGTAAACACAAAGACAGCGGGTAGGGGAAGGGATGGTGGAGCATCGATGCGGGCCAGTCACCGTGAACAAAAAACGACGAATATCAGAGCAGAGAACTGTCGTCGAAACTTTGCGCTCGGCCGACAAAAGAGCCGATCGAGCGGTCTTTACACGGGCCGAGTGACCCGCCAGACCGTTTCCCACCCGTCGACGCGCTTTGAATATTCTCCGCCGAACGGATTATATACCGCACTTTTATTTATCGATCCGCTGGCCGGCAGATTAAAAAAATGTAAAAATTCCCCCACCTCTTTTCCAACGAACCACCACCACCGTCAACCAACAGAACTTGTACATGTGTGTGTGTGTCTCTTGTGTGTTTCAGGCTGCGGGTTCCCGGCGGAGTGGAACGGCCGGTGGTTTCAATCGGGGAACGTGGGTCTGGTGACGGTGAACGGGTCCAACATGACCAGCAAGGGCGTCTGCATCGACTCCAAGGGCGACAAGTACCTCATACAGGACAGGTGAGTCTCGTTTGAATTGCAAGTGAAATATCGGTTTCCTCCGGTATGAAACGATGCATGGATCGTATTTCATCCCTTTATCCGTGACAGCCACACACACACACACACATACGCAAACGCGCGCGAGCACGCACACCCCCCACTCTCATCGGTCGTTTCGTTCGAGCTTTTATTAATTAACTTCACCCTTCCTTTCTTGCGCACCCTCCCCCCCTTTCGCCGCTGCAACCCTCTCTCCTACCATTGACAAAGTGCCCCGGGGCGACGTGCCAACCAGAGAGTAGCGTATAAAACGTTTCCACTGAAATTCAAGGGTGGCGGACGGGGAGAGAGGGCCAGCAAAGGCAAGCTTTCAGTACCAACGACGATTTTCGCGAAACGAGGGGCGCGCATAAACTCTCGCGGATACCTGAAGCAGCTTGTATATCGCACCCCCGAGTAATATTATAATGGAAGTTAATGCCACCCCCCGCCACGTCGGGGAAGAGAATCGTTTTGGACGACGGAGGGAAAAATAGTCGGGCGACTTTGAAGCTTTCAATTTCGCGAGTTTCTATTTCTGCTGTTGCCGAGGGGATACCGGATAATTGCACACGGGGTTCCGAGCATGGTTGACCCAGTGAACCCTGGCTTCTGTCGACATCGCTCGTCACGGTACCGCTCGACACCGTCGTTAAAAGGAAATCGATCGAGCGATGCACTTTCGCCTTTCTTCTACCTGCCGGGTCCTTAATCTAAATACCGGGAGCGCCTGCCTCGTCTTGATCGCTTTATCACTGCGACGGGTCTCCGCTGGATGATTTTTTCACTGGCACGTTGGAATAACCCGTTAGAGAGAGAGAGTATCCTGGCACCGAGAAGTGGATGAACTTTCGAGAAATTTTCGCCGATGTTTGCATGGTCGTAATTCCGTGAAAACAAGTCGCACGGGAACGAGCAGAAGCTTCTTTCAAAGGACGAAGTCTCCGCTTTCGAACCCCGTTAAGTACATTTTTCTAGCTCTCTCTGACTCAAAGATACGAACAAAATAGTCAAAATGATCTTTTTTCGGAAATATCTCAAACTCAAACACCCGTACCACTCTTAACAAATTTTTCTCGCAATTTGAACCATAGCGAATCCAAAGATCGAAGCTTTAGCTTTCCAACGAGACCAAAAACATAGATCTACGATTTTTTGTTGCCATTTTGCGTCACTTTGAGTGAAAAGTGTGCCCCTGGTACTGGAATGCCTCACTCGTGGGTTCACTGCATCCTGGATGAAAATTTGTCGATGTTTAAACTATTGTGATTTCGTTAAAAAAAAACACAGAGGGATGTTTCTTAGCTCATTTTAAAGCTCGAAGTCTCCGCTTTCAAACCATCGAAGGTGATTTTTCGTGGGATTTCTTTAGGCTGAGATATGGACTGAATAGCGAAGATAAAAGAAAAGAAGATATTAGCCGAAGAGATGTATTCCACCTTACGATTGAAGGAAATACGAATGCTATGATCGAAGCTCTATATATTTCTCTATCGTTATATTTTGACGAGCTAATGAGAACGGAGGGCAGGGCGTTATTTATCGAAATGCCCCTCTATTTGTTCCTTTGACGCGTGAAACATTCTCCGAGAAGGATGAAATTCGAGGAAAGTAGTACAATCAACGATAAGACGCGACCGGGATGAGCGAGCCTTTATTCCGTTTCGTTTTATCTTTCGTTCGTGAGATTCTTATATTCCAGGGTGACCTTAATATCCAAGTAAAGAAGAATGAGAAGACGTTAGGAGATCATCTTATGCACTTTACGAAAATTCTATTTCGTTGGCATCGTTGCTTCCTGCCATGAAATAGATAACGTCTAACGACCGAAGGATGGCTCTACAGATAAAGAGATAAGGCCGAGCCAAAATGGATATATTGTGTGCCGATGATTCCTTTTGTTTCGCGCAGATTCCTGTTCCAGAATCACCCTCGATTATAATTCGTCGCTTCGTGAATCGACACCAATATTTCGTTTCTTTTTTTTTGTTATTATTTAACGTGACTTGTCACGCGATCTGTTAATACGTCAGGAGTGCAGCGAAACGTCAGTCGACTGCACCAGAGTGGAAACGCTTTTGCGTACAGTCCACTCTCGAGACCGATTTCACGGTAGTGTCTGTCGATATACTTTTTACAGACGAGCCGAATGAACGTCACCCGAATTCCTGTCTAATTCGATCACTAACTTTTATCCTGTCGGCAAAATTGAAATCGTGGCCGGAATTTCCGCGAACGGTCCCCTATATTTGCCACCCCTGAAATACACTAGCTCCCCTATACTACCGTGACATCTATAAAAAAAATGTTTAAACACGTCTCGCGTCGTCCTATGATTTTTTTAAATTGAAATTACAATGGTTCGAACATCGACAAATTCGACGAGTGGAGTATTCCAGCACTAGGTGCACACTGTTCACCGAAAGTGACATACAATGGCAACAAAAAATCGTAGATCAATGTATTTGGTCTCGTTGGAAAGCGAATACTTCGATCTGCAACTCAGTATTGGTTTCAGTCACGAAAAAAAATTTTCTAATTCCTCAGAGGTATCTAAATGTGAAAAGTGTTCGAAAATCGAATATGACCAGTTTTCGGTCCGTGTAAAAAAAAATTTTTAGAAAATGCACCTTGGAGATATAGAAAGTGGAAGCTTCGAGCTTTAAAACGAGCCTAAGTTCATTGTCGTACGCCTATTTTCCAAGAAATTCCAATATGTTAAATGCGACCGACAAGTGTCCGAAAATGTCGTGTGCTACTTTTTGGAGATTGTATTTCCTCCAGACGAGTAGAAAGACTCCGAATTCGTCCACGAGCTTCGGAAACTCGTTGCACACACAGGTTCACAGTTCAATCTTAGTTCCTGTAAAAGGCACACAGCGCGAGGCTTCGAATGGAGGAGGGCCGGCCGGTGGTGTGAGGGGGCCCACCGAGCTAAATTGGAAAAAGCGCCGTTCAAACAAAATTAATTGGGTTTCGAGAATTGAGTTACAACAAAACGTCCGTGGCAGAGAAACGGAGCCGTTTTTTTTTTGTAGGAGCGCGCTTTTAATCGAGTAATAATTCTATCGATAGAGCGTGTGCGCCGGGGGATTTTTTTTCAAAAAGCCACACTTTTCAATTCTCATTGTTTGAAAATGTCCGTTTGCTCTCGCCCGAAGGATATAGCCCCTGTTCGTACCCCGTCCCCCTCCATACACTCGCGAACCCGCGGAAACCGTGTATTAATTTCTCATACAAATTTCGTGCGCAATTAGGTCGAATGAAATTGTACTCTGGACCGTTTAATTTTCGTGTTCGGGGTGAAACACGATGGGAACATAATGTTCGAACCGGTCGGAGATGTCCAAACACCGTTGATCAAACAATACAGAATTTTCTTTCGCTTTGTCGTTCGCGGGGCGGTTGCTTGCGTTGCCGCCGTTTATTTACAAATCCTTCCGCTAAATTCGACGTTCGGAGCTCGGTGATTTCCAGGTTCGCGAAAACGGCCCGGCCCGGCCCGACGCGACGGCGGCGACGGCGGCGCGCGGCAAACATTACGCGCAAAGCAGGAAATGAATTCTTCCCAGGAGGTCCTGGCGCAGGGAATACATTTCGGCGGGTATCGATTCCGCTTCCTACACGCCCGCCTTCTTCCTCCCCACCCTTCGTCCTACCTCGACCCGCAACGAAATCTCTAAATCGGAGCACTCGTTATCCACAACTTACGCGGCCCGGATCCAATTTCGCGGAAGGAGCACTCGTTGCCGTACCAGGAGACAGTATCTACGCACATCGCTACTTTTCGTCCGAACCACCTCTATCGTGACGAAGCTTAAAGCGTTCGCCGTTCACGAATCGCCCTAAGCTGCCGCGATCGGTGATAAGCTGCGACCGACTATGAGAACACCAACCGCAGAGAAATTTCTTCTTCTTCCGGCGATACCGCCCCCGGCACCTCGATCCCAGACACGCTAGACCAACCGATATCATCGGTGATATCGACTGCTGGACGTTTCGCGACAACGAACATCCCACTCTCTCGACCAGAACAGAATTGAACCACTAAATAACATATTTTAAACATTTTTTCTCGCGAATGGAACTGTTAGTCCAAATAACTTCGGTGCCTTTACACATACGGTAAAGTCGCGTTTACTGTCCAACGGCCTGTGTTCTGCACGGACAGTGATCGCATATCGACATTATTTCTTATGACTGCGTCTACCGCGCCGAGAGTTCAAAAGAAAACCGAACGTAGAGGACAGCATGGCAGTGGAGGGGATAGACACTGGACAGTGATCGCGTACCCGATCGCGGACAGTAAACGCTACTTTACATTACTTAAAAATTGAAGATGTCAATATATGATTTCTCCTCTATTAACCTCTTGACTGCGGAATTTAGTTTCAAAAATCCCCGACTGAGTGCGGACTTAAAATCAAGCAACGACAAGTATACACGTCGAACGCAGAGCAAATGGTCCTACCATAAATTTTACGAAAAACGAGGAAGGATTACATTTATATTTGATAAAAAATTAACAATTAATTCTTGAAATTGACGTGTATACTGGTTAAAATCATCAAGGGAAGAAATAACATTCAATTTATTTTCTATTTCTTGCAATCGACGCAGACAATTCTTATTTTGCACGAAGGTAACGTGTATTCCATTTTTAATAAATAAAGATCAAAAGTATGCTCAAAAGGCACCGAACTTATTTGTACAGGGTGTAACAAAATTTAGTGTCACGGTTTTGGCAGATGGTTGTGCACCGTTCGATCGGTGGAGATTTGTTAAAAGAAATTGCCGCAAAATTGACCTTGACCTTTAATTTCAAGGTCAAATTTTTATATACTTTTTGGTGAGTAAAATGCGACACAAGCATAAAAAATTTCTTGAAATTCAAGGTCATTCTATCATGCTATCATGCTTTCGGACAATGTATTCATTATTAGAATATACTGTGTTGGTTGTAGCTGTACAATCACAACCATTGCCATTTCTTCCTCTTCTTTCACACGTCCAATAGTATAAGTCATTTCTGTTCCTATTTTTGTTGAATATATAACCGTCTATACAAATCTTTACCTTTCGTTTGCTCGATAATATAATTTCTAAAATAACGGAGTTATTACTTTCTGCAGAATTTGTACCTTCCAAAAATGGCGCTGACATGTTTTTCTTTAACTATTCGGTGCACCGACACTTTTACTTTTATATAAAAATATAATGATTACACAACAAGAATTGTAATTCTAATGAATATGTACGACGCGATTCAGGAATACGCTAACCGAGGTAATGTTTGTAGGAGAAATACGCAGTCGGCTAACGTTGTTGTCAAACAATGTTACCGTCGGAAAATACCGTGGCCGTCACAAGTCGTTGTCGATCAAATTCGTTGTCGGTCAATATCGTTGTCGATCAATATCGTTGTCGATCAAAATCGTTGTCGGTCAAAGTCGTTGTCGAACAAAGTCGTTTTCGGTTGAAGACGTTGTCGGCCAAAGTTATTGTCGGTCAAATCTGTAGTCGGTGAAATGTTGACGGTGAAAACCGTGTCGGGGAAATTTGTGTCGGTGATTTTCACGGGACCCGTTGAAACGCGAATGCCCGTAGTCGGAGTGAAATTAGGAGGCTGCGAAGTGAACCAAATCGCAGACTTACGACAACGGTATTGCTAACAGCATTAGAGTGGGACGAGGTCGGGCGAGAAATCTCAATGTCAAACGACTGTAGAATCGAACAACACTCGTAACTCGATACAAAGACACCACGGTGTCGCCTGACGTTCTCGTTGATATGCAAATGGTAGGTAGACGGGGTAGAAAAGGGTGGGGGGAAGAAAAATTGACATTCGCCGATGTACGGGGGCACAGGAAGGAAGCGACGGGAAAGTTGGAGGAGGACAAGGCAGCCGATGGTAGCCCGGCAAAGTTGAGAGTTAAGTTTTAATTAATGTAATGGAGAGTAGCGCGTGATTAGCCTTCCAATCAGTACGGCCCCCCCTCTCTCTCTTTTCGAGGATGCGGCACGTCGAGGAGGCAGAAAAAAAGAGATGAAGAAGGTGAAGAGGAGAGTCGATGGTGAGAGAAAGAGAGAGAGCACCGGTTGTCCTTTCGCGAAGCAAAATTGGAGGACCGTGAACCTGGTAAATGGTCCAATCGACAGCATTACCATTAAGATTCTTTGATTCAACGACGAAAAGTGATGAGAAGAGGTCAGGCGAACGGCTCGAGGGACGAGTGGGATTACACGGACACGAACGGATCTTCTGTTTGATAAATTCGACGGATTTACCTCCGCTCGTTCATCCAATTTATCAACACACCCCGACTACCCCCACCGCTCCCTAATTCCTACAAGGTGATTGTTTTTCAATTGTTATTTCAGGAAGTGGGAATTTCGTTTGGGTCCAGAAGAGGAAAAAGTTCATGTGCGATTATAGCGAGAGAGTTCAGTGTTAAAAATGTATTTGGAGTCTTGAGGAGGTAGTCGGATAAACAACGAGTGAATTTTCGCGTCGTTCATAGATCGAAACTCGAAGTCAAAGAACTGTTTTGACGACAGTGTCGACGAATGTTTCATCACAGCGCGGAACAATATTAATTGGACGATATTGAAAACATTTATAGGAGATTCCGACGTTCGAACTCCACGGACGGTTCGAACGGTTATTATTTGCCTCGTTTTCCATCTCCATTACGTTTTAGATACCTTTATTGTTCCTCGTCGTGACATCCGCCGGTCATTTGGCAGCACGGTCAGAAGCAGGATGCGTAGCGCAGCGCGCACGCCAAGCGTCAATTAACGGTAACCGATAATCCAAAGTAATGACGACCGATTGGAGCTTACGCCTCGTAATAATTGTTTATCGATTAAAAAGGGACCGGTGCGGTGCCGCCCCATAGTCGGTGCTTGCGTGACAGCGGGATCCAATTTGTTTTTAGGTCTTCATTTGCCCGGCCGGAATTCATTTTCATCGGCTAAACGGGACAATTGTTTACTGCTAGAGCCGTTTCACTTTTTCCAACCGGCTCGCTAATTAATTGTACGATTTATTACAAAGACCGCCGGCGCACACGCCTGTTTTGTTTTCATCCCGGATTTCATCCGTTAATCAACCGAATTATTTTTCGTTTGAATTTTCTTCTCTCTTTTTTTTATTTCATTCGATTTTATCAACAACGTAACAGCGTCTCTGCGAATTCGACCAATTTGTTAAATCAGAACTCGTTGATTGAACGAGCTAAATATTCGAACGAACATCGAGCATCGACTTCGAGTGGCCGCCATTAATCCAATCAGACCGGTTAATGATAATAATCTCGTTTTTTCTAATGCAACGCGGAATTAGCCCGGCTGATACGGTGTAATTGGGAAATGAGGGACTATTTTCCAATTATCCCGACGGCTCTACCGGAAAAATTCTTATTTCAATGACTTGATGACGGTACACGGCGCACCACCGTAAAAAGTAACTGCCGCGCGCGCCACGGGAGTCTATTTTACTTTGCGACGTCTTTAACAACTTAAAACGACCCCTAACGAGCGCATTGCCTTTTTGCATGCTGGCTCCTGGCAAAAACCGCGCATAATGGCGACTCCGAGGCAGCGCTGACGGATCCTTTACTCGCTCCAAATATTTATTCTTCTCCTCTCGTGCTTCGATACGCCGAAATGTTAACAAATATACAAATATCTCGAATCAGACGTTCTTCGATTGTAGAACTTTATCGAATTATTTTTACGCTTAATTACAACGGAATTTTCAATCTGCAAACCCTCATGTTGTACTCCACACTTTTTCGAAAACAACAGAGTTCAAACATTTTATTTTATTACTCCGGGGGAGACTCGAGTATTTATTTCGGACAAATAACACAGCAGAATGCCTCTCAAACGCGTGTAACGTTGTGTTTAAAAATCCTTTAATCCTTAATAGAGAAGCGAAAGAATGAAAAATGACCCGACCGGATAAAAAATATTTTTTTTTTGGAAATTTCGAAGCAACGTCGTAAATCCACCGGCAATAAATTCTCGCGGCAATCGATTCAAAAGATTTCCGATCGTCGTACGCCTCGAATTCTTGGACGCGTTTTAATCGCTTCCGGTTTCCTGTACGAGACCCCACTTCAATTCGAATTAACTCGCGGCCCGAGCACACAATTAATTACCAGCGGGCTAACAAATCCTCGAGTCTCGAACTTTCGGTACATTATAATTTGATATCGGAACCGATATTGCCAAACATGCCGCACTCCTCCCATCCGCCCACCAGCTCACGAAATGTTAAAATCAATTCTTAGCCGGAGGTGGATGTGTCTTGAGCGCGGCGCTTGGATGTTAGCGGCACGATCCGATGGGCTTTCTCTATGCAGCTAGATATCGATTATCTCATAGCGTCGTTAACGAGGCGTCGCATCGCTAAGGTACCGAGATTACGTTACACTTAGCCGTGTCCCTCCACGGAGCCACTGTTGTCTAATAGAATAGACGTGATTCTAGGCGCGTCAGATTTCTTCTTCCCCTGGTAAATAGGTGATCCTGGAATATGCTCTCTCGCAGCTCAGCTCTAAATATGTTTGGAAAGAGGAGGAAAAATTCTAGAGTTTGAAATTAGGATTTTAGAACATTGGGACCATGGAGTATTGGGACTCTGGGGAATTGGGGGTTTGGGAAATTCTGGATCACGAGAATTGAGGTGTAGAGAATTGGGCCCTAGGAAATTGGGGGCGTTGAAAATTGGAGGCGTGGAAGATTGGGAGCCTAGGAAATTGGGAGTTTGCGAAATTCGAGGTGCAGGGAATTGAGGCGTGGAG